>MU172945.1:156336-257124 GCA_016695475.1 Suillus decipiens
AAATATCAATCACCTAGCACCATCGTGGTATACAATCCTGTGGTTCCCTTCGATATTCCCTGTTAAAGGTAATTTAGTAATGTACAATTTGTACGTCTGACTCTTCCACTCACAGCATACGACATCTTAAGTGCGCTAGCATCTCCGACCCCCACTCCTTCTCCTTTCAGGGGAGATACTTTCAAACCGTATTTTGACAACGTAGTGAATTCATCCAAAGTTTTCACGTCTTCTGCTGATGCGTAGAATGTAGGATCGTAGTCGCCTTTCGGGGGCCATCCAATAATACCAGCGTCAACAAACCCAATGCTTGTCCCCGCAAAAAGCGCCGCGATACGTTTTACCGTTTTCGGGTTGACAGCATTGCAGTCCACAAACGTCCGTGGGGAGGACAATATGTTCCCAGCAACTTCCTGTATCTTTTTGGCAAACGACACAGCATCTCTTGGCGGTAAGATACTCAGAATCCAGTCTGACTTGAGCACGAGCTCGTTGACAGATAGGTCGATCATCCCTGCATCTTGTGCTCGCTTTCGTGTGACTTCAGAACGCCCTTCAAGGTTAGTGTAGACTGTACAGCCAATGTTGGTGAGGCGTTTCGCCACAGCAGCGCCCATGGCCCCAGCGGAGACTACTGCCAGACGCGGTGCTGCGGACAACATGATAGTTCAATGCAGTTTCATATCTCATGAAGATACCGATAACAGCCGGCTCTATTTTTAAAGTCATCAAATTGTTATTTCTAGAAATGGTCGAGATGATCTGTTACTCTGCATTTCTATTGTATGGTACGTTTTTAATGACCTCGATACAGTCTTTGACATGCATGTAAGATGATATGGTTGCTACCATCGCGCTGCCACTCCAAACCTTAGTTGAAGAACCGTTTGTGTAAACTACAGGGAAGTTTTATTAGCTGCCTATTTGTCATTAATGCACTTAATGCCCCATATTCCTTCAGCAACACATGGGAACGGCCTCCGTCAACACCATCCATTCAGTCTTGTTCATGTGGAATCTCGTTGACTTCAGTCCGCTCAGCACCTTTTGTGTTCGTAAGCCATTGAGGTCACCCTCATTTACAAGTAGTATCTTCTTAGAATTTCTTACGTTTGGATCCATTCCCGTTCTATAGCTGATATATGTTCTCTCTCTCTCTCCAACAGCGTATCGTGCGATTCAGAGGAAAACGGGATGTTGAGCACTGATAGTGCCCGGTAGGAGAAGTGCTCGCCGTGCTCCCACGACGGGTCATGCTGAAGGTACGAGACATCTGAGCGTCTTGTTCTGGCGTGATAGAAAGGGTGCTAGAATTCTGGGAGTTGTCTTAAAGCTAGTTTTGTGGTGAAGGCCTCTGCATCTGACGCTTTCCTGAGCATCTGTAGGTGAACGAACAGATCTAGGCATGTCGTCTAGTTCGTCGATGGTGGGTGAAGGCTTTGAGCGCTCAAAAGTTCTGTTTGTTGTATCCAACGTGGACTGAGATCGTCACAAAGGAATCACTGCTGGTCGCTGTTGTGTCACATCGGTGCCACGCCAACATACAGAAATAAATAAACTAGTAATAAACGGCAGCTGTCCAGACTCTTACTTACACTATATCAGTTGTCAGTCATATCTATGTCTTTCTTGACACGTGCAGGGGACTAGTGGCAACTAAGTCGTTTGGCAGCACTGTAAACCAGACAGGGCCAGCATTTAACGTAGCCACAAGCATGTCTGAAAGAACCGCGCTAGGACGATGGGCAAGGCACTGAGATACCGCGCTGCGCATGTATGACACCAGCGTGAAAATAGGATGTTATCTTGTCACAGGTGAACTAGAACATTGGATGCGGCACTCTCGACAGGGATAGCATTGGCGGCAGGAAGGCAGATTTGGCAGCTCTAGGCGTGGGTTGCAAGGGTCCGCTATAATTATAACCACGCACGGAAAACGGTTTCCGTGGCAAAAACTCACTGGGTGTCACAAGAAAAGTGGTCATTGTACAACATTGTGAGGACCTAGTCATGAAAGTTAAGCACACTCGGGTGTGAGGACTCTGGCGCAAAAATGGTGACATAATCGTGAGATCTGAGGAAACAATGAAGCAAAAAAAATAAAACAGACAACTACAAGAGTCGACTTACAACAGGGAGGGACAGAAACATTAAAGAGGACAGGAGGGAACGATAAGACAATATAAATGATGCAACGAGAGGAACTTCGGCAGGCCCTGGAACCTTATGATCAGAAAAGGAAACCATTTCTCGGCTAGGCGCTATGTACTGTCCTGTATTTGTTCTCGAATGAACCACCTGCATAGTCTATCCTAGCTATTTCTTTGCTTTCTCCACAAAACTCATCAACGTTGCTATGTCCTCCTGGTCACCTGCTATTGACTTTTCAACTCGCTCATATACCTTCGCTATACCCCGGTACACATCCCCCTCGCTCCCACCAACAAAGTCAGCAATTTCTTCCATCTCTCTAATCCATCTGTACGCTTTGGGTATCATTGGCGGTACATCATTCACTAGACGGTCCAACAAAATTGGCTGCGAGATTTGTAGCTCTCTCATAAGAGCATCTGCCGTCGCAGGTGAGGATGCATGAGCCGCTGCCTTGTGTCAATCACCGGTTTCCTTCAGAAGAAAATATCAATCACCTAGCACCATCGTGGTATACAATCCTGCGGTCCCCTTCGATATTCCCTGTCAAAGATGTTTTAGTGACGTACAACTTGTATGTCCGCCTCTTCCACTCACAGCATGTGACATCTTGAGTGCGCTAGCATCTCCGACCCCTACACCTTCTCCTCTCAGAGGAGATACTTTCAAACCATATTTTGACAATGCAGTGAATCCATCCAAAATTTTCACGTCTTCCGCTGATGCGTAGAATGTAGGATTGTAGTCGTCTTTTGGGGGCCACCCAATAATGCTAGCATCAACAAACCCCATGCTTGTCCCTGCAAAAAGCGCTGCGATACGTTTTACCGTTTTCGGATTGACCGCATTGCAGTCAACAAACGTCCGTGGCGAGTGCAATGCGCTCCCAGCAACTTTCTGTATCTTTTCTGCAAACGACATAGCATCTCTTGGCGGTAAGATGCTCAGAATCCAGTCTGACTTGAGCACGAGCTCGTTGACAGAGAGGTCAATCATCCCTGCATCTTGTGCTCGCTTTCGTGTGGCTTCAGAGCGCCCTTCAAGGTTAGTATAGACCGTACAGCCGAAGCTGGTTAGACGTTTCGCCACGGCAGCGCCCATAACCCCAGCGGCGACTACTGCCAGACGCGGTGCTGTGGAAGACATGATGGTTCAATGCAGTTTCATATCTCGTCAAGATACCGATAACAGCTGGCTCTATTTTAAAGTTGTTAAACTGTTATTTCTGGAACAGATCCGTTGCTCTGCAATCCATGTAAGCGGGTCACCTCGATGAATCTCTGAACAATAGTTCATGCGTATGAACTATATCGCACGTTTCTAATGACGTCGATTCAGTCTTTGACACGCATGTAATGTCACAGGTCGCCGTCATCACGCTGCCATTCCAAACCTTGGCTGTACAAGTAACTTGTGTACATGGCTACTGACGCGAGAGTGAGAAAGGATTCTTAAACTCGCCTGATCGTTATCAGCAACGCATTTCCATTTTCTTGGTGTCACTTTGGCAGTATAGTGGCGATAGCCCTCCATATCTTCGTCTGTCGTTGTCGGCCCAGCGGTCGCAGGCAACTGGCAGAAGCTTTACTTGAACTACTACAGATAATAGGGAAGTTTTATTAGTTGCGCTATTTGTCACTGCACTCATTAACCTTGCTTAATGTCCCAGGGGCCAGACTATTTCTGTCGAACGTCGCTTACAGGCTCTAGTGTTGTGGGCAGAAGTCCGCCATTTCTGCCAGCCGGTTTGGCAGAACCGGTTCTGCCAGTTCTGCCGAGCAGATGGGCCGGCAGAATCCGGCAGAATGTCAAACTGCAGCTAACAATATCCCGATAACTTCCTCACTGTGTCGCAAACTCGCTGTGACAGATGCATCAAAAGGAAGACCATTTGAGTTCATGGTTAAAACAGCACTCGCCATCGCTAAACAGTGGCGATGGGGGGAGCACAAGGCCAAACTACTCATCGATGACCCCAAAACATATCTTTTCGGACATGGGTAGCACTCAGTCTTCGAAACGCTGCAATCTCTCGGTAGACACATTTGAAGCACTGGCAAAGATTCGAGCGAATCTTCGTTACCATACTCACCAGAAGGCTGTGGGCCAACTCGTCGACGTCATGCGCACATGCATACTGGTGCCCAGCCAGGAATTAATATCGATATAGCCGCTGATCTAGAAGCCAATTTTGCATGGGTACCATCGTTCGCACCCCAGACTCAGAACGTCAATGATTGCAGGTCCTGAATCAATATCACTCGATGAGATTGATGCAGCATTTGCCCTGCTGGAACACGAAAAAGAATCCATGGAACGAGTACTGATTGACAGATTGGATGAAGTGTTGGAAGGTCAAGTTTATGATTTTGCGGAGTTGGAGTATGTTGACCAATGTCTTCTACCAAAATCAGTTGATGACGAGATCATAGTAGTTGATCATAGCGCAAAAGACGACGAACGGTGGGATGTGGACACGCTGATGGTCTTCTGATGGTATTTCTTAGTGACGCTTACCATACATTGTCATATACATAGCTTTGTAGCACTTTGAGAATTCTGCCACTTCTGCCAGCACAACTGGCACAATTAGTCGCAGATAATTCTGCCCCCAGCAACTACTTACAGCAAGTACCTAACCCCTGAACGTTGAACATGGCCCACTTCGCCCCAATCTAATATAAAATTCATGAGGCAGCTGTAGCGGCGAGCCGTCTCCGACCCCCTTGCTTTTTATTTGGTTCCTTCCCCCAAAGGCTGTAAGTACGTATTGTTTCTAGTGCTCTGCCGGCGTTTTCCGGAGTCACCCACATGTTCATCACCCAGCAACCAAGAACAGTTTCCTTCAGACAATAAACGGGAACGGCCTCCCGTCAAATTTCGAAATCTATTCAGTCTTGTTCATGTAGAATCTTGTTGGATTTTTCCGCTGAAGTTGTATTCGCAAGCCACCCCAAGCTATGGACCTGAACCTTCGATATAAACCATTTCAGGCGCTCATCAACAAGCGGTTTGGGGCGAACTTTGTCGAGTCCTCAATCGGAGTACTACATGATGTACTGGTAAGTACTATACCACGGTCCCGTATCTGTTCTCGGATGAACCACCTGCATAGCTTGCATTGGATTTGGGACCGCGTCCTATGTATTACGTACTTTGGTTTGGACCGAGTGACAAATCACATCTCCCAAGCCCATTATCTGCAATGTATTGTAAGAACCGAGGGTAGAATCACCAACTGAAATCAAATGTCAAGTTTGCCTTACCACCAGGTCAGGGTGGGAAATCATCGATCTAGAGCAGAGTCTGCTACCCGAGTATTGCATCAAGCATTATCCTATTTAGGATAGACTGGGAGCGATGTCCTTTTAGACACTGTTTGCCTGTTATCAACGCCCTCACGACATGAATGACCCGATGGACCAAGCTAGGGAAGACATGAGGCCACAAGCAGAGTTCCTGGCTCTTGTTGATGAACTTCGCTTTTACATTCTAAGCTTCCTTCCTTGGCAAGATATTCTTCGCTGTACATCTGTGAGCCTCCATTTATTGCGGATATTGAACATCTAGATTAATTTAATTTTCTTGCTGGCAGGTATGCAAGGCCCTTCGCCAGACATACGTATCATCCTCCGAGCTTCAGTACATTGTAGAACTCGGTGGCCAACGACTACTCCCAGTCCCCATCGCGTATCTCGGCAAACACACTTCTGTTTCTCAGCGCCTACAACTCCTGAGGGACAAGGCTCACGCATGGTTCCAGTTTAACCTCCACGCTCACTCTTTCCAAACATTTTCTTTGCAAGAACAAGTTTATGAAGTGGGGATTTCCCTCGTTGATGGACACCTCTGTCTGTGGTCACCGTACCACGAGACTGAAGACTCGAGAAACTCGGCCAAGATCGTTCCAATATTGCCAAAGCCCTCACAACAAACAATTGAGCGGCACTGGTCTCCTGGATCGCTGTGTCCAGTCCCCGATGCATACATTGTCGATGTGTATATGGATCCAGTACAAAACCTGATCGCTATCGCGTATGCTGTTCATAGTAATGTGCTCCTGGAGGGGAGATTCTACGTTGACATCAGAACCCTGGATGGAGATGATATTCACCCTCAAGCTGCTGGACAGACGCTGGTTCTGTCGGTGGTCACCGCACAAAGCAGACATGACTGGTTCACAATAACGGAGGTTCTGAAGCTCAAGGTTTTTGGGAGGCATCTCGCTCTCCAGTGTTCTCCGGTCTTTGATGATCCGGTCAGTACTACATCTCGGGTCATCTGGTGGTTGCAACTTTGGGACTGGCAACACTCGACAACATCCAATGTGAGCTGGCATTGTCAGATATACTAATCGAAAGACTCGAACTTGAAAGTTAACATGATTTACGTAGAGCAAGCTCAGTGACACAATGTCACATTTCCAAGAGTCAATCGATTTTTGTTTTGTCGGAAACGATAGGTTGTTGATGGCCAGCAATGATTTGAAGCTCTATTCAATCAGCGATATGTCCCGAAAACCGCAATTGCTGGCATGCTACTCGTTACCTTTTCCAATGGCGAACACGCGGTGCCTCCTACCCATCCATGTTACTGCGCACAGCTCACAAATACAGATGCAAGCCCAGCAAACGATGTGGACCTCAGACCCTGAACATCGACTGTTATGCTATGTCACGTTGCGTCCACGCCTCGTCTTTGTCATCTCCACCAAGGTGTTCTTCGATCTCGACTCGGAACCCGTTGGTGAAAAGGCAGTGACAATACCATGGCAAAATTGGGGCCCTACAAATACCCGTGTGTTTCCGGACTCATGGAAAGTCTGCGTCAGCGGCAATCGAGTTTTACATGCCTTCCCTGCAGGCACCAGGTCCCGGTATAAGTTACATATGATGGACTTCAGTCCGTTGGGTGTCGAGCGCCGGCAGGGTCTAGGACGAGTGGTGAGGGAGCCGTCTGCAACAGAAACCCATGAGCCAGGAAAGACGTTGACAACGTCTCTGCCTTATGTCGAGGTTGTGTCCGACAGAGTCTTCGATGCTACTGAGTTAATCGGGATGTGGATCGATAGGGACCGAATTTATTTAGCCAAGATGATGGATGCGCTGGAGGACAACGTAGGTGCCTCATAGAAGTTCGTTGTGTTGATACTGATTTCAAGCAGCCCGGGGATTTAAGACTGGATCAACTCGAAGTCATCGAGATGCCGATCTTCGACCCTTCGTGATTGTAGTATAGACGTCCCTGAGCCTGTGTTTGATCAGGTAACTTAAATAGAAAGAACACGTTGGTACTTTCCACGGTATGGTTGGTTGTTCTGGGTATGACAGCTTTGGAAGCACACAAACATAAATAATGTCATTGGCAATCTAAGGTCATTGGCAGGATCTAAGGACATAATATCTAGGGTAACTGAGAAGTTGATCGCAGAAATCAGCATGTGATGTAAGTTTTCTGGTCTGGACTTAGCAATCCCATCTCCCTCGCCATTATCTGTAACGCAAGGAATCGGGAGTAGAATCGTGCCGCAAAGAGATCGCCCTCTGCAAACCAAAGTCCATCGTCTGGAGTGGAACGTTAGCGTCACCGAATCACGCAATCAACAGAGTACTGACGTCCAGTCGGCCTCCAAACACCTGCAAGCTCACAATCGCTGTCCCATCCTCCAAGATCATGGACGGCATCTGCGACCTGGGGCCCAAAAAGGTTCTCGGCGACTTCTTTGATCGTAGTTTTCGAGTACCTGTAGATGACGCGTCAGAAGTGCACGGTCAGATGGATAGATGTTTGAAAGATATACCCAGTTGCGAAGATAACAAGGTCGGCCATCACTCGCGAACCATCATCGAATACCAACCCGGAGGGGAAGAAGTGGGAAATCTCATGCCCGGACTTGACAGTGATCTGGTTGCCAGTAAGTAGCATGCGTGAGGAAATTCAGTGAAAGTAATAATACCTTTCCAGATGTGATGAGCTTTGCACAACCCCGGTCAATGTAAAAGCCACCTGAAATGTCGGTGAGAAAGAAAGAACCATATATAATAAACAAACTCACCTCGTCGAACGGAGAGACGGTGCAAGAAGTTGTCCTCAGGGTTGGGAAGGAGATAACCACGCCGGGCCAAGTTTTCCCTGAGATCCCTAATGGAAAAGAGTCAGATGAAGACATTATTTTCGAATGTTGCCAACGAACTGGTCGATGTGAGCATGTATCTCCATGGTGTCATGCTTAGAATTTCGGAGAGTCGACAAGGGAAGAGCGGTATAGAAGCGATCGGCAATCTCTGTCGGAGGGACATTCTGCCCGACATATCCTACGAGTCAAATCAATGGAGATCTCCACAGCAAGTACACTGCACTTACCAGTAAGCAGACGGTCAATCGTCTGGCGACTCACAACAGCGGTCGGGGAACGCTGGACAAGCACGGTCTGAGACCCATGATTCGCCATATCTTGGGCAATATCGTGCGCAGAGCATCCTGCACCGACGACGACGACTTTCCGCGCGCCGATGCAGGAAGAGGATTTATATTCGCTTGAATGGATCATAGAACCAAGAAAAGAGTTCTGCATGGAGAGTCAGCGTCGACAGAGAATCAAATCGTGATTGCGTACTTTTCCTGGAATGGAAGGCATAAAAGGGAGTGTACCTCCCGTGGTACCAACGCCTGTTGCGCCAATCAGGTGCCGGGCTGTCACAACAATAGAAACTTGCTCTAAAAGGGATATAGATAATTTCCAGGTACTTGACGAAGCATCATACGAAGCAGCAGAAATGCACGCCGAGGTCAACACATGAAGACCAAGAGTCTTCTGGTAATTTTCAAGATAGTCAGCAACATCTCTACAGGGGATATATTTTCCGCATCCCTCTGGGAATGTGACGAAGGGAAGATGATCTGCTGGTACATCAGCATAATATAAGGTTGGCAGTTCCTCAGCTGCACGTACTGTACGCCCTGGGAGTATTTGTCTCCAGTGATTCGTACCGAGAACGCCAATTATTGCCAATTGCGGTAGATTTCTCCAACACAAGTGTAGAGATGCCGAGATTCTCCAAACGGGCAGCCACGGATAAGCCGCACTGACCTGCACCCACGACAACCGCTGTGTACTCCATTGTAGTGTTCCACTCAGCGGGACGACAGAGAGGCGTATGTACACGAAAGCGATCGACCACGCCGCACAACTGATCCATCGTGGTCACAAATGACCAAGCCTTCCATGAGGAGTCCTCGCTTTGAGTCAGAGTGAAGACTCCCGTGCACTGCGCTATGACCGTATGAAATTGAACAATTCCCTGGATAAACGTTTTTGTAGGACTGATACGCCGATGACGCACGCATGGCAAGAGTCGGAACTGACTTGGCCGTGCAACAGCAACAGGGACTGAAAAAAATTGCTGGATTTTGGGAAGTGTGTGCAAGGTGCGAAAATCGGGAGTGAATGCTAAGAGATCCCGCCAGTAGCTATCGTTTGTAAACGAACGCTTGAGAGTCAAACTAGGGCTGGATAGGTCACAAATAAATGCAGAAAGCCACACGGAGGAAATGGCCTCTGATATCCAACAATAAGTGGACTGGTCTGATTTTAAGAGGCAGGCTTACCTGCAGATATCGGAGTGGAGAAGGCTTCTATGTCAGACATATGTTCTAAGTGATGGACTTGAATGGGTGAGGTGATTATGGGAGCCATCGCCTCTACTGACAGATTCTTTTATAGGTTTCATTTTGTGAAGCCATTGTTCACTTAACGTATATGTGGATTTGCGCTAGAAGTAGAGGTGCGAAAGCCGGATCATCATCAGGTCGTAATTCTTACGCTGCGTCCTGTCAGAAGACAAGTAGAAGTTGAACTTTGAGGTTGTGAACGATGGATCTAAGCAAGCGAAGCTCAGGGGCCAAATCAATGGATTGCAAGGTAAGACAGGGTCGAGCGAACAAAGCTGCGAATGATGGTAACAGAAAAATGAGTGACCATATGGTGTTGGCCTGTAGTTCCTGGGTACGAATCTATTGCAGATTGTTCGAGTCGACCCTCGTCAAAAGCCACCCTGTCGCTTTAGTTTTCCACAAAATCTTCCGAATTTGCCGATATTAGGGTGGCAAAACTAGCGCAGCGAGTACTGCTGACCAACAGCAATAACTGTGGCAGAGCGTAATCAATGACCATGAATATTCACCACATGGCGGACCAACAGAGACAGACAATGTGATGGTCCGCCTGGACTTATTTCTGATAGAGTAATGGCTATGGTGGTGAGGTCAACGCTACACGCAAAGAGGGTTGACTGCACCGAGGAGCACCGAAGGGCTGGCGTAGAATACTAGTAATCAGGATAGTTCCGGACTTGATTGATTGAGTGCGATGTTGAGGGTGATACTCAATTTATCACGTTTGTCCCACGGACAATGTAGTTTGAACCTGAGGACTTTGTGAGGATTCGTCCTCAGTAAGAATCGGCCCTTACCGTATCGACGTAAAATTGATGAGCCACGAACATGATATTTCCGTAGATGACCATAGAGGATGGGACTATGTGTCGTAGACTTTTTAGCAATGCTGGTTCGATGGAGTAATTTCGTGCTGATTCTCGCACATGAAGCTTCGGTAGTTTTGCTTAGATCCTTAGAGCTGCAGTCACGGTGACCGTGTGGCAAGAACAAATATAGCATAACAGCATGCCTCGTGAGAACGAAATAAATGACAGTGCAAAACAGATCCATGCCTGTTGCCCGCCTGTTCTTCTGTGGCATTAGTAGCTTAACACAACTTGAGTCTTACAGGTTGATCACGAGACCAACCGGTCGTCACCTTTCCCATTTGTCCTCGCCTGTAATTGTAAGTAGCTCGGACTCGCAGACTCTGGTGTTTGGCTCGTAGTAGTCGGGGTGTCTGTCACTCAGGATATCACAGAGACATGACGAGGCCAAGTCGTCGAGGTCAATGCGGGAGTCTACCTTCTCTATCATCAAATCATCGGATTTCGCCGCCTCTATGGGCTCATCCATGATATCACTCATAAAAGTTCCGGCCAAAACGATGGCTGACTTCAGTATATATTTGGGGCAACGCGCCTGTCAAATTTTTCGTAAGTTCGACAGTCAATTAGCAAATTTAAAGAGAAAATTCTGAAGGGGATGTTGGAGATGTTCGCAGCTGAAAAATTTAACATTGTCGTCCATGGAATAAAAAAAACTGAGATATTCAACGTTAAAGCTTACTATGTATTAGATCTTGGAACTTTCAACTGTCACTGCACTAACAATCGCATATAAGTCAACACATTTGCAAAACGGGATTATAGTACATACACATTGACCCTACGAGTCGTGACAATACACTACAGTCCAGACCTAGATCCGCTGACACGGCTTTCGAGTCGTAAGAAGAATATTAAGGTTAGAGAATATGAGGGCCCATAACCGCCGTTTTGAAATTGACACCGGCTTTGATGGATCATCGGCAGTGTCCACTGGCTGGCTGCGAATATCCGACGTCCTCTTGACTTTTGTCTTCTAATTGTCATTTTTGTGTCGGCAGTAATAGATATTTCCATGGGTCATTATTTCCCGATTGTCGGAGCAGGATAGAATAGCCACCATGAGGAGAAGGAAGAGGAAGAGCGAGAAGCGTGCTTCTTGCGCGAACACGATGTCATGATATACTTGTTGGGGCCCGTTCAACCCCGCTATTTACCCACCTTCTATTATTGGTGGGCTTGTTTATCAGTTCGTTTCGTATATTGTGATGAGTAGGTCCTTTTAATGGTGAGGCCTTGAGGTTTAGTTAGTTTACCGACTTGGAGTGTAGCTGCTTCGTTAACGGTTTTGCTTAGTAACCATTGAGCATGATTTGAAACACCGCTTTCAAGCGGTCGACTTAGTAGCCCCGGCAAGCAAAATTGTGGCCTAGTCTTGCCGTGGCGCGAAGTGATTCTTGGCCTTGGAAATACCGACACGTAACCACTCAGATTGAATGTAACATTGAATCAGACATATGGGGCTTGGTATGTATATGTTGACATCACCGCGCCGCCGTCGGTCGAAGCGATATGAATGAAATTGAAAACATATAGAGGAGAGAATAATTGTCAAGCCCCAGTAGTGCACGCGACACTGATTGTATAGCCCTGCAAGAACCTCCGATGAAGTTTTATTCACAAGTAAACTCGAAACCAATGAAATGTCGATCCGCGGAATTAACTGTCTCTGAGGCCGATTATTAATAGGATTTGCGTTTATCAACCTGCAAGTTTACTGTAAGTTACTTGTTTGTCAGTTCGGACATAATTCCAAGTCGTCTAGACCAATCCTAAACCCTGCTTATCAGTAATCTTGGTCTGATCTCACTATTGCTGCCACTCGCTAACTTTGCATCAAACTCCATCGAACCATTTTGGCGTTGATACCACCTTCAGGGTCATGTATCAACTTCCTCACTGATCACTCAATGGGATAACAGCATGCATCGTGATGTAAAATTTATGCGAACCTCTCAGATCAATGATCTATGAGTAGAACTCTCGTTCTAACGCCCAACGAACCGCCTCCGCGACATCCTCTGCTTGGTGAGTGGGCTGATGATTTGGAGGCCCACGATGGGGATCATATACACCTGTGTGAACTAGAATCGATTTCCACCCTGCAGCGTTTGCACCTGCTATATCAGATTCTGGGTTATCTGCGGTGATAATAAAGTTGAAGGTCACATGGAGAGTAAAAATTGCAAAATACGTACCGCCAATCATATACCTGTATAGCGCATTGCATGGTTGTTAGCTGACCACGAGGGCGGACGTCGCACCAGATTTAATCATGATACGAACAGTAATGGTTTGGATATACTCTGTAAGCGATACTTGAGCATTGTCTCAGCAAATTTGTACGTGGCCTCGGTTGGTTTGCCAATTTGGATGTAGGGATAAGTAGACCCTGTCAATGACTACAAAACCGGCGCATCAGATTGTTCTCGATGGGATTTAGTGGTGAATGACAAATTCACCTGGAAAACAGCCTGGAATGCAACTCTAAATGATCCTTGGCCCATACGAGGCGCCTCAAAGTCCGATTGCCATATTACATCGGGATTGCAAAATACTAGATCAACAGGCTTTCGTATATGATTGGTTTCACGAGATCCTCCAATGATACCCTGGATCACATCGCACATAATTTGGGTGTCAAGAGCCCAATTTCTAGGATCATGGAAGACAAAAATCGCGCCAAATTGGATCTTTGAGAAGTCAGTAGGCTGTGTCATCATGTTTGGGTAAGCTGTTCGTTTGAACGGATGAAAATCTTACCCTAACAGACGCTCTTTCTTCTTGTGTGAGTTCGTGGAAAGGCCATATCCTGGGAAAATAATAAAGTCGAGTCAAAATTATGAAGCAAGTAAATAACTTGCGATGGGTTCCAAGCGAGAATATCGAGGGTAGTGTAGACTTTCTGGAAGCCGTATCTACAATCGATTGGAATTTCGTCAATAACATTCAGATGCCAAGCCACAAGAGTTATGTACCCTTCCGCGACTCTCCGAAGCGTATCACCCTTGCCTCCAAGAACCAAAACTGGCATGTCAGCATACTTATGTACAATAGACTTCAGAACAGTGTGAGCCTGTATAAATTGGTCGGGATGAATCTGTCCAAACTTGTCAGTAAAAATAGGATTCAGGACAGCTTTGATCTAGCACCTGTACGCCAAGCTGCGAGCTCAACTTGCGACACCGTTCCTCCTCGCTTACACCACCACCGTTGGTGAGCTGCAGCAACAAATCAATACCTACATCGCAGAAGGACATAGCAATCATTTACTAGAATAAAAGGTATCTT
Source organism: Suillus decipiens (assembly GCA_016695475.1). Taxonomy (NCBI): domain Eukaryota; kingdom Fungi; phylum Basidiomycota; class Agaricomycetes; order Boletales; family Suillaceae; genus Suillus; species Suillus decipiens. Next base: position 170,322 of record MU172945.1, read on the forward strand.
TCTTTGAGTGAGTCAGCTAGCTGGATGATAAACAAGAAAGCACAAGTACAGGCCGAGTTTATTGTTGCCATCGAGGATCGATAGCGCCTCTTTGGCAGCAGGCAGAGTGTTCTTTCCACGAAGGAGAACACCATCCTGAGAAGAACACAAGACGCAGTAAGTCATTGAACAGTCTCATGAGACCTTGTCCAACCATACGATGTCAAATGCGAATGCCAGCCGCGAACGAGGCTTGGCTGTGTTTCCTGGACCTGTTTGAGGACACGTGAGCCATTGTACCAAATTTTAAATTGATGATCATGGGGCAGGCTAGCGCTCACCAGTCAAGTAACGTGCGATCTGCTTGACCGTCACCCTGTTGCCATATTTTGGACCCATGTGTCGAGGAATCAACATGCTTGCAGGTGAAAACGTAGCGGGAAGTAGGAGTAACCAGCAGCTAAACTGAGGAGCACCTACTTATTACCAGGTCGTGAGCACAAGCCTGTCCGTGCGTGGCACTGACTCTCAAAGGCGTGAACACTGAGTACAGTACTCAGGTCACGGACTCACGCGGAATTTGGAAAGTAATGAAACATGGATCTCACGTGACTGGAACAGCTCACCTCTTTCAGCTTTGTGGCAATCACCAATGGGCAAAAGTTAACGACCAACTGGACCACCAGCGGACGCGTTCCATATCATCGCAGTCCCATGCTTCCCTCACCAGTCTCATCCAAGCGAGGAACCTCCCAACACCTTCGCACATTCTCCTCGTCTGACCTCAAACGTGCTCTGAGCCTCCTACGTACACGATCAAGGTTCACGAACCTAAGCATCATTATTCTTGCAGGATGCTTCTGCATTTCATTCTCATACAACCTCGCTTTCATATTTTCCTCTTCTTTGCCTTCACTGGTAGCTTACACGCCCCCTCAGAGCATCCTCTCGACCATAGCTCGTGATGCAACTCTAGAAAACCTCTCTCATCTTGTCATCGTTCCAGGTCACGCGATTTGGACTGGTACGCAGCCTGAGCAGGTGTTAGACGTGGACCGATGGACGCTAGAAGAATATCAGAGAGGGGGAGGTAGTTACAGGATTTCTGCATTCGTCGAACACATCAAACGAGGGTATGTCCCCTTACCAACTCACAAAACCACAAAACTGATAAATTTCAGAGTAGAAATAACGCTAAAAGATGATTCATCTCTACTCATTTTCAGCGGGCGGGTATCCAACCTAGAAAAATACGTTCATTTCGCTTATCTTTCTTCCAGAGGTCAAACCAGACTGCAGTCGACCACGACAGAAGCAGAATCTTACATGCGATTAGCAACAAGTCTAGGACTCTTCCACCCCGACTCGGAGCAACAACCCCCTGAGTCCCATTTCCTCCGCGCAACAACAGAGACCTACGCCCTCGACTCGTTCCAAAACCTCTTATTCTCCCTAGCTCGTTTCCACGAAATAACAGGCCGGTACCCCACACAGGTCACCATCGTCGGCTACGAAATGAAACGCCGCCGTTTCGAACAGCTCCACCGCATAGCCCTCCGATTCCCCCCTCATCATTTCGAATACATCGGAATCGAACCTCCCGTTACCGAGGAGTCAGCTCGTATTGGCGAAGTAAGCACCGCTCGTCTTTATCGTGCGTGTTCGACTCAACTTTGACTGGCGTTTAGGTCGCTAATGGGTATGCGCCGTATGAGCTTGATCTGTATGGATGCCACGGTTTTTTACTCGCTAAGCGACGGGCGCGCAACCCATTTTTGCGGTTTCATTCTTATCATGCGTCTGCGCCGGAGTTGAGGGGGCTGTTGGAGTGGTGTCCTGATGATGCGAGGATGGTTTATGACGGGCCGTTACCTTGGGATGTTTATGAATAGATGACATTCTGCAGTTTTTGGATTCGGGTCTATTTATGTGAGAATCGCACGCAAATCTTGTTGGAATGGGTCTCCAATTCAAATGCTGGTGAAATGATAACGATACTTGAACCCCTATTACAATTTTATGACCCGAGTACTGTATTCAGTGTTCACGCCTTTGAGAGTCAGTGCCACGCACGGACAGGCTTGTGATCTAGTATTTTGCAATCCCGATGTAATATGGCAATCAGACTTTGAGGCGCCTCGTATGGGCCAAGGATCATTTGGAGTTGCATTCCAGGCTGTTTTCCAGGTGAATTTGTCATCCACCACTAAATCCCATCGAGAACAATCTGATGCGCCGGTTTTGCAGTCGTTTGTAATTCAATTGCGTGGTGATCACGTGCCGAAAATATAATAGTAGGCGCTGGCAAACGCTAATGCCGAAGCTGAGCTCATCCGTAACACGGTGACCTCCTTCCCAAGCTTTCACTCGCTCAGGATGTCCACACCTGAGTGTCATTAATTGTACATTTACCAATCACTGACATACCCTGGATATAAAGCAAGAAAAGCGCGGCCAAGAGCCACCATTGCCCATATACGAGTCTTTACCTCCGGCCTGGCTACCCAAATCTCACAAGACTCCTGATGTCGGTCTGCGTAAGGAATCCCACCGAATTATCCTTATGCATGCATAGGATACCCTGGTTTTCATCCGCCTCGCCCAGGATGTCTTGTCCGACAAGCACACAAAGGATGGTCTCCTGTTACTGCTTCACGTACCTGTAAGTTTCAGGTCAATCACTGTCGAATTTAGTGGCTGATGATGATTAGGATGAGCACCAAAGCGCTAAAAACCGTGATGGGCCCGATCGTCCTGTCCCCTTCTCAACGCCAAAACCCGTCTTACTGCTACCCTGAGCAACATTGGGGATCGTGAATCTTTGCAACTCGCTGGTGGTATCGTTAATTTTGAGCTGCTAATATAGTTTGGCTGCATACACGCGAGTTTACCCGTGCCAATACCTATTTGCGCGTGAGTGGCACGATGCGCAGACTTGCGCTGGCCGCATAGTTGGAATACGAACCACTGGTCCGAATACCAACCACAGGTTGCCATACTTAAACCTTCCCTCGCACTCATACCATCTTTGTTCTGAACTGAACACAACTCCCGTAAGTCCTTATCACTCCGCCGAACCTAGGACCCGATCTGGTGTTCTTGCTGCCAGAGAAAATGGCGCAGCAGCGAGCACAACGACCCTCGGAGGTGGAGAGCACCTGATCTACATGGATCCGATCAGGCCCAACAAGCTAGCAGGAAAGGTTCTGGTGTTGGAAATCTTCATTCTCTCTTGGAACGCATTGTTTGCTTCCAATCTGGTGATTGTGTCCACCGGATTGGAAGCAAACAACGCGTCCCAACAGAGGACGAAACTTTCCAGTACCAGAACCTCTCCTGCCAGCCTGTTGGGCCTGATCGGCTCCATGTAGATCAGGCGCTCTCCACCTCCGAGGGTCGTAGAAACCCGTTGTGCTCGCTGCTGCGCCATTTTCTCTGGCGGCGAGAACACCAGATTGAGTCCTAGGTTCGGCGGAGTGATAAGAACCAAAACCTCTTATTCTCTATAGCTCCTTTCCACGAAATAACAGGCGAGTACCCTACACAGGTCACCACCATTGTCGGCTACGAAATGAAAACGCCGCCGTTTTGAACAGCTCCACCGCACAGCCCTCCGATTCCCCCCCCCCTCATCATTTCGGATACGTCGGGATCGAACCTCCCGCTACTGAGGAGTCGGCTTGTATCGGCGAAGTAAGCACCGCCCGTCTTTTTTACGCCGTGTTCGACTCGACTTTGACTGGCGTTTAGGTCGTTAATGGGTATGCGCCGTATGAGCTTGATTTGTATTTGTATGGATGCCACGGTTTTGTGCTCGGCGCGCAACCCGTTTTTTTTGGCGGTGTCGTTCTTATCATGGGTCTGCGCCGGAGTTGAGGGGGCTGTTGGAGTGGTGTCCTGATGATGCGAGGATGGTGTACGACGGGCCGTTACCTTGGGATGTTTATGAATAGATGACGTTCTGCGATTTTTGGATTCGGCTCTATTTATGTGAGAATCGCACGCAAATCTTGTTGGAATGGGTCTCCAATTTAGATGTTGGTGAGATGATAACGATACCTATTAAAATATGAGGGCGCGAACTTCAACGGTCCAAAGGTGATGCGCATTACTTCCACTGACTCGACAGCTCGGTGTGTACGATGGCGCTTTTAATATCCCTCAGGCTGGACCAGAAATACTGCTATCATGATCACACTGGCGCGCAATTTCAGCTAAACTTAGACCACCAGTCGCAAAATGCAATCACCATAAGATCATACCTAATAAAGTTACAAACAGGTATCGGAAAATGCATATGTTACAATGTCAGTGAAACACGAGTAAGTTACCCCAAGCATCGTACTACAGCAGCAGCAGCAGCAATAAAAACGACAACAACGACAACGACAACGACGATAGAGAATACACGTCAAAAATGCAAGAAAACCAAAACACGTGGAAAACACACGACACAACGTCTAATAAGTAAAGCTCTGGTTATGAACGGACGCCTGCCAGACACATGCATAAAAAATGACGAGACGGCCCGAGTCCAAGTCTATCGCGAGATATAGGCACCGAGGACACACCTACTTTCCTTGGAACCCCCTGACAATCGTCCGTATTCCTCCAAATCTCGGCTTCGTGGGTGGCGGACACGTCGTTATCGGCGCTGGTTGCCATCCCTCCAACGTCGAGAACCCCATCCGAGATAATTTATCCACGCTCCGCGTTACTGGTGTTGACGACATGTCACGTGGTACCGACGATGATGTAGTCCGTGCTGCTGGTGATGCATTGCGCGCTGTTGCTGGGATGTTACGTGCAGCTGTGTTACGTTTAGACGGTGATAAGTTACGCGTTGTTGATACGTCCGTCGTTGGTGCCTTCCGCGTCTTGGATATGCGTCTAGCGCGTGTGGGAGCTGTCGAGATGCGCGAGAGCGGTATACCAAAGCCCATACCCAAACCTGTTACTTCTGTGTCTTCATTTGCGTCTGCTTCATACGGGTCAGGGGTACGTGACCGCGGTGGCGTATACGCGAATGTCTCGAATGATTTCTGCGTGCGTGGGCTGGGGAGCGGTAAGGGGTGTGGATGCTGGTTCGGGTCATGGTGCAGGGGGGGCAAATGTGGTGGTGCGACAAGAGGACTGCGTGTGCGTCGGGTGTTGTCTGAAGTTCGTGGCATGCCGTCGACAGGTGAATCTGACATCGTCCGCCTGAAGTCAGCAGAAGCCGTCCGTCTGATTTCGTCCGGTGATATCCGTGCATTGTGTTGCAGTGACGTGTCCTCGCTAGATGCACCTACATCTTGTGTCAATACGTGAAAAGCAAAGAGGGAAAGACAACGAACCACTCCTATTTCTACTCCTCGAAAAACTCAAGTCCGCAGCCCGAGGTCTACTGCTCGATAACAAAGACCTCTCGCCCACACCTAAACCATGCCCGACAGGTGTCGTCCCAGCATCAACAACCACCACACCCCTTCCAACAGCATCCTCTTCCTCTTTCATCCTCCTCTCCATAGCCAAACTCTCCCCAAACATTGCCAACTTCAAGCTCAAAGGCGTCCGCCCAGTCCCTTGATCCCTCCTGGTATTCTCCTCCAAATCAACAGCCATATCAAGCACAGACTGCTGCGCCCGCTGAACGAGCGCTTCTACTTCCGCTCGTGAGGATACCGAAGACATGTTAAGACCAGAAGGCGTTCTGTGAACACGTGGGGATATGGGCAGTGCGTCTATGCCCATGTTTATGCCGGTGTCCGTGTCTATGGAACGGGACATGATAAGGGGACTGGCGCCAGAGAAGTGGGGCGTCGAGGGCCATGGCGAATCGCTTGCGCTGGATTGTGTGAATGTGCTCGCAGTACCAGTCGTGCCCGAGCTGCTAACGGAGTCTCCACGCAGGCGACTTTCAGAAGACAAGACACTATCATCAGGAGGTGGTGGCACGTTGATGCTGAATGGGAATCGAGTAGGCACTGTTACTGCGTGGTCGGGGGTGAGCATGATATTTGGCGTGGATGCGGAGTGGACGATGGGTACGCCGTATTCTTCTTCTTCGTCTTCGAGGTCATCAAGGTCGATGGCGTTGACGAGAATAGGAGGAGGGGACTGGGGGATTCGTGGAGATTCTTCGATCGTATCTGGTATACGATCGGTGTCCGGGGCACCTGCTGAGCCCATGCCGAGAGTACGCAAACGGCTGTCATGTGGAACGCTCCCGCGTGAGGGTGGGCTGCGCGCGCGTACGGTAAGGGAGGAGGAACTGGAGGAGTTGTCAAAGCGAATAATACGGGACGAGTAGGATTGCTGGGAGCCGTGGCCCGAAGTTGAGCGAGTGTGCATGCGGAGTATGCCCGGTCTCACAGGGGCTGTTGGCTCAGGCGGTATTTCTTCGCCAGGTGTGGATGAGGAGCTGGTGGAACGATGCCATGGATTTGGGTCTGGGGAAGCGCGTGCGGCATTAGTTTCCAGTCTGCGGCGGTAGAGGTCATGTGTGGGTATCTCGTGCGGAGATGATGATAGTGGTGTGGGGAAGAGACGTGGGGAAGATATTAGTGCCGCAGGTGATGCGGGTGATGCTGTCCCAGGGACAGGCACGGGAGATGAAGAAGGGGGACTAATCGGGGGTTCTGAGACGGAGGTGATGCTTGACGAAGAGGCGTCTACATTTGATTTCTTAAACAGGCTGAGGAGAGACAGCTTTGAGTTCAGTTTGCGAGGAGAGGTAGGCTCTGCGCCTGTACCTGCCGATCTCGGGCGGCGTGAGGGTTTTTGGAATGAGGGACGCTGGGGTAGTTCGTCGTAAATATGAGGGAGAGATGGGCGGCGCCCAGACGAAGGGGAGTCTTGGGGTTGTGAAATGTCTTGTTCAGAGGAGCCTGAGCGCACAATGGGTGGTTTCTGATCGATATCAGGAGTGGCGTTTACGGACTTGAGTGCGGTGAGAGCATGGTCGATGGAACGTTTGAAATGGAGCTTCTTCCTGAGGGAAGACTCGACGTGCTCAATACCAGGGTGAGGTCGCTCCCTAGAAGAATGACCATCACTGTCAGGTGTATTATCACCGCGTGCACGTGCGAGTATTTCGCTTGATAGGATATCGGCGCATTCCATCCAGCCATTCTGGCGGGCAATAATCTCAGGGGTGATACCGTGCTTATCTGGATGATTAGGATGGGCGCCATGGATAAGAAGGGTGCGAACGACACTTGCGTGGCCATTTGCAGCAGCAAAGTGAAGTGGGGTTGAGCCGGAAGTACCAACTATAGGAGCAGCAGAGTCACGGCTGCGATCAGAATACCTGCGGGGAAGTCTGTAGAAAGTTGTTCATGTATATATGATCGAAATGATGGAGCATGATGAATACTGACCTTGATGCATTGACGTCTGCTCCGTGTTTGATGAGAAGATTGACCACGAGATCATTACCACCTGCACATGCAGCGTGTAAAGGTAAAACGCCGTCCAAGACAGAGTTTACGGGTTGGCCATGATTGAGAGCAAACTGAACTAGACCGATATCGCCTGAAGCAGCAGCTGAGTGAAGACCTAAATGAGGGACTATGATATGGTGAGAAAAGGGAAGAAATAAATGAAAAGAGAATAAAGACATACATTCGGTGGCGACGTTAAACTTTGCTTCTGCTCTGTGGTTTCTGGAAGGGGCCAACATGACAAGGTGCCTAGGCGAATGGAGGAATTGGAGATAAAAGTAACATAGGATGAAAAGGCTGTACTAGTATACAGGTGCGGTGTCGCTGGTGATGATGATCCTTTACAAAGACAAGTCAAGTCAGCGCTGGGTAGGTCCGGTGTCTTCGATTACCCAGCTTACAAAGCATCTGATAGATTCAACTATTCCTCCTATGATGATCATGTCTACACAGCAATCTGATTAGGCCACAGGCCCACCTGTCACATCAGATGAATCGTCTTTTTTCCATCAAACGTAATATTCATTCGGGACGTTCGAAAAGTCGTACTGCTACGATGATTCCATGGTAGGAGGTATGGAAACCCACGCTACGCTAGGCGATCCAGATATGTACAGGAAAATTGCCATGGATAAGAAACATAGAGAAGAGGGGCAGAGCCAAAGTACGCAGTTTTGATGGAAACACATTGTACTGTCAGTTGACACTATTAATTAAAAGGTACCATGCTAAGCGGAAGAATAGCTTGTCGAGACAGCCGCTTGTTTTTATACCATGACATTCGTTCTCCGTTGCTTAGCTACCCCTCGCGTTTCTTTTATCAACTCGAACACGATGTCTTTACTGTTGTATTTATGGGTTGAGCACTTGGTCCGGATGCCGGTACGCTACACTCCGTGCCACCTCCGTGGGTCATCGATACTAGTAACCGTAGAGGTTTCCCTAAGGCTGTGTATCGGAACTTGACTAGAAGCGTGGTGACCTCAATTATACATCGGTTAGAAGAGTGCGCATAAGTTGTCCTTCTAGAGGACAAGTTAAGCTGAATAAGTCTAGATGTCATCAAGGTCAGAAGATGTTCTCGGGCTATCAGTGCCATCACCGATGCCGATGACGGCAGAATGACAATCGTGCACACGACATCGCTTCCACCACTGCGCTATCACTACATAGGGTTGCCAATCCGCGAGACTCGGCGCGAATTTCGACTTGTCTCATTCCACGGTCTGTACAGAAAAGCGAAAGCCAGGTGCTCTGTCCCCGCCCTGATGGGGCCCCTCTCAGGCACCCCGTATGGCATAATTAACTTTTCAACACTCGATGCTAAGATGGTGTTTCCTCGGATCGGCATCTGTCATGTCGTTAGATTTCCTCAGGCAGACTCTCGTTATAGTATATTTATATTGAGCGATTTTTTTTTAATTGACGAGCGCAAGTTTCCATCATTGGTGTACGTCGTGGGACCTGACCCATAGCATCAAGCTGTAAACTTGAAGCAAGACCTTATTCCTGCTATGGGAATGAACAGGTATTACCTCCGATCAGACCTGATCAAATAGAATATGTTTTAGCAGCGCCAAGAACGCATTCATCTACGGTAACTTCCATCAGTACAGCTACACAAACCTAAATTAGAACCACATACCGCCCGCAACCAACGCTCGGCTGGATTTAGCAGTAGGTATTAACGACACGGTATCCTCGAACAATCTCCTCGTTCCGAGCAACCTTCATCAATTCTACTTTAGGGCCAAAGATAAAGTTGGACGCTAAAACTTGATGTATTAGTCTGAATCTCCAAGTGTCATAAGCAAAAGTACATGCGTGTGATACTTCACCGAACTTCACAAATCCTTCCGAGACAGGTTCAGGAAGTTCCTCCATCGAATAATGGACTCACCGCTATCAAGACTAAGGCCTTCAAATAATATCTAGTCAGATCTAGTCTCATGCGCCCAACCTATTTACGTACAGTATCTGTGATCCCAAATTCAATTCCATTCTGCTGTCCTGACCGCGTCTCATCTATTGTACCATTGGCGCCGACCAACCGCTTGGTATTAAAGGTTTCTAATATGCCATTCCTCGTAAGAACGATTGTGACACCTCGTCGGATTACTCGAACGAGTGAAGCTCGGTACCTATCTCGACAGAGCATGAGAGCTGGTTTCACAGAACTACATTGCCTATCATCTTGAGAGTGTGCTATGTAGAAAAGCAATCAATGTGAAGCCTTGTGAAGCGACTATGCTGCACATCAATGGTACCGCTGGGGTAGGTTTCGTATGTCGGGCAAGCAGAGTCTTTCAGAGGCTCCAGCATCGAGGGCCTATATGAACAGACGGTAGGAGCCAGTTTGCCAGATCGTTGACTTCAAGAACTTTGAGTTCGAGGGAGCATGTGATCTGAGCAGCACATACAAACCCAAATTTCTGGATTACGCTATCCGATCCGGGCCATTAGGAGTCGGTGGTGCGAACTAGGATGCTGCTACTGCTGCCACTGCTACCTAAGAAAGAGGAATTCAATTTGGGTACAAACAACCATCATGAACAGGTCACTTACAAGCAGTACATGTGAATGAATGGAATTCGTATGTAGCGCTCATAGTAAGATATTTCGATTTTTAGGGGAGTAGGATGGACATCGAGGGAAAACGGACCGTTATCATGCGAGGAAAAAGCAGCAAGCACAATACCATTCAATTACGAGTCAATATCAGTATCGATATCCTTACAGAACGACTCGGCACACTTCTTGCGGATGATGATTTCTCAAAACGTTCACCGATACGCCGTTCAACTGTCATACTATATCAGCATCCTTAGAGAAACAATTTACACCTCCCATATTCAACATAACGCCGACCAACGCTACGTATCGACATTGGTATCCTGAAAAAAGTCACGTCACATGGGATGGTTTGTTAAAGTGCTCGACAGACATTCCACAATGCGAATTGGATAGCTGGGAATATCGACGGTTTTAATACCAACCGTCTGTTTGCCTAACCAGCGTGCGTACCATCGAGTGTCATAATAGAAACCTACACGTGCACTTGCCTCCGATTGCTGCTCCTTAGGAAAGGCGAATATGACGTTCCGTAGAGTACGCAGAAAGTAGATGTACTCTTGATTTGCCCTCGGGGTTCCACTAATCAGCCTCAAGAACGCGAACTTCTGAAGGGCCAACACCGGCCAATAGTATTGTCGGAGTGAGTCGATACGTACTAGTGCTTAGCGATTATTCGGAATCTTCAGATTTTGTAATGATGAAAGAGTTTGTTTCGATTCGACTCCAGGATCCGTTCATTCGTCCAGAATTGAAGTGCACTATGTAGTACTGTTCGTGACCCTCGATTTTGAAACAAGATTTGTGACGTCGATCTGCCTGTGTAAGCAGAACGGAAGAACGGCGCGTGAGAGTACTGACGTCGATGTAAAGTTTCCTGCTGTACATACCTGGTAGTGGGTGTCACTGGGTTCAACCGTTGAAATACGGTACAATAGTTCATAGTAGCTGTGTGATGCCTCCGGAACATAGCATACATGCTACTGCGGCTAGTGCATTATGCTTGAAGCTCTGGAGTAGCGTACCTAATATAGCGTGAAAACCACCAGTGTGCCCACCAGAAGGAAGTTTGTCAGAAATTAGCTCCATGTATTGTGGTCCCGGCTCGAATTTTCCAGGCGGTAAGATCATCTAGAGGGACAGTAGGCCACGGAGCAGAAATGCATAAGCCACTCATTTGACGACAGCATCAGGAACAATAGACTCTAGAGACAACAAACGCTCGAGGGCTGCGTAAAGCTTGCGCCACTTCAACCTCGTCAGCAAGTAACATGGTTACATTACATGTAGCGTGTCCTGGGGCAACCTGGTGGGATTTGGATCCAACAAATCCTGCCGACAACGCAATACGAGACAACGATGGTACCCAAAACGATTACACAACCGCCCTTCAGACTCCACTCCGGCTACTCACATTGCAAAATTTGAGCAGTAGCACGCAAGACAGCAGCAGGTAGACCGATTGAGTTGACACTGAAGGTTGTGTCTAGCCAAAAAAAACCAGCGGGGATCCTCTGCCAACTGCAAAAGATGGAAACAGCATCAATTCAGACACAAAGATGCAAGGAATCAAACACAATGACCATTGGACGGGTACAGAGACTGCACTGCATACAACGCTTGCTGTAGCAGGAGAGAACTGATCATAACTAGGCACAAGAAGTAGGCGCAGCCGCGAAGAGATCAGGATGACACTCTGAATAATATACCAGATGATAGAACAACAGATAAGTGGATCACGTATTGTGGATGGACAATGGTTTGTATTGAGAACTCGAGAGTTCGTGCTGGCGCGTTTGCGAACAAACATATTGTCAGGACGAGCATGAGGTTCTGAGGTGAAAAAAGGCACACAGACTGACCGATCATGTGTAGCGACAGGCAAAAAATGAAGTGGCCTGTCGCAAACCCACTTCGAAGTAGGTTTATAGAGGAGAGTCGGGACAGAAGAGAAAATACATTTGGAACAAAGTGACTCATAACAGTGACCTTCAGACCGACATACAACCTCGAAAAAACGATATTTTTCCGCGCTGTCAAAGGAGAAAGGCAAGACGTTCCCGCGCTATTTTTAGGCTTGTATATGGTACTACATCAATTCAATCTAACTAAATTACGTGGTGCGCGGAAATAAGTAGTGCTGGTTGTATACCTATACGCACCAAGAAACCCCAAATGTGCAAAGTCCAATTTATACATACATATCATCATCATCTCGTGTGGTCGGGGATACATGTGGCTCAGGCTCAGCTTCAACAGCTTTCTTGCGTGCGGCTGCAAAATAGGTGAGCAACAAATCAAGGAGTACGCATAGAGCTCACATCGTCGTGTAGCTTTCCGTTTTGCAGCTGCTTTCTTGCCTTCAACGCGCTTTTCAATGGCTTGGTCCTCTTCGCCTTGGCGTCGGCATTCATCGAGTATCTGGAAGACTTTGAGACTCATGTTACAGCAATCCTTATCGAGAGGGTCATACCGATTCAAACTCGTTGAGCTCCGTGTCTGGCTTGTTTGCTGATTTATTGGAGCGTGCCTTTGAAAGTATCTCACTAAACCTGTCAAACACCCCCTCCTCGTGCAGCTTATCGCGGTAGAACTGCAAGCCTTCAATGAGTTTTTTGACCGATCGTTCCGACTTGAATGGGAGGAAAGACAAGCAGAATGCAATATCGCGCCATTGACGGGGATCCTCAGAGAGCCGGAAACGCTGGCAGAGCTTCTCAACAATATTTTCGGCTTTCTTTTGAAAGTTTGATGAATCGGGACCACGATGATGGAAAGAGATGAGGACTAACCTTCTCAATGAAAGAAAAGATGTAGCGCATAGTACTTTCGAAAATGTCCTCCTCGACAGAGTGGTCACCTATAGACAGGTGACTGATGACTAGAACAATGATATAATCAACATTAATGATATCAAGAGTGAAGCGGAGCATACCATCAGGAAGGTTGTTGTAAATCGCATTGTCCTTAGTCGACAGCTCCTTGAAAAACAGCTTCGCAAGGTCGGATATCCGTGGTTCCTCGTCCTCAAGACACTTGACCATCTCGCCTAACTGACCTTTCACTTTGATCATCCCATTGAGGATCAAGTGCGTGAGCACCATCAGCGTGTTCTTCTTTACAACAAGATCTCCATCAGAAAGCCCCTTATATAACTCATTGCTGTTCTCGTCAATGATGCTGCTGAACGAGACTGCCACATCGCCAAGAGCAATGACAATGTTACTACGTATATTTGGGTCTCTCGAGGTCTCAAGGATCTTAAAGAGGAGATGATGATGTCGATCGCAAAATTGTGAGCTGACGCAGAGGAACTTGCTGAACGAGAGGGTTGCGGCAGCACGGAGTGTGCGATTCTGGTGTATCTATCAGTAGTAAGACAGAGAAGACAACTCGTCACTTGCCTTAAATTTATGTGGACTGCCGCACACGTGGACCAGCAACGGGCCGTACAGCTTCAGCAATGATTGCTCTCCATAGAGCAGCTCTGTTTCGCGAACAGCAGCTATCCGTTCACCAATCTCGTCCTCTGCATTGCCAGCAACTTGGTCAAGCTCTTCGGTCTCCTTATTGGCTCTGCCGGGTGAGCCCCCAGCTGCAAGCTTTTCCGCTATGTAAAACGTCATTCGATAGTTTGAAGTTCTCTGCAAGTGAACGCACCTAACTGTTTCTCATCTTTTTGCCGCTTCCACTCCCTTTCCACCAGTTCCAAAAACACAATGTGCTTGATGGCCACATGTCCTACGACGAAAAGCAGCTGACTGAGATAGAAGACATCTCCAAGATCTTTCTCCTCGCTCGTGCTCGACTGTTGGGTCGAGATATGTATACTAGAGGGCGTGTACGAGGCTGGCTCCGGGGGTTCCATCTCTTAACCCACATTCATCGTGTTTGCGTCTGGTTCAGATGGAGGCTCCTCCGGATTTTGGCGCTTGGAAAATGCCCTCCGGGTAAGGTTTTTCACAAGATTATTACAAAGCTCGTCGGGGTGCTCTCCTAAGGCGTAGATAGTGTTGATTGCTTGTTCGGCCATGCCGAACCAGTCCTTTGATCGACAGGGGTGCTCTATGGTGTTTTGCAACTTACGGAAGATGGGGTTATCCATCTCCATGCGAAGGGATTTATCGAGAAGAGATCCTGCTGCCTGTGAGAGAAAATTATTGATGGAGTACAGCTCTGTTCGTACCTTTGACTTTCTTCGCACTGCCGTTCAAGCGCTGCAGGGCAAGACACGTGTACCTTGCAAGAGTGAGATCGGCCTGCCGTAGGGTGAGCGCTTGGTATTGATAGGGTATTTGTTCGTACTCACCTTGCCGAGTGGTCCAAGACCGATCTTCAGCAATGTGTCCACCTTCTCAGAAATGATGGTGCGTTTCGAAAGTGCCAACATTCCAAGGATACTGATTGCACCACGACGTCGAGAGCGGGGTAAAGCTCGAGGAGCGCCTAAAATGAACATGAACCAATGTGCTTGTGGCTGCAATAGAACATCTCCCACTGTAGACTTGCCACAACTTGTTGATCACATCATAATGGATCTGGCCATCTTCCATCATGATGCGCATCATCTCTTCTAAGCTGGTAAGCTCTGCGAGCGTCGCCTCGTATGTCAATCTTCAAATATTCAAGAAACTGTAGATCTGAGAAAGCGAGCTGAACCCACTCAATCATGTTTTTGGCAATACGGTTTACTTGCTGCTTGGGCTCCATGTCCGGCAGGGGGTCAAAATACAGCATACGGTAGCATTCGAGGAGCCTCGACCGCACCCCCTTCAGCTCCTTCCCGTCCTCCGACGTTGAACTATTATCCTTGTGCCATATAAGATGTAACATCCGTTTGATGCCATTCTGGTAATAAGGTTAAATGGCTGCAACAGGGGAAAATCATATGTATCACCTTGGCACCGGCAAGTTGATGCTCAAATGCGACTCTGAAAAACTCCATACTCTCCAATACTTCTGCCTTGTTCGTGCTCCCCAAAAGCTGCGTGAGCAATACCACCCCGCCTTCCAGGGTACGGACGAAGTCCAGTGCCTCCGTGCAGTACTTCTTGCGTAAACCCATGGCAAGAATTTCATTAGTCTCCAGGGCAGCAAGTGCTTCTTGTTCCGAGACAATGACTGTGACATCGACAGTAGATTTCCGGGATGCCTTTTTCTTTTTAGGCTTCGGGTTATTTAATGGTGCGTCGACATCGTCATCTGCATTTTCGTCCTCATCAGTATCTTCCTCTTTAACATTCGACTCTGTCTCTTCCTTGTCACCTTGATCCCTCTCAACCGTTTCCCCAATGCCACCTTCCATCTCCTCCAACTTATCCCTCCAAGTCTTATACCGCTCTTCCCACTTTTCCAAGCTCAAGTCACCTCCGTACATCTTCCCATATGGATGGGTCAGAATCAGCTTCACGAGTATCGAAACAGCAGCCTTCCGTGCTGTGCTCGCCTTATCCTCTAGCGTGTCAACTACAGCGCGTGTGATCCGGAGTCGTTGCTCTGGAGATGCAATGGCAGATCAAGCATCTTCGAGAGTGTTGCGAAGACCTTGGACCGTACGTAAGAGGATAGATCAAGCGTGCGCGAGAGGAGTTCGAATAGCCTATCAAGCTCCTTGCCCGGCCGTTCGTCTGATTCGTCATGTCCTCCGACGTAGCGAGTTCGCGGATGAGCGAGCCGATAACTTCAACGATTGCCATACGCATAGGATAAGACTACCTGCTTGTCAGATGGAGAAGAAGAGCATTTTCCGGGGAGCGCACCTCTGAATCGAGATGGCCAATCAAGAGACTAATTTGCTTGTGCACAGAACGTGGCGACTCCTCGCTGAACCTAACTAAGAATAGAGAGAATGCCCTTGGACCCTTAGTGTCCTGTGCACTGAACGATTTTCCAGCAATTTCGCGGAGTATCTCGTCACCAAGTTGGGCGTGATCAAATTCCTTTGCCAGGATAGAAAGGCACTCTGCCATAGGTTCGGAGAGGTGTTCATAGTACTGCAAGGATTGCATGATGTTGATTTGCGCAGCGAGCGTATGACCGTGATGCTTTACAGCAAGGCAAATGACTTTGTAGACATGCATGCGGATGTTTTGAATCTTCATGTATTGTTCAGACTCGGCAATATGATACGCAGGGCGGGTAAGGCATCTGAAGTAGGATCAACAGATATTTAGACAACGGAATTGGCGTGCATCCCCCGCCAAACCATGTGATATAAAGCAAGCTATACACTCGTTATGAATGCATCTCTCGTCACCCAAACGCGGTGTGTCTTCAGTTTCAATGCCTTGCAAATGAGTTCCAGAGTGCCAGGGATCTGGTCGATCCACATCCATTGTGCTGTCTTCTTGGCAACCGCCCTCGAGGCGCCAGTCTTTCCGCCCCACCCACGACGTGCCTTCACAGGTGCTGGCGGAGCGTTCTCCTCACCCATTGCTTTCACCTTCTCTACAGCACTTACAAACCAATTAACCAAGAAGGCATACATTTCCAAAGGCAGCTTATGAGCCATAACAATCTGTTGGTCTTTTTCCTTGGAGTCACGTATTGCAGCGTCAATTTGAGCTCCGAATGCAGAGAGTAGAGCATCGAGCATCTTGCTCATATAAGCACCTGCGACTGCATCGGAATGCTTGAGAAGACTTCGGAATATATCAAATATTTCTGGATCAGTTATTTCTTCAGATGAATGAGCAATTGCTCTGACAGCCTCTAAGTCTGTTATTAGTGAATATCGGCGGACGCCAGTACCAACTTGACCGGTGTACGTTGCAATAAGGGGCCAGGATCGTTATTGTTGGTATCTTGTTCCTTTGGGATGTCATAGTGCGCAATGCCCTGAAATGCCTGTAGCTCATCTTGAAGCTCAAAGGATATACCCATGACGACACACCAGCTGATATCTGTCAAGTTGATGATCAAAGGTAAGTAAATCGCGCTAACTTCTGAGCACGTGCTTCGTGTTTATCATGTAAGCATTGCCAGCTGATCCACGCAGGCCTAATAAGGGAAGAACTTTCCACGCACGTTTATTTTCTACATTGCTCTGCACGCTGTTGTGCTGTGAACCAAAATCATTCATGATTGACGACGACTATGGCATGCATCGTCTAAAATCAAAAAATCCAAGATACTAAATATCTGGTTTTCTAGACTAACTTGATATCGACGATCGGAGTTGGGTACTACATCGTTTACCTCTTTTCCATTATAAAATTCGGAACTTATTCCCAGCATAAGGAGGACCAAATGGGCAGGCCATGTGCTCAGCGAATCAACAATCAATTACCACCGAGACCTGGCGACATACTATGCGTGATGTTGTCCTCCAACTTCGACTTGGACGGTAGGATACCAAGCTGAACCTTTTGGCATCTCTAGGAAAAGTAGAGGGTGGATAGTCACTTGCAATACGGTGTGCTACGCAGTAAGTTGCTGAACTGCTGCTTCCTCGCTTGGGTGTGTAATTTGAATTACTTTTAATTTGAACTGAACTTGACGAGAGCGGTTGCGCTCTTCAGTGCGGCACAGGATCAATTGTCGATTCTTTGGGAGTATTCCATCTTAGCGTTCTGGTGAGCACATCAAATTGCGGTACTTGCCACAGGGACACAAATAATAATTTGCTATCCTATCGGATGTCATCCGGTGAAACGTCACCAGCCAGTATTGCTCAGTTGCCATTCCGATTGGAGACACATTGCGTGGGCCTCCATCACCATGTGGGCTTCCATCGCCATGTCATGTATAACACACTTTTGGGTCCCTTTAGAATGACGTTCCATGATTACTGGGTCCTTGAACACACTATCTTTCATAGCTTGCAACCATGAGGACTCTTGTTTTGACCTTAGCTTCTTCGGGAAGGTCTATTGATGTCGGATCGTATTTGGGGTATATAACCCATGAGAGTTGCCGCATCCCGATATCACCCTTCATACCCAAGCTTCCAGTCATAGGAGCATGCAATCTGCGAATATTGTGATCATCATTGTTTTTCTCATCGGCGCGGTGAGGGCAGGTCAGTGATATCTTGATATCTGTTGAACTTAATATTTAAATACAATAGCTAACGGCAATAGTACGATCAGTGTCGAAGGGCCGACATTAGTCTTTGCAGTATTCGGTCAGTTCACAATATCATCTTTCGGATCGGGTCTAATTCATTTCATCTAGAATATGTTCCAAACAAGGCCGTAGCAGCTACAGTAGGCGGGTTGTACCTTGTCGCCAGTCTTTGCTTGTTCGTGCGCTTATTCATGAACAAGGCGTGGTGGGGACTTTGTCTCCCTATAGCCTCAACCTGTAAGTTTTTACCGCCCACCCCGAATACATGTTGATTGTTGAAACAGTCATGTCTGTTGGCTTTTTTATGCGCATACTCATGGTGATAAACCAAAATTCTCTCCTGATTTTCGTCATTGAATCACTCCTCACCTTGTTACCGCCTGCTGCATACCTCGCCTTCAATTACATCCTTTATGGGCGTTTCATCGTGAACTGCGTGGACAGACGCTACTCTTGGATAAAACCAGAGAAAGTTGCCCAGTACTTCGTTATCAGTGACATCACGACATTTATTATACAGGTTTGAAATTCAATTGTTGTCTCCTTCACACCGAAGACTAATCACGACATTGTGCAGGGTGTAGGTGGTGGTCTGGAAGTGTCAACAACAGCGACAACGGTAGAGCTGGGGGGTCACATACTGCTCAGCGGATTAGTCATTCAGACATTCTCATTTACATTATTCATGGTCCTAGTTGCGCATGCATGGCATGGCATCGTTCAAGACGGTCTTCTTCTCCGTCAGGAGCCATGGGGGCCAATTCTTTGGATACTGATGTTTTCTTCAATACCTTACATGGTGAGCCTTTCGCCCACGCTTCATCGTCCGTATTCACGTGATGCAGATTCGCAGTATCTATCGTGTCATAGAGCTTGGTCAAGGTGGTGGCGGCTATCTCCTCACCCATGAAAGTGAGTATTTAGGATACTATAATCGGGGCGCTTTGTCTCACCTTCATCTGACAAGTTTACTTCTACCTTCTCGACTCCCTCCCACTGTTGATTGGCATTTGCACATACATTATTTACTGGCCGACGAAGTATTTCGAATCGTCGACCAAGCCTATCAATGAAATGACGGAACGGCATTAAAGTTTTGTCATCATCATGGAATTCTCTCGGTTTCCTGTTCTCAATTGGACTTAGTTCCTTCAAACAACTTCGAACCTTGAGCAAGCACAGTCCGAACACCTTCACAGCATTCACAATGTAAATCCCCACTGGCAGACTCTACTCGACATGTTTGCTTTAACTCAACGTTGTAGCCATCGTCGAGCGGTACATAACGACCTCGACTTCCCGCATGCTAGCTCCTCCGTGAATTCAGTTGTCGCCATCTTTCCTTTGTTAATGTCTCTTCTTCAACTTCGTATTGTTTCCATTACCACTCTTGTTGTTGATATGGTACTTCCTGTTACAGTCGCTGACGTGGCAGTTAATCTTGGGACATCATATCATTTTGTATCCTAGGCTACTAGCATACATTTTTTCAGCTCACTCCCTCATAATCTTCAAACGTTCGAATAAGTACGGTACTTAGAATGAGCAACATGATGCTGGAAGTTGATGGTGTCGAGCACGGTCGAGGAATTGTGGATGTCTTTTTCTAAGCCGCAGAGGCTGCGTTTTTATGTTGCTTCACCATGCTCGCCTACTTTGTTTCCAGATGCCCAATGCACAACGTGGTTCACCTCCACATTCACCGTTCCGGCAAGAATGCTCTCCGCGAGTCATAATGCCTTCCTCGACTGCACTGTGTGACGCACGCTTCAAGGACGTATTTAATTGTCTATAGTGCACTCCATCGTTATCTATAGTCCGATACACACGTGTACACTATGATACGTATACTGTATCAGTAAAAGCATAAATGAAAACCACTCAGCGATTCATAAAATTTGAAATGATAACATACAGCTACAATATTTCTATAATCCTGATATCCATTAAGTCTCCAACAGAAACCACGTCGTTGATCTGTCCAATGATATCATGATCCGATGCGATCCTCTTGTATTCACCACTGCGCTGCTGCGCTAGAAAAAATGCCCCGAAAGGCTGCCCAAGGCGTACAAGCAGCCGCAGTGCTCGCGATTCTTAGTCAATCACCTCCTTTTTTACAGGAGAACCACCGGACCAGTTGTCATACGGAGAAGAAGGCGGCGTCCCGTAATCCTCCTCGCTCTCTGTATCGTTTCCAGATTCAGACGGTTCCACAAATTCAGTGGGTTCTGTAAAGTCAGGTAGCTCAAGGAGAGACCGATCCCAGGGACGAACAAGGATGAATTTTTGCTCAGTGGGCCTTGCTGGCCAGAACTGAACCATGGTCTCATCGGTGGTGATAAGCAAGTCGTGCAACCCGTCTGCCTTCACTCCATAGGTAAAATGAGTTCCCGGGGCTGGACTACGCACCCGTCTGACTTCCCTGACATTGAACGCGATACAAGGTAGATGCAGTCTCTGTGCTGCGAAGCGAGGGGCGCTTAGGTTCCGAAGCAGGGTATAAAGGTTCGAAGCAAAATCTACAGCCACCGTCTTTCGCAACGAAGAAACCGATGACTGAATTTCATCTTCAGATAGGGATAGTAACTTGCATGGTGGGGCTTCGTATGAGGTGATGGAAGCCGGTAGACAGCTATTGAACTCTGATGATCTTCCGACCCAATCAAGGCCTGTGATGTCACCTGACCGAGCCACGATCTCCTGCAGGAGTCGCCCGAGAGCCTTGTCCTGCTTCTCCCCATAATCGACAGGCAGGCGGACACCAAAGATGCCAAACAACGAGTATGCGATGTCTTCCTGACGCGTGGTAACACGGGTTGATGCCCAATGGAGTTCTCTCGGGCATCATTCATACTGGGATGGAAGGGCACAATGGCCGGTTGGTCTATGCCCGTTGCATCCTTCAACTCTTGCATGATTGGGGCGGACTCCTTGTGGTTGGGAGTATGATCATCAAGATAAAGAGTCCAATTGTTCTGATAAAAGAGAATGACTTTGGGGGCGATAAATTCTTGGATCGTCCATCCACGTGTGTTCCAAGCGCTCTTTGCCAGTGCGCCATAATTTGACGAAGGCGGAACATCCGACAGGTAGACAATCGTGAGTGCCGAGTGGTGATACCAGATGAACATGGAGTTGACCGATTCTTGGAGCTCCATATTGTTGCTCTTATCGATGCAGCATGTATCACTCCATGCCCAGTTATACCCTGCATTACGAGCAGTTTTACAGAAGGACCGCAACTTCACCATGCCGCCAATAGAATCCAACTCCGAATCGTACACGCCCTTGCCCTGGACGTCCTGCAGCAGCGGCTCCTTCTCTTCCCACCTGTGTGATAGTGTGGCATATTGGAAGTACGTCATTACCACTTCTTCGATGCGCTTCATGGGAAAGTCCATATGTGTGATTGTCGATGACACAAGCTCCTTATACTCTATGCTCATCTTGAAGGCGCTTATCTGCGCCCCTCGATTGCATAAGAGACCAGTGGTAGTGTCAAGTACACGTAGTGGAGCATTGTTGAGTTGAGTATCCATGACCCGTCGAATAGCACGTTCTACTTCAGAGGTTCTGAGATGCTTCTGGCATAGCTCTAGAGAAGGAGTTAAAGATGTTGGTCAATATGCTGCTGAGAGGCTTACTTCGTGTCTGAACGTCGGGCGCATTATCCAATTTGGAGAACATCACTTGGAGAGTCTGAATCGCTTCATCATAGCGTCGCGCACTATGAAGTGCTGCGTGCTTCAAGTTGTATCCAAGGTAAGACCAAGAGTCGAGTTCAATGACCTAGGTATTACCAAAATGAGCATTGGTTAGGAAGTGATAGATGCCATCGCACCTTCTGCGCATCGAGAAGTGCTTCCATCCATAACATTTTACCTAACTTTGCCTTACTACGATTTGCAAAGAGAGCATCAGATACAGGATTCAGATTGATTGCTGCCGAGTATAGGCCAATAGCCCTGTCATAATCACTCGCAGTGAGGGCGGCATCTCCGTTAGCGGTACAGAGTGTGCTGCATTCTTTCTTGAAAGCTGAGCGAAATACAGGTGGGGGTTGTAGTGTATATGACACATGGACTCCGGACTTGCCATTGGACCATTCAAGGCAGCTAGCCTTCGCAGTTTCATCGATAGCGTCCATCATGTATTGGTGCGCTTCGATAGCTTCATTGGGTTTACCTGCTGATAGGAATGCCTGACATCGTTTCTGGTGTGTAGTGAGCAACAATGACCGGAAATCCCAGCCAAAGAGCTGAGAAAACACTCAGTTATGAAAGGCACATGTATGGACCATCCTGACGTACCACGGTCAAGTCCTCGTATAGTTCATGGATGTATTTCATAGAGAAAGCGCCCGAGTTGACAGCGGCAGTGAAGTGGTCGGCGGCTTCGTCATGACGTGTGCTATCTAAGGCTTTCATTCCGAGCTGAACGCGTAGATATGTCTAATGTGCAAGTTGCAGAAATCAGCGTTGATGACGGAGTGTAGCCATGTGATATTTACATCCACGATACAACACCCGAGAGGATCAGTATTTGGACAAGCGGCAGCAAGTTGTTTAACAAGCAGCATTGCTTCTTCATGTTCATCTACGTTGAGGAGGGCGATTGCCTGAAATACAGAATGAAGCAGACAGTACGCAAGACAAATTTGACCAACCTTGATTAAGAGAAGAAAATGATTGGTGGCTCGATCTTGGTTCGTGAACATGGATGCGACATCGAATGCTATCCTTGCCTCCCGAATAAGGCCTTTTCCACAGAGAGCAATGCCTTTGGAAATAAAACCTATCAATGAGGGTCGAATGCGGATGGACTATGTTACGAATGAAAGTTAGTCTTTTTGTCAGGGGGCCCGGGGGATATGATGAATTAGTATAATTCACCTTGATTGCATCATCAAGCGCGTGGTCCCAGGCGCGTCTTCTAGAAATGACAAACGAGCGATTGGCATATGAAGTATAGTCATTGGCATCAGTGTGGATGTCTTGGGTGAGTAACTCTTCAGCGGTAGATAGGTCTCCGGATACACATGCATTACGGGCTGTCGTAATAGACAGGATCTACCCGAAGGATGCTCAAGCTGTGGTGTATGAGTCAAGGATAGGAACTCACCTTTGAATTGGCGTCACTGGGTACTGCCCACTCTGAGATCTTATTATCATCACCTCCACTTAGGATGTGCCTGCCGTCTTCAGAGAATATGACACATGCCGTGGCGGATGAATGCTGGAAGATAGCAATGTTCTGTTGATCTGAGAGCCGCCAGAGACAGACAAGGCCGTCATGAGCTGCGGAAGCGACGAGGGTGCCAGCGGGATGGATGACAATGGCGTTGACGGAGTCAGTATGACCTTTCCAGGAATGACCGACTTGCTGCCAGGTGAATGGATCCCACTCTCGTATAGTAGGATCGTCTTGATTGCCTCCTGAAAAAAGGCGTGTGCCATCGGGTTTCCATAGGAGTGTCAAGTTCCATGTACTATGAGCCTTGAAAGATGCAACACGTTCCCTTGTGCCTGAACTATAAATCTGGATATTTGTGGCTGTTCCAACGGCAATAAGTTCACCAGAAGGTGAATACCGAACGCAGCGAACATATGCATAAGTGCCACAATCCATTAGATCTCCTTGCATCTGCCACATTTTCGTACACCAAAACTTCGTCTTTGTGTCCCATGAACTACTAGTGGCCAGCACTGTGCCATCCGGAGAAAAATCCAACGAGTTGATCCCATTGGAGTGGGCTTTGATAGGTTGGGTGAGAAATTCTCCACTTTCTCCGTGCCAGGCGATGAGCTCTCCGTTCCAATCACTGCTTGCCATTATTTGATCGTCTGGTGATTTTGCCAAACATCAACACAGCATCGCGATGTCCTTCCATTCTCTTCAACATAACACCTGTTTTCAAGTCCCACAGACCAAGTGTTTTATCACACAAGGCTGTAACTATTCGTCGTTTATCAGGGAATAGTACGACTGAGGTGATACCCCTTTCATGATGTTCAAAAACTCGAAGAGGTCTGGTGCTTGGAGTGAGTTGTGACATTTAGCTGGAAGTTGATCGTGTTGAGCACGGTCGAGGAATTAATATTGTGGGTGTCTTTCTCTTGAAGGTGCAGAGATGCGTGTGTCACACGGTAGTGCATTTCGATGCTGCCTCATTTCTATAGACGCCCAAGAAATGAGGTAATTCGCCATCACTGTTTGCACATAGATAGAACATATAGGTGTATACTGTGGGGACGGAATATGATAGAAAGATAGGGAAGGAAAAACTAGCTGAGCACATAAGAAATGAACATCACTACACGAATATCGGTTGCCATGTTGATGGCTTTTGAGTCTTGACGAGCACCAACTTCCGTTGGAGTCCATCACTTACTCGTTGAATCCAGATACCTGACGTGTATACAGAAAGGCGAATGTGGGACGGAAAACGGGGTGGGTGTTTCGTTCGGTAGAGATTCAAACCAGGAAGGGAGCTCGTTTTCTAAGTTTCCTAAAGGCATTCCCTGTACGATCCTCGGTCACCGCCACTCACAGCTTCAGCAGTGCGCACTGCGCACACTGTGGATTATGTAAGCGGCCGATGCATTATGTAACCCCTGGTCATGCAAGGATTCGCGCGAGCCTGCATTTCTGTGTTTCCTGCACTAATCCAATTGTGCAGCTTTCGTATCTATTCCCCCGCGCCACATTTCCCTTGAGAGATCAACTGAACGCATCATGCTCTTCTCTCTGAATTTTATTCTCAACGTCCGAGCCGAATTTTTCACCTTCGTTGCCATACTGGTATCAGGCGTGGTACAATGATCCTAATCGTTTATGGACAATGACATTGGTTCCATGGATTTTCTTCCATTGGGCGCTCACGAGGCAATCTATAGTGATAGTTAGTGCTCTGTGAACAATCAGGCTCGAGGTCTGTGACATGTTTTTAACACAAATTCATCTTCAGAGGGTTTTTGATGAGTTTTTTTCACGCAGGAACCAGTTTTTCGAGCTATAGCACAGTGAATGCCCTCTGCACAGGCCCTCCATAAGGTAGCAACGAAATAGATTCGATCTGCAGAGGTGCGGTCACAGTATTTGATCCTTCTACTGATTTATTGGGAGCAAGTCTAACAGGTGATGTGAATCATCGCATCCTGGCTGCTAGCGAAATCATGATTGTCACTGCTCTGCCAAAGTGGGTCATGCCCGAATTCTGGCTCCTCCTTCTCATCCAACTAACCATCGTCAGATCCGAATCTTGAGCCGGTGTGCTGTCGGTGTCGCACATTCTTTTTTGAGTGTGGCCATTAATATCAACTTCCAAACGTGAACTCACTCTCCTGGAGCTCGAATGGGCAAGGTGCAGACTCATCCTTGCGGCCCTTTGGTGTAAACGTGGCTTCTAACGCATTGCTCAACGCTGCTTCGTACAGCTCAACCTTCTCTGGACCTGGTGCAAAGTTCTTAAAGCGATACTTTAAGTTGCCCAGAGAGCACGCGCCAAATGTACGTACATCTTGGTATATAGTTCTATATCGTATTGCTTTCATTTTCAGTTACAAACTTATATACACTGCACTCACTGAGGTACAAAGGTGCTGGTAAAAATCCTAAGTAAATTCGGGCCACTACGCATCCAAAAATATTTTTGAGAAATATCTTTTCACGCCTTCTGCACCATGCACAATCGCCCCAACCACTCCGTCCGGCCGTATCGCAAACACCTTCATCTGGCCAGCTTCCATGAGGTAAGCCGAATACGCGTGACCCTCCTGATCGACAAGAACGAAGTCGACAGGTGATGTGACAGACGTTACTGATGCAGATGAAGGCAGAACGACTGCTGATCGCACGACGCTTGTGTCGTATGTCCCCAGCGCACCAAAGATTGGGATAGCATCCGCATGACTCGGAGCGAACACAAGCACAGTGTGATACCATGGTCTGTAAAGGCTAAAAAGTGTCTTTACTCCAGACCCTCCGCGCCCCACGTGCAACATATTTGGTGCGTCAGGCGCCCTGTCTCCAGCCTCCAAATTCTTTTCGTCAAGCACATCGTACGCATTAACAGGCTTCCCTGGAATTGCAAACTCGTCCAGAACGATGCTGCTGAATCGGCAGTTGATACCCAGCATGGAAAGAATGGGTCTTTGTGGGACGGTGAACTTGTTTCCCTCTATTTGCTGGCTGAGAATCGTGGTTGTCATCTCAAGCATCTCGGAGATGACAGGGAGACGCTCGGAATTATACGTCTCAAGAAGAGACTTATCGGCGAGTCCTTTTTCGACGAGTGCAAGCTTCCAACCTAGATTGAACTGGTGCACAGTCAGTAGTGTCATACATAGTGCATTTGCAAGACATACGGCGTCTTGTATAGCTGCATTGAGTCCCTATTCATAGATAAATGTGTAAGTATCGGCATTGGACCATCGCGCGCGCACCTGACCACCGGCTGGACTGTGGATACTGGAAATAGATTAAAGTCAGTTTGGCAAGAAAGCACTTAGATATAGACATACTGAGCGGCATCTATGTAGACTTCCATCAGTACAGATACACGATTTATACGTAGAACAACAAACCACCCACAACAAATCCTCGGCCCTCGCTCAACTTGTTTACCATGCGGATATTGGCCCTGAAATAGACCAATGAACATCGAAAATGATTGATACAACAAGGTAAAACACACTTCCACTCGCTCACCCAGACGAGCTTGTTGAACGTAATTTCGGTATGTACATACGACGAGATGATCTTGAAGATCATTTCCTCGCTTTGAGCAACCTTTGTTACGTCTAGATCATGGTCAAAGATGGAAAATTGCCAGCCATCCTCGCCGATTTCGTCTGTTGGACGCAATGAGATGCTGCTTAGCGTCAACATACACATCTCCAAGCCTCGAGAGCAGAGGCTGGTCATACCCTCGTTTAAAGTTTCCAAATCGGTGCCAATACTTTCAAGACAATATCAGGAATACACTCCTTCATGGATTGAGTAGAAATTTGACGCACCGCTCTATCAAGACCAGGGGCCTTTAAACGAATATCTCCCATGACCATTCGAATATTGTCTCTAGTCTCACCCAAGAATGTAAGCCCGAGTTGTTTGCGCGTGACCCCTGCAAACCATAACTCAGACACATCCTACTGCATTTGAATTTCATCGCATCTCACCTTTAGCACCGTCAGCACCGATCACCCACTTGGTATAAAAAGTCTCCAATATGTCGTTCTTTGCTAGAATAGCCGTGACACCTTCGTCGGACTGCTCAACCGAACGCAGTTCGGTGCCCATCTCGACAGAGCACGAGAATTTCTCTAGGTGGCGTCGCAAAATCACATCTAAGAGTTGTTGACCTAGTGAGTTTGCAGCATGCTACAACACAATAAAAAAAACATCGGATGGCTGATTGTGAAACGGCAATTTTGCATGGTACGTACAAATGGGATCGAGGGAGTAGGTTCTAAATGCGGGACCAAATATTCTGTCGCATATTCCAATGTCCCAGTCTTGTAGGAATGTATTTCAGGGAAAGGTTTCGCCAGATCGTAGACTTCTGGGACGTTCAGGAAGTTGAATAGTTCGAAGGAACGTGACTAGATCATGCATTAAATAAGGCTACAGGGCATCAGAGAAGTGGTATGATGACTAACCCAGATTCCAGCACCACGCTGTCCGATGCGAGGATTGGGGTCCTTATCGATGATGCGAACTGGGATACCGTTCTGAAGGAGCGTCAACGCTGCTACTAGACCTGCTGGCCCAGCGCCCACCTAAGAAAGAAGAATTAATGTGAGGTGCATCATATGAGCTCACTTACAATTAGCACAGGAGGACGAGAAAAATTCATGTGTGGAGTTTAGAGGCTTTGAATCAGAATAACAGACAGTCGTATGCCATATAGGGTGCAGCCAATCCGATCAAAGTGGGAAGGCAACGCGCTGCGGAGTGCTGCGATCAGTGCTGCGACAAATGTTACGCTTATACGACATGAATTGGAAATCGCTCCGTCCTTGCAATATGTAGACAAGGCCCCCATGCTACTTTGGAGGGAAGGAGTTTTTCGAAGCATGGCCCTTGTGCAGTTTCTCAATGTGTTGGATGCTGATGAGCA
This sequence comes from Suillus decipiens, assembly GCA_016695475.1. Classification (NCBI taxonomy): domain Eukaryota; kingdom Fungi; phylum Basidiomycota; class Agaricomycetes; order Boletales; family Suillaceae; genus Suillus; species Suillus decipiens. The sequence goes on from MU172945.1 coordinate 198,486, forward strand.
AGCGAGCGAGCAACTTCGTGTCATTTTACGACCAATGGCTATCGAAATAGTCACCAACGAGGTTGACACCGAGATTCGGAGGCTGCTAAGGATATTTTTGGAATCACTGAAAACCTCATTGCGTAATATGCCGTTATTCAAATTACAAGGCTGAATTATTCATTACTGATGGTTGTATTCGAGTTTAGAATGTCGCCGTATAATACCCCCCACGCTAGTGGACTCAAGTTAGTAAGTATCACTCAACGCTCAGTAGCACTGCTTACTAGGGCATAGTGCTCACGCAGAATTGGCTTTTACATCAGTAGCTACCAATCAGCATTGTCAAATGCCTGGCTGGGCACCAGCATGTACCCATGACGTTGACAAATTTACTTTCCATTAGCCACGGCTTTCTGATGAATATTTTAATGAAGATTTGCTCGAGTCTTTGCCAGTGTTTCAAATGTGTCAACCGAGAGCTTGCAGACAACTATTTGTCTCTTATCAGGGAAAACTGCGAATGCATTTACGGTCCCGCCAGTCTTCCAAAACTCGAAGGGGTATGGTGCTTGGAATAAGCTGTGACATGTTACCGGAGGTTGATGGTGTTAAGCACGGTCGAGGGATTCTAAGCTGTCTATTATGAGCTTTTTGCGCTGGTCCACCACGTTTACTTATATGGATGCTTAACACTCGATTACAGTTTCTACTTCCCGTCGCTCGGATTTAGCTGCAAGCTGTCTGTCCTAGATTGCCTCATAAATATAATTTGTCGCTGTGTGGCGCCATACAAAGGGGACCTAGGCTTTTGCTGATGACCTGTGGCAGTTTTCTACGTCTAGGTGCTCGAATGCTATTTATCTAGGATGGCCGCAATCGCATAAATGTGATTATTTCTCGTGTCCAGCAGCCACTCCACCACATTACCATGCAACTTATCTGAACGCAGACATATATGTCACTATTTAGTGATGTCGTCGACTCAGTGTATGCACCTGATGCAGCTAAAACCCTCACTTCTTGGATGCCATTAAACCTGTAACTATGGATAAAATGCTACGTTGTCGTTTGTAGAATCATGGGGTCCGCACCAAATGTGCGTAGTATAGTTATGTCGTATTTTTCAATTACAAACTGCTGGTAAAAGTCGTAAGTCAAAAACGAAAATTCGGGCCCACTAATATGCATCCAAAAATATTTTGGAGAAATATTTCTTCACGCCTTCTGCACCATGTACAATCGCCCCAACCACACCGTCCGGCCGTATCACAAACACCTTCGTGTGGCCAGCTTCCACAAGGTAAGCCGAATAAGCATGGCTCTCTTGATCGACAAGAACGAAGTCAGCAGGGGACGAGACAGACGTCACTGATGCAGATGAAGGCAGAACGACTGCTGATCGCACGACGCTTGTGTCGTATGCCTCCAGCGCACTCAAGATCGGGGTAGCATCTCCATGACTCGGAGCGAACACAAGCACAGTGTGATACCATGGTCTGTAAAGACCAAAAAGTGTCTTCACACCAGACTCTCCACTTCCCACGTGCAACATATTTGGTGCGTCAGGTGCCCTGTCTCCGGCCTCCAAATTCCCTTCGTCAAGTACCCCGTACGCATTGATAGGCTTCCCTGGGATTGCAAACTCGTCTAGAACGATGCTGCTGAATCGGCAGTTGATACCCAGCATAGAAAGAATGGGCGCTCGTGGGGTGGTGGACAACTTGTTTGTCTCTAATGTTTGGTTGAGAATCGTGGTGGTCCTCTCGAGCATCTCGGAGATGACAGGGAGACGCTCAGAATTATACGTCTCAAGAAGAGACTTGTCGGCGAGCCCTTTTTCGACGAGTGCAAGCTTCCAACCTAGATTGAACTGGTGCACAGTCAGTAGTGTCATACATAGTGCATTTGCAAGACATACGGCGTCTTGTATAGCTGCATTGAGTCCCTATTCATAGATAAATGTGTAAGTATCGGCATTGGACCATCGCGCGCGCACCTGACCACCGGCTGGACTGTGGATACTGGAAATAGATTAAAGTCAGTTTGGCAAGAAAGCACTTAGATATAGACATACTGAGCGGCATCTATGTAGACTTCCATCAGTACAGATACACGATTTATACGTAGAACAACAAACCACCCACAACAAATCCTCGGCCCTCGCTCAACTTGTTTACCATGCGGATATTGGCCCTGAAATAGACCAATGAACATCGAAAATGATTGATACAACAAGGTAAAACACACTTCCACTCGCTCACCCAGACGAGCTTGTTGAACGTAATTTCGGTATGTACATACGACGAGATGATCTTGAAGATCATTTCCTCGCTTTGAGCAACCTTTGTTACGTCTAGATCATGGTCAAAGATGGAAAATTGCCAGCCATCCTCGCCGATTTCGTCTGTTGGACGCAATGAGATGCTGCTTAGCGTCAACATACACATCTCCAAGCCTCGAGAGCAGAGGCTGGTCATACCCTCGTTTAAAGTTTCCAAATCGGTGCCAATACTTTCAAGACAATATCAGGAATACACTCCTTCATGGATTGAGTAGAAATTTGACGCACCGCTCTATCAAGACCAGGGGCCTTTAAACGAATATCTCCTAGGACCACTCGAATATTGTCTCTAGTCTCACCCAAGAATGTAAGCCCGAGTTGTTTGCGCGTGACCCCTGCAAACTATAACTCAGACACATCCTACTGCATTTGAATTTTATCACATCTCACCTTTAGCACCGTCAGCACCAATCACCCACTTGGTATCAAAAGTTTCCAATATGTCGTTCTTTGCTAGAACAGCCGTGACACCTTCGTCGGACTGCTTGACCGAGATCAGTTCAGTGCCCATCTCGACAGAGCACAAGAATTTCTCCAAGTGGCGTCGCAGAATCACATCTAGGAGTTGTTGACCTAGCAACTTTGCATCTGACTATAATACAACAAAAAACATCAAAATGGCTGCTTGAACAGACAACGGTTCTGCACAGTACGTACAAATGGGATTGCAGGAGTAGGGTCCATATGCGAGACCAACAAAGATTCTGTCACATATTCCAACGTCCCATGCTTGTAGGAACGGATTGGAGGCGTATGTTTACCCAGATCGTAGACTTCTGGGACGTTCAGGAAGTTGAATAATTCGAAGGAACGTGGCTAGATCATGCATTAAATAAGACTACAGGACATGGAGAAGTGGTGTCATGACCAACCCAGATTCCAGGACCACGCTGTCCGATGCGAGGATTGGGGTCCTTATCGATGATGCGAACTGGAATGCCGTTCTGGAGGAGTGTCAACGCTGCTACCAGACCTGCCGGCCCAGCGCCCACCTGAGAAAGAAAGAGAAATTGAGCTGAGGCGCAACCGTGCATCAATGAGCTTACTTACGACTAGCACAGGAGGATGAGTAAAACTCATGTTTACAGCTCAGAAATTTTTGATTAACAGACAATCGCATATATATAAGGGGGCGGCCGATCAAAGCGGAAAGGCCGCGCAGGTGACCGTACCAATGTACACTCCAACCGTATGCTGTACGAGTCAATACCCTTACAGAAAGAGCTGCCGATGCTACACATCAGATGCATTTGTCAAACTGCTTACCAGAGACGTGTCGACTGGACGACTGCGGGCGCTTGGCGAACGCACTGCCATCTTTGATGCAATGAATAGTTCTGTTAGGAATGGTAAATATTCCCTCACACAGGCTAATATTATCCCTAATACTGTCAGACCAAATGGAAGGACAGTCGTTGATTATTGATTAGATGTGCTCTACTATATAGTTGAATGAGCGCAAAGGACATTAAAGGCTTCAATGTCCTTCGCGCTCATTCAAGCAGAGGGACGCTCTCAATTTCCTGATTCCAAACATTGCACAAACAAAGTGCAATCAGTTCATCGAAAAATGGAGACCGTCGCCCCGGGCTCGTAAGATGGGAGAAATCAAACTCTGGGAAATATTGAATGAGAATGGCAGTGCGGCGTCACGCCGAGTAGCTAGCATCAGCAGTTTATAGATCGACTCTACAAATAGCTACAAACAACCATCAATCAATATCCCCCGTGGGGTTCCGTGCAAGTACCATTTGGTACTTTGACGAATACGCTTGTATAGCAAGTGATATGCGTCAGGTAACCAGTACATACTAAATTTTAAAACTGCTCCAAAGCGATGCCTAATAGCATGCAGTATCCATAGCGAATGTCACACTAAACCATAAGAAGGTGCCAGCACCTTTATCATACTAGACTCAAACTCGTAAATCATGATAAATCACGAACTCGAATATCAGCCCCTCACACTTCCTTGCTCACCAATATATCCCATCCTCCCGAACCCAGCAGTATTCGTGTACCCCTCTCCACCCCTACTCGCATACCCTTCTCCACCCCTACTCACATACCCCTCCCCTCCTCCACTCCTTACATACCCCTCCCCACCACTAACCACACTTCCACTCCTCCCATACAGCCCCGCCCTCGGCGTCCCACCAGCACTCCCACTCAAGGCCACCCCCGCAGAATACCTCGTCCCACTGCCAGGAGCAGTAGCAGTATACAAACTCGCCGCACTCCCTGCAGCCCTATACTTCCTTCTCGGCGTCCGCAACCCCGCATCACTACTAGTATCACTAGAGTCCTCATCCGATTCAGGCGCAAATTTCTGAGAGGGAGGAGGGATCACTACTGGTTCGTTCGGGTCGTCGAGTGTGGTTTTGGGGCTGCTAGGGATTATGATCGTGTTGCTGGCATATTGTTGGTTGGTGGATCCACTGTATTGGTGGTGTTGGCCGATGTCACGGTATTGCTGGTGACCGTGTTGGGAGGAGGCGCTGGGTGCTGCCTGGCTGCTGCTTGGTGTGTATGGACGCGGAGTTGGTGGACCGGTAGGTACGAATCCAAGTGGGAGTTGGCTTGGAGGTAAGCTTGAATACATCGTGCTACCTGTAGGCGGTATAGGCACCATCGACGGTGTGACGTGTGCTGGCGATGGGGAATACGATGAAGGTGGCGGCGGTAATGGGCGGTCGGCGTCTGCAGGACTGAGGAAGTACGGGCGCTGCCCAGACGGTGTCACTTGCGACATGTTAGACGCAGGGCGTGACTATAGTTATGCCGCGTTTATCAGTGCCCAATAAACTAAGAGAGGTTACTCACCGGCGGTTGGATCGTAATGTTCACGGTACCAGATGATGATGAACTAATCGGACGCGTCGATTCTGGTGCTGGCGATCTAACTATCGATATAGTAGATGATGCTTTCTGCGGCCGAAGCTGTTCTCTGGATGAACGCGGTGCCGGCATAGAAACATGTACGAAGCCCTGCAACTCGATCAGCACCCACGCCACATATGACTTCTATCGAGCAAGACGCACCTCGTCCACTTCTTCTTCCACAGTCGCTCTCATAGTACTTCGGTTGCTAGGGGTGCTCTGCTCACGCACACTCGTGACCTCGGGAATGGCGCTTAGCACACTGGATTGAGCATGCTCCGGAGGACTAAGCAGCTCCAGTTCCGACGTCCTCGTAGAGGTCACGCTTTCTGTACGCGAAGCTCTCCGACGTACCGTTCGTTGATTACGAGAATCCGACGCAGGGACCGAGTATAATGGCGCGCCAGGAGATCGAGGCTCTGGTACCATAAGTACAGGATCTTGTGGTAGGGAACGCAAAGGTGTGCCAGGACTTGAAGAAATGGGAGACGGCGTACGACGTGAGCGCTGGAATTCGTGCGGAGGCGGTAAGCGAATGATAAGAGAAGAATCAGCTTCTGGGATCCAGCCATCTGAAGGAATGTCTTGCAGTGCGTGGGCAGGGGAGAACATGGTACTACGCGCAGATGTATTCTGGGTTGGACGTGGCTGTGACTGTGGCCGTGGTTGCGGTTGCGGTTGCGGTTGAGGTTGTGCACGAGGGCGTGTAGGCGTGCGAGGTCGTGATTGATCACTGGAAGTGCGTGATATTGGTTCTGGTCTGAATCGCGGGGTATCCCGCGCTTCACGAAAACCACCTCTAGAATCGCTACTTTCGTCATCACTCGGAGCAGATAAGTAGCGGTCGAGGACACGATCTGCTGTTACTCGACCTTGTGCATATCCCTTGTTACGCCCATGCACGTATCCCATATCCTTCCCCATTTCCAGTCCCTCCTGAAGGCCCTGTTTACGGCCTTCCTCACGAGCAACTTCGATCATCTTCTCTTCCATCATTTTGCGCAACCTAGTTCTCGACTTTGCAGCGCTCTCCTCTGCATCCCTCCTCCTGTCTTCGACATCCTTTATTACGCCCTGCGCACGGAAAATCTCCTTCTGGGCTTGTTCGAGTGCGTCTTTGTACAACCTGAGCTCCTCTGTCAGGCGTACGATCTCGCTTTGAGAGACTATGCGCGCATCATTGGCTTCTTTAAACCGTAAGCATGCCTCCTTTGCTTTAAGCTCCGCATTATCGGCACGGTCCTGTTCGAATGATAGCTGTGAATTTAAGAGAGAGACGTCTGCACGAAGGTCGCGCACGGCAGATTCGGCATCTGCAAGGAGCTGTATAACTTCACGGTTCGACGGGGGTTGGGAGCTGGTGCGAGAGATAGGCTTCGAGGTCTTTGAAGCGGTAGAATGGTGTGATTGTGAACGTCCGAGGGGCGGTATTGGGAGTGGTGAAGTGTCTGATTTGTCGCCACTGACGTTACTGGGAGCTGCTCGGGGCGTGCTTGGTGGTTGGCTCATGGGACTAGATGGACTTGGTTAGTGAGGTTCTGCCTTAATAAAGGATTTACATACAGGATTGGACTAGGACGAGGTTATGAGGCGTGCTTGCTGTGCCAAGGGTTAATTCATGGCAGTGATGCTACCACTTATGACTACTTTTAACTGTCTCCATTGTAGTAGAATCTATTTCATTACATAAGTATCAAAGCAATTTTATATGCGGTTCACAGCCAATGAAAATCATTCGAGTCATTGTTCACTATCGCCCACAAGTCTGAGTCAAGCTTAACGCTGTCGTTCGACCATGTAATCAGTTGAGACTCTGTGATTTTCTTGAACTCAAAGAGCATCAACTCATCGGCATGGCCTCTTCATTCACAACAAGAGCTGTGGCTACTGGCGACCACGGCCCGATGCATGTCGATAACCCGATCAAACATTAACACCACAAGCGCTTGTGCGCGTTCTCATGACATCTGCCTCGACGGGATTCAAGCGTTCAACCCAGCACAGATAACCCAGTGATCAAGTTCGATTTCATCGTTGGGCTCACCTGAGCTCACCTGGCGTGTCAGTGAGTACATGTCCCCGTCACATCAGCCAAACTCACCGGGTTTAGGTTACGGAACATCCAACGCGTGTTTTTCGCCAATCGACCCTGCCACTGAGAAGCCTGGGCAGTGGGTTGGACAGTGCCATCGTCAGGGAAGATATAGATCCGACATTCCTGCATAACATACCATCAACAGATAACAACTTCGGAAGTCAAACTTCTTGCCTTCTGAATCTTAGTAACCTACCAATATCCAGTTTCCAATTCGAGTGTGATATACGCCTGCCGTGGCATGGGAAGCTTATACACAGTGTTGGCATATCACCCAACACGTGCATCAGACGAAGCATTTCAAGGTGCGTCCGCGTCCATTTTCGCGAGCTGTGCGTTGTCAGAATCAACAACAAGTGAACATATGATCTTGATCATCTCCGGTTATCCTGAGGACGTCGGTCCGACTGTGCTTCTACGGGCAACTCCTTAGCACCGCTTCCTGCCTTGTTGGCACTACTTATATACACACCCAGACTCCCAACCCAACCGTTTCGACGCAAACCTCCCCTCGTGCCTCAGCATACGAGATTCAGCCAGGGAATAGTGTAAAGCAATAACCTCCAACAACTCAGTATCTGCCACGCAAAAATCACATCTTACTTGGCCATTGAGCGCTGTCTGCGCATCAGTGAGCAGCTACCAAGATGCACATGTATCAACACGCGAGCTCCGGTGCCCGTGCCCCGCTCTCGTCATCTACGGTGTATTCTTCAAATCCAAAATAAAAATCGGCGAACGTGCTGGAATCACTTATTTCGTCATCTTCTCAGCAATCATAAAGCGAAGTACCCCATATTTACGTGTCCTGAAGTGCTTACTAGTCTTTCAGGCAATATCGACGTTTTTTGGGGGGTGATGTCGAATTGACAGAATTGGTAATACCAATGTCTGGTATGAAAGCCTAAATATCTGTGTTTCCAATTCTGCAACGATCATGATTGAATTGAAAGAGAGACCGCAAAGTTGAAGAATGAAGATCATCGGTGACGGTCATCATCCTAGGATCTTATGGGTATGTATGTGCGAGCTTGGAAACATTTAACAGCGGCGACCTCGCTCGTCTGCTAAGCGATTTAATTAAACAAGCATATCTCATAGCACCAAGTAACAATATACTTGATATATCGCCGACGTGTGGTGTCCTGTCCGACAGAGTTACAAGGCTATTTGCCTTAATGGGACTACCTGTAAGCGAGTCAACGGCAAGTGTGTTCATTGTTCTGGCTATTACTACCGTCGATACCATGAAACGACAACGAGGTATGACAGACTAGTTGTATAGAATATTTGTGCAATAGAGTTGACCACACACAGCTCAATTCTTTGGTGGAAACTGTGTATGCGTGATTTACATTCATTTGGCAGAGGACAGCGGGTCGATGCTATTAATTCGGGCCAGAGGCGGCGCTGGTTTCATGACCATTCTATATCTCAGTGTATGTAGCTCGAGTATGTGCATAGTTGACAAATTGTGCTAACGAGTGAAAACGTTCTGGATGCGTTATACTGGAGTACCATACACTATGTATGTTTAATGTTAACACTGCGGCACTATGCTAATAACACGTCTCTCTCAATCAGCGTCAACATATTGTGTACGTCTCCTTGCACACAGTGCGATTAGCTCTTCTGACCGCCGGCGTTGCTAGGCGGTGAGCGACTCAGCCGCAATACCTCAATGATATTAATTGATACATCATTCCATCGTCATATATAGTAGCAGTCTTGTCATTATCGTCGTGTCGCAGATGTTTATACTAGGTCCACGCTTCATCCTTGCCGTTCGAGAATATCAAGCTAAGCTTGTAAGCGACTCCGACACGGGATTGGGCATGACTTCGATTATTTTCCGGGACCGTGTATATGTGTCGACTAGCAGTTGCGTGTAGTCCGAGAATTCTTATTGGTTGCCATGTCCGGAGCAGAAGAAATTTCTTGGAGGCCAGGTACTTTTTTGAGATCTGGGTAATTTGATTTCTTGTCGTACCACTGGTTTTCCGCTGGCACTAAGTTGCTGTACACCCAATAGTACAGTACTTGTATTGATTTGCAAGCTGAACTATGACCATTTACTTTAATATGGATGGTGGCGAACAAGCGTCATCGTTGCGCCGCAGTGAATGCCCGGACATCCATGTTCAACATTGAGTCTGCTAAGCATCAACCTGTGAGCTTGTCACACCCATAACTCTATGAGACGCGCACCTAGAACTAAGCGAGTACGTCACATTCACTGGCTAGCTATAGTAGGTCACAAATCGACATAACCGCGTCTCAACCACTACCACTTCGCACATCGAGTGCTGGTGTCTACTTGGTAAGTAACCAATGATCGTCTCATTGCAAACATTATTAGGGATCAGGTCACTTGCTGCAAGGGAACGATGTATTTTTTGGGTGTTCACCTTGTTTGTTCTTCCCGGCTGGCCACGATCGAAGCCACCGTCTGAGGGTCAGTCAGTGAACTCGAGTCCTACATCTCCGTAACCCAATCTATAGATTAGAAAAGTGGCGTTCATCGTCAACAGTGGTCCGCATGGAATCCGTGAAATAGCGTGGCGAGTCCTTGATCTCTTTACAATGGTAATGATGGCAGTGATGATAGAGACATCGATTGACGGGGGAATAGATGTGCACGGTGCATGGAGCCATATAGCGCCTCAGTACGAAGATCGACATAAGGTGTTGATTTACCCCAGAACCTGATTTCAATGGACTGATTTGTGCACCGTCGATGTCCAATACAAACCATCGAACCGCCCAAGAATGTAGCATGATCCGACTAGAGACGGGATATTAACGCTCTTCCATATGCAATATCGAAGGTCTCATCGCTCGTAGATATCCACTGCATTTCAACGGAGAAGATCCAGTCAGTTCCTGATAGCACAAGCGCAGAAAACGCGCACGAGAAGGCCAGCGTAACGGTTGGGGCGTGGTGTTTGGGAGACCCGGTCAGGTGATTGGAGATAAGTCCAAAAGTACGAGTGCATGTCTGGAGGGGGACTTATGACCATCGCACATTCCTTCGCTTTACGGATAATCATTCCTGATTTATGACCACGGTGTATCTTTTCAATGAATGTGGGCAGTTAAATGAAATGTCGTCCCACACCGAGCAACTTGTTTTCTTGTCAGTTCTCGTTGGTTGAGTGATATCGGTTCATTACCACCATCGGAAGAATGACCAGTTTCGCTTTGTTACACTTCCCAAAAGATAATCAGCATGCCCAAGAGAGGAAATGAACTGAACAAACATCACTTACAGCACGTTCCTTTCCATATAATTCCGCCTACTTCTAGATAAATGCTTGTGGAAGACTGAAGGAGTGCATCGGTGTGACGAGCTTCTTAGTAGGTGCTTGGGACGAACAACCATGCGACCATCACACACGAGGTCGGTGTAGTCTGGTGCCTGGACCATGTAGTGTTGCATCTTCATGGTTCTTGAGGAATCAGGATACGATGCGAGCGTCGTGTCATTTAAATTCAAATAGACGTGGAGGTACACGGTGCATACAGCTCAGAGTGGACTGGGGAACATGCCAGCTGCAGTGTGGTGAGAGTGTTGGAGATCACGGTGTTGCCTATGTAATCAGGGCACTGAATAAGTTAATTTCGATACAATGACACCGAGTCCATACCACGTTTGTCCTCTAAGAGATGAGGAAGAATTATTTAACTGGCTGCAGGAGAGAGCCTGATACGTCGATGACGTCCAGCTGTGGTAGATCCAGAACTAGTCTAGTTATCCACACGTGTTTCTCCCCTGGACCAGTCGAAGAGGAGCATAGTCATAGAGTTGAATTGCAATGGTCATGAGGACGTTGAACGTATGCAGAACCGTATCAGAGATAGCAACTTGGCAAGCGGTCCGAATAGGTCCGCTCTTCCACCTTTAGTTACTTAGTGATCACAGGACATCGACCGCGACTCGAATGACACGAACTCTCAAGGTCTCACATATCATCTCACAGCGAAACATCTACAGCTACATTCACAAGAGAAAAATGTCCACAACACCATCCCTACCAAAATTCATCGTCTGGGCACCCGACTATACCGATGAGGGTGCTTTTCAGCGAAGAATGGCAGTGAGACCTGCCCACATCGAGAACGTCAAGAAACTCGTCAGTCAAGGCGTCATGCGTAAGTTCAGTACGAGTCATATACCTGGCACTAAAGCACTTTAATTTGATAGGGCTCGGCGGGGGGTTCATGACGCCCGAATCCGTCGATGCGGCTGCTGCAGACAAAAAGCTTATCGGCTCGTGCATAATTTACGAGGGCGAGAACATCGACGTCGTGCGTAAGCTCGTGGAGGAGGATGTCTATTACAAGACTGATGTGGTATGTCTCTTGGCTGTTACGATGCGATCGATATATTGGAACGCTGATACGGAAATTGTTATGATGCCGCATAGTGGGACAAGGAGAAACTCGTTATTCTCCCTATCGCATTGGTAACGGCCCTTCCGTCTGCGCCTTCTTGATATCTGCAGATGTTGAATATACTACTTATCAATGGAAGATGTTAGCAACCAACGTGATCATACTATGCAATCGTAATATCAAACAGGACCCTTGATGAAGCACCGTAATCTTGATGACGGGATGCGACGAGGCTCAAGCTTTTTGAGGTTATCTGCGGTTCTCCGCCTGCTCTTGAGCCCGAGATAACACTATCTTATTGTCCTTTCGAAGCCACGGAATCGCTTGAACGCAAAAACTTCAGCGAGCTACGACGTCCCTGTAAAATGCCGGGGGTTAAATATGGACCAACAGTCACCAAGCCAGCGGAACAATAGCGCGATGCGCAATGCTGTGTGATCTCGTCGATTTTCATACGTTCGAACCCTATTGTCTTCCCGAAAGAGATCTCGCACGGGGGTTTTCATCGCGGAGTTTACACGTCTAGAACACCAGCCAGCGGCGAACATTTTATTATACCAAGACTATTATGTGCATATACGAACTAGATCGTGAAAGTTCATGACGATATATATTGTACGTTGAACAAGAAGAGGTGCACATCTGGCAAAAGAATACTGCCATTTTATGTGTTTCGTAGTTCGATGAAGAAAGTAGTAGGCGCTACTATTGTAAATGAAGGACAAAATGAGAACATGGTATATGTTATTTGGATGATGACGGAGTGAAGATATAGCAATAGGAATATTGAATGCGAGCAAAACGTCAATGATGCAGAAATGATATGAGATGGATAGTAGATGATGCGTGGGTATACGCGCGGCGAGGCGCGCATGATATAATTAACAAGCGCCTTGGATATCACATGGAACGGATGATGCCGTAACGATGTGCATATCTCTGGGAAAAGCGATTGCAGGACAACGAAGAAAGCGATCCAGTCGAGCAATCTATAGCACAAGAAAGCGAGATCGATAATACTATTACAAATGGGGGGGGGGGGAGCGCCGATGGTTCTCTTTTTGAACTCATCACGTGAGACGGCTAGTAAGCCGTCTTCAAGACTGGGCATCCAAGTCCGAGCAGGGGTCAATAGAAGAGCGCAGGGTCGATAACAGGATCATCCGGAATCCTATAGGTCGGCTTCCAACTCGCAGCAACCCGCCGCGTCGACGAATTTGCTGCACCAGCAGGGGGAACATAGCCAGACTGTGGTACAACAGCGGTATTCGTCATCTGTGTGAAGATTGGCGATTGTGTCGGCGCAGGGGGAGGGGCGCCCACCTGAGGCGTCGGAACATTGTGCGATTCACTCTCACCAGCGTCAAAGTTTATGAACCGCATGATGTCCCGCGTGAATGCACTCGGCTGACGCTGACGTTGCTGCTCTGCTATATAAGTTTGGACATCAGGGTTCGGCTGGAAGAATGATTTGAAGTCGACCGACGAAAGGTTTGTGTTGAGAACCGTGTCTGCGGGATTCACAGTGCCAGAAGGATTCACAGTGGCGGGCTGATGTTCCTGTGATGTAGCAAAGGCCGCTTCGATATCGAAACCATTGTAATAGTTTTCGAGTTCTTGTGAATGCACATCAAACTTTGGAGCCATCTCAACTTCAAGCTCGCCCTCAGGCTGAGCAAGAATATCTGCAGGGCTGACACGGCCCATGTGGAAAACACCATTCTGGCCGGTGCATGACAGCATTGCCTGAAGAGAGTTTTCAAGCTCTTGGATTGACCTCAAGTTGTTACAAGCTGGTAGGTCAAAATTCAAGAAGTCCTGAATGACACACGGAAAAATTAGTGACGGCGACAATAGATTGAGAAGTGACATACCTGCGACTGGTAATCAAACGTTCCCTCTGATGCATTAAAGTCATCCCATTGGGGAGCATGTTGTTGAACAGTTCCTGAATCAGACGACTGTGGCAAAATGGGTTCTTGATGAGCTGGCCATATAGATTGGGGAGCCTGCCATTGAGTATAGGCCGCCTGCGGTTGTTGCACGAGCATGGACTCCATGCCGTATGAGTGTTGTGGATGGGGGAGTAAACGAGAGAATGGAGGAAGACCACCATAGAGCTGCTGTGAGGGCTGAGCTTGTGCATCTGGAACAGGAGATACGCGAGCTGAAGGCAGCGCATCCACTCGAAATAGAAGATCATCCGAGACGGATGAAGATTCAGAGGTTGACGAAGGAATCGGTGATGACGCGGCCGACAACGGTGGTGATGGACCTGCGAGTCCGAACTGCATTCTCGAGTCGAGGAAAGGGTGATGGTGATGGGGGATGGGTTCTGGAACATCCTGGACAGGCGCGACACCAGGGAGAATATAAGGATGTGCATAAGCGACTGTGGCTTTTTGTGGTTCAAGCTCCTGCGTTGGCTGCGGTGTGACAACTTGATGCTGTTCCTGCGACGGACCTGCGCGACCACGGTTTTTCTTCTTTTCGCGGGCGCGTTCCTTGAGCTGCCTTTTTTCTTCCCTGATGCGTTCCTTCTCCTCCTTCTTCATCGGTTGGAACCTGTAATCAGGGTATAGACGCTGGTGCTCTGCTTTCTTCGCGTCCGCGAGGCGTTCATACTCTAGTTTAACTGCATCTGACTCATTTCGCCACATGTCAGAGATGAGTTTGGAGACGTCCGCCTGTGCTCTGCTCCGTTGACCAGGTGCTGCTGGTGGTAGAACCTTAATCTTATCCGAGCGATAGAGAATCCAGGCGTTTGGAGGTCGAGGTGGTTGTGACTGAGGAAGATGCCTGACTTGTTCATGATCATCGGTTGCGCGACCTTTTCCTTTTGATCTGATTGGGCCCGTCATTGGGTGCAATGGGTGAAGAGCGTAGTATAGAGTGTATAGGTTGAGATATGGAGGATGAAAGTTCCTCTGGATGGAAGGATGAATGTTGTGGTTAAAAGGAAAAGTTGGAAGGTCGCGTCGTAGATGAAGTGCGGGAAAATGAGTAAAGAAAGGTCCCATTTTAGTAGGTCCTTGTGGGTCCACAATGTTGTGGAACTGTTTGCTCTGTGGACCGGTTTAGCACAGCTTCTGAATCCACAAAGTCCACGATCTTCTCTTTGAATGGTCTTTTTACAACCAAACTACACTGATTTGACTGAAGGTAAGCATTATACAAGAGCAGTTGTGGTCCACTTACCGTGATGGCCGTCGCTTGGGCGTTCAACGAGACAAAGCAAGCTGGACGCTTTCTTGACAGCTGCCACAGCTCACAAAGAGTTCCACAAGGCAAATTGCTTTGCGTCGACCGATCCCCGGTTTCAGATGACTTGCGGGTTGTAAAGAACGAAGACCAGAAGACCGGCGGAAAAGGCCACTAGCTTTGCCCAGCCTCGGCGTGGCACCGGGCGGCGACCTTCATCCAGGGACTAGTATTCCTGGAAACGAATTAACAGTTTACTAATACTATGTCCTCGACGACGCGCCTTTAAACTTGACCTCGTATTTTTCTTCTTGTTCTTGGGCCATAGTGCACACAGCTGTTGAGAGTCTTGTCGATATTGCGTAGCTGCCTCACCAATGTTTTCCATGACACGTTTTCGATCAGTGTATTACCTTTTCAGACCCAAAACCTAGACTGTCATAGGCCTCAACGTTGCAACGCTTGGCTATCAGCGCTGAGAATCAAACCTACGGAGTTAGGCCGTCCGGGGTATGTAGGAAGATTCTGATTACTACGAGCCTCGAGGCCGTCTCCAACAGTGTGCTTGACCTTTGCGACGAAGATCCACACTGCACACACATTCAAGTTTCAAACTTCAAAAAGAATCTCGAGGACAACATGTGTTTTGATACAAATCTCGACCCAGTATTTAAGTTGCGTTATGATCAAACAGATACTGTAATGCATGCGGAAATATCGTAGCTTGACGCGGATGAACACGACCTTTGAACATCATACAGAATTGCGACACCGACCACCTTGAAAACACAAAACCATTCAGAGCTCAGTAACCTCCGCCGTAGCCACCGCCACCGCCTTGGTATCCGCCGCCGCCATAGCCGCCACCACCGCTGTAGCCGCCGCCGCCATGGCCGCCGCCGCCATATCCTCCGCCTCCACCGCCATATCCTCCACCTCCGCCTCCCCCACCACTGGGTCTAGCGTTTGCCAAGTTAACTCTGAGCCGGCGACCGTCAAGTTCTTGCTCATTCATTCCAGAGATGGCTGCATCAGCTTCTTCACCAGCGCTGAAGGTCACGAAACCGAAACCACGAGACCGGCCAGTTTCACGGTCCTTCATCACAATGGCCTGAAAAAACGCAAGCGTGCAACGAGCAGGAGCGCAGATAACAATTTTAGTCGCAGAAAAAAAAACCATGGGCGATCCGCCATCGTCGACGTCTATCTTGGACCACGACGGGAGATCGCCTCAAATAGATCGCGCACATCAGTAACATTCCCAAAATCTCCAAAGGCCTGTGAAGTGAATATCAGCCTCAAAGACACTTGATCGAACTAATCGTGCAAAAGAACTGACCTGTCTCAAGGAGTCATCCGTCGTGTTCCAACTCAGATTACTGATCGATATGCCGACATCAGTAAAATCGTTCTTGTACACGATTAAAGCAACATCAACGTACCCAACATAAACTTTTGCCGCCATGATGATACGCGATGACGAG
Organism: Suillus decipiens; assembly: GCA_016695475.1. Taxonomy (NCBI): domain Eukaryota; kingdom Fungi; phylum Basidiomycota; class Agaricomycetes; order Boletales; family Suillaceae; genus Suillus; species Suillus decipiens. The sequence continues at coordinate 214,864 of MU172945.1, forward strand.
TAGTACCCTTCCTGAACTATCAGAGTTCAAAGAGAACGGGTTGAGAACAAAGACAAACTGGGCGATGGATTTTATAGTGGGGCGCTCCGATTTTCAGACTCCCCTAGCTGCTTTGGGACATGCCAACGTGGTTTTTGAGTTTACAGCCAAACTTCGCGTTTGGAGTTGCCCCTCGGAATTCTTTTAAATTGCACCTCCCCGGAATCCCCCTGGCCATTTGGCAAAACTTGCATGCGGCCAGCACGCCGAAGACTGAAACAGAAACAGATCAGGCAGCTGATTATCAGTCTCGCTTCATAGCGAGATCATGTTCGAAACACAAGCCTCAACGCGGATCTTTACTGATCAAAGCAATTTATTTATCGCAGGAAGTTGCGTTGAAACGCAACAGATCAGTGATATACATACATAGCAGGATGCTTGATTTCTTAGCTCATGCATACCATATTTGTGGAATCTCGATGCTCTCTAGGCTCCGGTTGATACCCTACTTTTCCTTTCTGATATGTTCTAGAATCTGCCTCATGTACCCTTACAATCGATCTCAATAAACCTTTCATAAAATCTCCTCTCAAACTCTCGGGTGCTTGTACAGGATGAAATTGTAGGTCATTGTGACTTTGGTACCCCATATCAGGGCAGGCCTTCAAGTCAAGTTCGGTTCAGCCTCATCTGCAGGTGATGTCATGTATAAAATTGGTTCAAGCTGTCACGGTCATCTAGACTATACCTTTCTAGCTGAAGTGCAAGAAGACACAAATATCATGGGATATCATTACGGCAAACATAAATTCACCACGGTTCTAACTTATACTAGCACGTAAGTTAATAATAATGCTCAGTGCTCTGCAGCTAACGCCATCACCTCCTGAAAAATCCAACGATGAATATTCTTCAGGAAACGGGAACTGTTTTCATCACCCCCAGTACCATGCACGTATGTGCCTTCGAACCAAACCCGCTCTGCTTATCCACTTCCAGCTGTCTTTGCATCCCGAGGTGGGAATAAAAAGACTGTCCAGGCGAATTGTCGCGCGCGACCTCGGCGCATAAAATCACCGCATCAGTCGGATCGCTCGATGGAGCGAGAGGAGATTCATGACAAGGGGCTCCGCAAGACGATCGTAGACGCTGCACGACTTCATGCACGAGTCTGCGTGCGATCCCTTGTCGTTGGAACTCGGGCGATACGCCGAGCGTCAACAAGGTAACCCGCAGAGCGCCTCCTCCAGTCGAGCGATCACCCGAACTGAGCGGCCCTGGCGTTGAATGCCGTGTCTCTATGGTAGCAGAGGCAAATGCTACGAGTTTACCGCCGTATGTCGCTACCAGACACATATGCTGAGGCTGTACGAGTAGCTGCACGAAGAATGCGGTGGGGTATGCGATTGGGAGAAGTTTGGTCTTTTGACCGAATTGGTCGAGCGAGTCAGGGGCTCTGTGTGCAAATGAGAAAGGGTGCTCTCACATGGAGGGCACGGACTTGTGACATGTCAGAAGATCTCATCATCCGTACCCCGATTCCGTCCGGCAGCAATAATGACATATCTCTATTATCGCATCGAGTCATGACAGATGGCATTCGGATGGTATACTGTTTTGTTGGTAAATTGCTGCAATAAACGAAATCGTAAGGATGAGGGTGGAGAAAGGACTTAGAAGCACTCGAGTTTCAGCTTTTAAAAATTTAGCACGCTTACACCGGTTCCGGGCATTATCGGCATACGAGTACATGTCGGGCATAGTGCAAGAAGATGATGCAATTGCTATCCTATTCGCTCCGAACGCGAATCGACTAACTTAATTATATAAGCAGAACATTGTGTGGCGAAGGAACTATGTGGTACAGTATAGGACGGTCGGGCCTCCCCACTCCTTTACCCACCTCAGGCAAAATTTATTATTTCCTCATTTTTCATATCAACATATAGTATACGATGAGGAATTGATGCCTACGATGTTGTGCATGACACAAATTAGTTGGTTTTTCCTTCCAGAGTGAATTTTTTCAAGAGCCACAGCACATGAATGATTTTTTTTTGGGAAAAAGTGGCTGGTAGCATACAAAGGATATACTCCGAATATCATTTTCACCTGCAACAGATTTGTGAATACCTTCTTTGTTCTTCTACAGAGTACTCGATTGAACATGGGTAGTTTTCAAAACTCTTATCTTTGTCACACATAGCTGTCACGCACTGCCTTTTTAAATTACAAATTTACGTGATGTGACATCTAAATCGAGGTGGGCACAGGACTAGTGAAGTTAAAGGTAATTACGCTGATCTTGCTACAACACCCTAACGTCGTCGTCGATAGCTCTCGAAAAAAAATTCGTAGTATTTACATGTATTTTTTAATATTTCTGTCTACTACGATTTTCGAAAAAAATAAACTATTATAAAGTGGAATGCATTTCAAAATGTGGTGAAAGGACCGGTCCTATACTGTACTAGTACTTACAAGTCTACAGAACATCGTTGCATCGTAGTGGATCATTAACATAGTCCAGGCCCTTCCAGGCCCTAGGGTCCTCATGCGCGAATTATATACGGCAAGCGAATTCTTGAAACGAAAATGATGATGAGTAACAGAATTTTAAATATTTTCTGTCATTTCATGGACGGACTTGACTGACGCCTCGAGATACTTCGATGGCCAGTAGATGATATATGTGCAAATACCAATCAACAGTGGCAGAGAATCGAGAAGGTAGAAATAGACTTGTCAGGCAAGGGTTAGACCAAGCACCTCAGTTTTAGCTCCTAACACTCACTTTCATGGGTGAGGAGATAGCCGCCGTTACCTTGACCAAGCTCGATTACACGATAGATACAGCGAACCTGTATCGTGTAACATCAATGAAGGTGGACAATAGGAGTGGACGACAGGCACACCATGTAGGCTGTTGAAGAAAACATCAATATCCAAAGAATTGGCCCCCATGGCTCCTGGCGGGGCAGGAAACCGTCTCGAACGATACTATTCCATGCGTGTAAAACTAGGATCATGAACAACGCAAATGAAACTGTCTGAAGGATTAATCCTGCGAGCAATACGTCCGCGCCCAGCTTCTCGCTTGTCACTTGTGTGGACGCTTCCAGACCGCCCCCTGCCCCCTATACAACGTTGGGATTAATCCGTGTGAAGGAGACGACCAATCAAACTTCAAACCTGTATGAGAAATGTCGTGATATCACTGATAACGAAGTACCGGGCAACTCTCTCTGGCTTTATCCAAGAGTAGTGTCTGTCCACGCAGTTCACGATGAAACGCCCGTAAAGGATGTAATTGAAGGCAAGGTATGCAGCAGGCGGTAACAAGGTGAGGAGTGACTGGACCATGAAAATCGGGAGAGAATTTGGGTTCATCGCCATAGGTATGCGCATAAAAAAGCCAACAGACATTACTGTTTTAACAATCAGCACGTACTTCGAAGTGGGCGGTGAGAACTTACAAGTTGAGGCTATAGGAAGACAAAGTCCCCACCATGCCTTGTTCATGAATAGGCGCGTGAACAAGCAAAGGCTGGCAATGAAGTACAACCCGCCTGCTACACCTGCTGCGATTTTGTTTGGAGAATATTCTGGATCAAATGGATTAGACCCAATCCGAAAGGTGATGGTGTGGACTGACTATATACTGCAGAGACTATTGTCGGCTTTTCAATACTGATTGTGCTGTTGTCGCTAGCTGTTATATTTAAATATCAAGTTCAACGAATATTGATAGATTACTAACTGGCGCTCACCGCGCCGATGAGGAAGGCGACAATGATCAGAATGTTCGCAGATTGCATGCTCTTCATGACTGGAGGCTTGGGTGCAAAAGACGATATCAAGAGGCAGAACTCGCAAGGGTTATATATACCCTAAATGCCATCCAGTCTTCCCGAAGAAGACAAATGTTGCTGCGGGCCTCACGGCTATCACCTGTGAAAGACGGTGTATTCAAGCAGTACATGATCAGCACAGCATTGAGCGTCATAATAAAGGGACCTAGGAGGGTTATACATGATGAAAGCCGATGTAATGCGTCACCCGTTGGAAGGAAGGGAAACTGAGCGCTGCCGGCAGGTCCCCTGACTAGTGCCACCGGATGACATCCGACGGAAAGTAGCTTATCATAACGTCTACCGCAGTTCTGACGTGCCCACCGGAACGCTGAGATGTAATACTCTCAATACGCACACGCCATTGAGGCATAACCAGAGAATTGGCAATCGGGGACACGCCTCACATCAGGGCATTCGCGTGTCTGGAGATGGGACTGGGACACTGGGGGTCCCATAGATTAGATCGTATTGTCCTGCATAGAGTATCATTCTGCAAAGGACGGAAATTGGAGTCAAGATTAAGAAATTGGCAATCGATCCTGTGCCGCACCTAGGAAGAGCAGTTCTCATCAAGTTCAATTCAAATCACACGTTGTCACGGTAATGAAGCGTGGTTCAGTGATACAACAGAATCATTTACTGCGTAACCCACCATATCGCAAGTGACTGTCACCCTCCACCTTCTCTCCTACAAACACAAATACTCAGATCAGCGTCATGGTTCCTACCGTCGGAGTCACACGACGGCATCGCACATAGTATGCCGCCGTGCCAATGATCCGAGTGGTAATTTGCTGAGCACACGGCTTGCCCGATTGGCAGGTCTCCTTACGCCGAGCAGGGAAAACATGAAGTTCTAGATTTGTTTTGAAGTGAAGAGGCAAATGATGTAGCATCTGATATCGTAGGTTATCCGTCGAATTCAGTGCTGATTGAAGATTCTCCAGTATCAAGTCAACCTACTATACAAGTCAATCATTTAAAGTCAAATATTAATCATTGATGGGCGATGATCTTAACTTTTTTATTTATTCCAATTTCTGTCCTTTGCAGAGTAATACCCTATGGATAATCTTGACTTACAGCGCATGCAGCGTACCGAGGGATGTCGATTGCCTCAATTCTCGAGGAGGATTCAGAAGTGGATTCGAATGAGCGGACGAGGAGCTTGGCATTGGCATCATATGTTCATAATGAGGCCTCGAGGTCTGGCCTGGTCTGGCCCAATTCTAAAATTTTGCCGTAAATTACTTTCCTATTTTGGCCACCACCGCCCAGCTAGCGCGGTGACCTTGTCGAATCGCTTAAATTACTCAAAATTTGCGCAAGCAAAACAGACACCTTAGTAGTAGACTGCAAGTATGTCGAGTAAAAGGTTTAGAAGTACATTCAGCAATACTACATTGGAACGTCTGGGTAAACGTGGGCTCTACTAGTCCAGCGAGGGTCAGGAGGATGGGACAAGTCATTAGCTGGTGTAGAGTGTCTCCCATACGAGGGTTAACGACGCGGTGGTGGCCAGATCAAAGCCCGATAAAGAAAAGCCTTGGGCAGGTCTTAGGGTCCGCGTAAGCAATTCACGAGAGAATGGCCATAAGGTTGGGACCAGGTCGACATTCACAACAGGCATTTTAGAATTGACTACACCAGCTAAGGTTCCTTCGAGTTACTTTAACTTCGAGTATGAGAGCGCACTAAGACTCGAGGTCGCGGCCATCCGCTCTTATAAATATGGTTCCGCATACCAGAATGAATTCTGCTGAAGTTGTCATTTGCGATTAGGGTAATCACGATCCTAGCACCCAAAAGGCATGTCTGAATCTATCATTGACCTGTTCCCCCGTCATCTACTTTCCGGCAAACAGCCCATTGATGTTATTCTATCATTGACTTGTAAAAAGATAACAATACATCATTGAAGGAGTGTCGATGACAAGGTATACTGATACTAGGAATTACACAAGGTTTCATACCCCTATAGTTTAAGGATAATGATACACCAGAGGCGGAGATATGTATAACGAAACATTGCATTGAAATGATTGGTGTTAGTCACCAAAAGAAAGAGAGCGACAATGGGCGAGAAGATGTGACAGTGGTCAGTGGTTAAGCCTATGCGGCTTGGCAGTCTTTGGTGTGCTTCCTCAGGGCGTCCCTGCGAGAATACGTCTTGGAACAATACTCGCAGGTCCATCTAATTTTTATGTGGCGACTGATGATATGGCGTCCGATGGCGCCTCTTTGCATATTGTGATTGCAACCATTCCAGAGGCACACGACCTCTTTCTTCTCATTGCCTTGTACACCGTGAGAGTCACGGAGATGCGCGCCAAGTTTGCGTTTGTCACCCCAAATGAGATGACCACACTGTTTATCATCTTTAGTCCATGCGCATTGAAGAAAAGACACTGGAGAAAGAACAATTAGAGATCATAATGAAATGTTGAAGGGAAGGACGAACGTTGATCTTGAGGCGGCATCATGATAGGTAATAGTTCCGTTGACGGCTGTGATGCCATCACTTGCAAGGTCGGAAGGAATTGGCCTGGGTTGTCCCAAACAGGTCGTCCGTGCTGGCTCCTAAGTAGTAGCTGAGTGAATAGCGTGCTCACTACTCGGTCCGATAGACCTACCCAACATATGCTTGATTTAGGTTGTCATCCTCAAGCGGAAGACCCCGTGGATCTTGAGGATAGTAAAACATTCTATCATCTACTGTTCCTGAGTGTGATAACATAGAGTTCTCAGGAATACTCTGAAATGCTGTATTATCATTCACAAGGTGCTGGTGTCCAGGATTCCTGTAGTTTCGTAGTGAGGAACCAGCAAAGCGATGTCGACGATAGCGACGTACTCCAAAAACTCTCGAACAAAGGAAAAGTCATTCTGGAAGCGCTGGTCTAATGAACCATCAACAGTGGGTCCAGGCCACCACGCGGTGGAAGCGCAAGAAGTTGCAGGGACATAATTTAGGCTATTACACACACAACAGTCAGATCAATCCTGGCACGATCAGATTTCATGTATTACCTTGCAGTTTCATCGTATCCGGATACGGCGGCACCAACAATTGGATTGGAGGATTGCATGTAGGCGGTCGATTACAGTTGGATTGAAGATGGAGGGCTGAGGTCGTCAACTATCCATAAGGCCAGACTTTACTTTTTATACCTTTCGGTTCCGGGATGACCCTCTGCTTGCCAACCCACAAATGCATGGACATGGTCGAATACAGCTTCTGGTAGTGGCGAGTGGAGACCTAAGAAAGGCAATAAAAACAACCCCGGCATATGAAGTGTTTGGGCATGTACACCAATGACAGTAACTGTCAAGCCAGCATTCGAGTCATCGAAGGAAGCGAGAGGCTTCACTAACAGGCACATTGATACGCGATGAGCAACTGCACCAATAGATTTCCACACAAACGTTATCCTTGGGCCACATTGCATATTCTTGAAACCGCAGGAACGGGAACATCACGGTTCACAGAAGAGGGATCTAAGCCACGTAATAGTGTGAGCTCCAGACTGCGGTGTGCGGCGCTGAGAACAAGTCATTACAGAATGGTGGTGACGACCAGGATGGTGGTATGATGGTGGTAATTAATGGCGGTGGTGGTAGTGGGAACATGGAAGACACCATTTTGCAGTCGGCGGAGTGGAAGAATGTAGTGCGCCACGGCCTCCGCACATATAACAAGACGAATGGAGGCTTCAAAAGGATATCTAGGACCGTATGTGGGTGCGCCAGGATAGCATTCTCGCCATGTTCTGTGGAACCAAATAAATCAGTTCAATGTGTCGGGTCCTACCATCTGCTTTGGGGATCACGGGTATTTTTCGGATGGCTCCTCCGACGCCTCACAGAAGATGCCAGGGGGCGCATATGCTATGTGCTAACCGTTATACTGATGCAGTGCACGCCTCGTGACTATCGATACTTACCATTGGCGGCCTGGCCAACTCTTGTAAGTACTCGTGTCCGTCCTTTTTCTCCTGACCCAACCTAGGAGAATCCAGTGGTACACAATTCGCGGTTATACCGTGACAGTAGCTAATTGCCTATAATATATGAGCCAAGTTCGAAATGAAGTGGCGCCCGCCATGGCAGGCGGGGCTCCAGTGAACCCATGTGGTAATTAAAGGCACCGCAAGCCGCACGAACATTCCCAAGGCCAGAGACGTATCAAGATTCAACAGCCACGGCCTCATGTTAGCCTCATGGACCAGTCAGTTACAGATGGTATGAAGACAAATTATAATACACTGGACCACAACAACCAAGCGGGGGAAAGAGATATGCTATGTGAAGAAAGATGACAGATATGGTTCCTCTACTTTTGCTGAGCGGAGTCATAGCATCCTTTAACCCCCTACTTCTTCAATGTACCAATGACAGCGTCTGGTGCATATCTTGGAATAACCTACACAGTAAATGAGCCAAGAACAAAAGAACAAGGAATTGGGACAATGTTTCATACCTTCGGGTCGTGAAGCATGTTGAACTCCTCAGTCGCGTCACGACCAGCGTAGAGAATGATAGCTTTCTCGCCTCCTGGGTGATCAGGCAAGAACTGCGTCGCGAAAAATCAACAAAGTCACAGGATTGAAAGGCCCGTGCTTACTGATGTGACGTCTAGTACCTGGCCATTCACAATAACCCAGATGTCATCCTTCTTGTTGTGCTTAGCTACATCTGCGGCACTGAATTCTTTTGATAGCGACGATGACTGGGCGGGAACGCTCGTGGCAACGGGCTGTGTAGGTGCAGATGAAGCAGCAGGCTTCGACTCGAGTTGTCCTGCGAATGCACTGAGACGTCCGCCTGCCTTCTCTACGATGGCACTAGTCGTCTGGAGGAGATATGCAGCAGCTGAGTCGCCAGATACACGTCCGAAAACAACACATCCAAGCAGTGACGAACCACCAAGACGGTTGGCGCCATGTACACCACCGGCAACCTCACCAGCAGCGAAAAGACCAGGGATAGGTTTGCCGCCCTTGCCGATGACGCGTGACTCGGGGTCGATTTCCAAACCGCCCATGGTGTAGTGCAATACAGGGGTCATAATTGCGACATTGAAGTAGTCGTTCATGCTCCACTCCCCTGATGAAAAGTACTTCTGGAGTTGAGCAACAGAGTGAAATATCTCGAGAATAGACTTTACCTTCTTGCCAAAGGGATCCTTCTTTGCCTTAACACCCGCATTATACGTGTCAAAGGTCTTCTTGAGATATTCAGGCTTCACGCCCATATCTTTAGCAAGAGCCTCTCCAGAATCGAAACGTTTCATGAGACCACGTCCGACATAGTGCTTGCAGTGCCACTCGATCTCGCTTGAAGCCTGTCCGTTCAGGATTAAGCGAATGGGATACTAAGTAGGATCATTGGGTAAATGGCAAAAAGGAACAGGTACATTCAAATACCTTGCCGTTCTCCCAGATCTTGCCAGTGACATAGTCACGATGTTGAAGCTCGTCGACAAAACGGTCGCCATTCTTGTCAAGAAGCAAACCGCCAACACCACGAAGAGCCTCCGCAGCCAAGAACTTCACTTTCGCGTCGGGCTCGTTAGGGTCAACAAGACCCGTCGGATGCACTTGCACTTTCTCTAGATCGATGGCACTCGCACCAATAGCCATGGCAATTTTCTGACCATCACCCGTGCAGTGGTCACCATTCGTCGTCGGAAGATCATAGTATTCGGGACGGTGCTTCTTTAGCAGAGAGTCACCGCCAGTGAAATCGGCGGCATAACCACCGGTAGCGAGGACGACGGGGCCATATGCAGTTTCTGTCTTGCCATTGCGAACATACTCAACACCAGTAACTCCGCCAGACTCGTCTTTGATGAGTTTCGTGACACGGGCCTTTTTGTAGATTTTCACGCGGTCAGGCTGGCTTACTGCCAAATCCTCCAGACGCTCCATTTGTGCGTAAGTAATAACCTGTCAGTGGAGAAATGCGGAGTTAGTACAAGTTGGACACTAAGGAACAGCGATTGCGGCTACATACCATACCAGGGAATTGTGCATTCCCTCTGTGTGTGCGGGGCTGACTGTGGCCTCCTAACCGCGCGACCTTTGAGAGGTCGAGGCCGAATTTGTCCTGTAGCCAGTTAACAGCATCGCCTGAACGACCGGTTAACACACGGATGAGGTCATCACGAGCAAGTTCACGAGCCTGAAATACATTGGTATGAGACTCGTGCAGAAATATGGTATCACTCACAGATTTCTTCGTGTCCTCGAAGAAAATCTTTGCGTTATCTGGAATACCAGCCTCCTGTTGTGTCTGAGTACCAGCACCGTTGATACCAGAAGTTGCCTTGGTGGAGTTTCCACCCATAAATCTGCGAAATTATCAATGACTGTTTCACTCTAAATGTGAATCCTTGTACCCTTGCTTGTCAAGTAGTAATACATTGGCGCCACGTTCAAGAAGGGTATGAGCTGCAGAGAGACCAGCAAGGCCACCTCCGACGACAATGACTTGTGACATTGTGATAAATGTTAGGAGTGTGCGGAGACGATGGTAGTGGAGAAGGAGCAAGATGGGTAGCCGGTTGGGGTGAGCCCTTCGGGTCAAGTACCATTAATTGCTAGCCAATCACAATGCACAAGGTTTAAATTAAAACGTGGCATGTGATTGAGGTAGTATTATGTCAGCTTTCGGGTATTAGAAAAATGGAAATCACAGGCGGTCAACAAGGAACTAGACCTCCGATCTCCTTCCGGGAACTTATTCCCGGTGTCCCCTTAGAATTATATGCAGGAAAATTATTTGAAAATCCTGATCTGAGGACGTGCGATGACACGCAGGCTATGCCTAACTCCCTTACTTGCTCGACCCTTCCGCCCTGACAAGTTGATATAACTCCTGGCAACATCTTTCAACGATATCCGTCATGCTCATCTTTTTCCCCTCTTTCTCAGGCTCGATTAAAACAAGACCTTCCACCTTATTCGTCAGGCCCCCATTCTCAACATCACCGCTTTCGAATATTTCGTGGTATGCGTCCAGGTATGCAGGGAGTACGATCTTCTCCCAGTAGTCAGGGGGGTCTACCCATGCGTCCCCCTCTTCATGAAATTGCTCTCCATGGGAGTAGCAACGCATAAGTCATGAGTGTTGTGGACAAAGAACGGAGACATGTGGAGTTAAGGGAAATTGGACGCGTCGACGTGGGGAGAATGGACAACCGGGAGGTAATGAAAAGGAGGCAAAGTCAATAATCATCGGAGCGGACTAGGAACGAAGATAGAGCGGAAATGCTGAATGACATACTTGCTGTGATGTAAACCTGCCGCGCTTTCCTCCGGTCTTCCAATGTTTTAAGTGGAACACGGAGTAAGAAGCGCATATCTAGTCGCTCTATGACTTCCTATGACCAAGACACATTGATTTCTCTGTTTTATTGAGGCATCAAAGCTGACATACCTGATTCCAATATAACAGAAACCCGTCGACTAAGCCCCACACTATATTGATGTGGTCACTCTCTTTGACCTGCTCTTGGATAACTCTAAAGCGCTCAGCCAGACGGTGTTGACACTCCTCTTCTATAGGTAAATCTGTCTGCTTGTTCAAATGGTCATGGCTTCTATGATCGTCTGGTATGCTTCCTGTGTCCTTCACGTGCTTTAAAAAATTGGAAAGTCGTGGGTAGTCGATTGCGGAATCTGGAGCATCCCAATCCTGGTAGCCATGCTTTATTGGAAGTAGCTCCTCAGGCTGCGCGACCGCTCAGCGAAAAAATACGATCTATCCGAGTAGTGTGCCTTACTGGAGCAAAATCCTGCCACAGGTAAGTTAATGTTGATATTCTTTGAGAAATTCACCGACATCCTGGTGCACGATGACACTATTGGGTAGTATGCTCTTCAGGTGCTTCGCAAGAGTGGTCTTTCCTGAGCAAGTGGCACCCCTTGTCAATATTGTAGGGTAGTCAATCAGTAGTTTCCATTCGAATGTGAAGTATTCACATACCCTAAGCCCACCAGGATAACCTTGGTCTGAACTTCAGCCATCTTAGCCACAACACCAGGCAAATCAAAGACGGTGATGGATATACACTGATCAGGTATCAGCGATTCCACCGACCGAGTTAGCCGAGTTCAACTTGCTCAGGGTCGTCGCTACAGTTATGTACTGCTTGAAGCACATGCGGCAAATACCGAAATCTTATGTTCCGCACGGGCCACGGCCCGACCCCTGGTCCGCTCAGGCCTTGTGGCTAGCATGCAACCTTGTAAATTCTCAGCTCCCACTGCAATAAGGTCATTCAAAAGAACCACATGCCATATAGGGAATAAAGGTAATGTATTTACAGGTGTACAACTCGTTGAATGTCCATTGGCAAACCAATCATCTCATACCTACGATCTCTCTGCCCTCTTCTTAATATCTTCTGCACTCTCTGTAACTTTCTGAGCGCCTTCACGTTTCGTATCCTCTGTCTTTGACTGCCCCCAACCAAACCAGCTTTGGCCTGCGTCTTTGGCCTCATCCACGCGTTGTGTGACGGCGTCCTTTGTCTCCTCAAGCCTTTGTTCGGATGTCTTCCTGGCGTCCGCTAGAGATCGCTCAGCTGCATTCTTATACTGATTCAATTTTGCCTGTGCTTCGTGTGCCGTCTGTCGTGCCTGTTCAGCCAAGTCATAGCGAGATTCGTCTATTTTTTGGCGGGATCCAGTCACTTTCTCTTTAACTGAGGCCTACACGTAGCAGCTCAGACGAAGCGAACCATCTAAATTCTTAGACGACGAACCTTGGCAGCACCATAGCTCTCCTGAGCTTCTTTAAGGGAATCCTCAGCCATTGTCTTCCCTGCCTCCCCGACATGCTTTATATCACCCTGCACTGCGCGTGCTGCCCGCCTCAAGTCTTCTTCATCTCTACGTTTTTTCTCCTGAAGACTGATGCCTCGGTCGCGGGTGTAGAAATAATACATTCCTCCAAGTGCCGCGACAGCAGACGCGATAATGAGGCCGTTGTTGTGTCCGCCGTCACTGGTGGAGGGGCTACCCTTTGAATTGGGCGGCGCCTGCCCCGGTGGAGGTTGTGTCACATACGGCCTACGTGCCTGCATTCGCAGTTAGTTTCGAGAATTATGAAACACTAATTGACTCACGACAGGAAGGATGGCGGTCGGGACACGACCGTGAACGATGCTGGATCGCAAATTGGATGTGCGGTACATTATGAAGGATAAATAAAGTGCACAAGTGTGATGTGTAGTTGATATTTGGATGAGCGTATGCCTTTATATCCATCACCGGCTCCTAATGACGACAAACTTGTATGACGTCGATCAGTCACGTGTACTACGCGCCATCTTGGCGCGTCTGGTCCATCGTCGCTGTTGCCTGACTAAGGGAGACTATCGTCCAATTTCGACGCTCAAGTGCTCGAATCTTAGATTCAGGTATGAAAGTTTGGCGAGTCATTATGTCGTGCCAGACCAGCCAGCCGAGAAGGGAAAGACTGTATGATTCAGATGCATTGAAGCCAGACGGCTCGCTTTACCGCTTGATCATCTTTTTTGAATCACACACATCCACATGTTTGCATGAGGCATCACTGCTATAGCATTTCTCCTGCCCTACAAGAGCAGCATCGATCTCTGCATCTCATTCATCAACTAGGTGACCTTCAAACACCAGACGCTTATGGTTCATTGATATGATTGCACGAACACGTTCGATACTGCCTTCATCCCGTTTGCTAGGCACTTTACCCACTCCCGAATGTACTCATGATGACATCGGATGGAGATTGAAACTTATCCCATTCGACCAAGTCCCAGTCCTCTACTTATCTTCTCGAGTTCTATTTGATCTATCATTTATCGTAATACTTTCTCCCTCGTGCCCGAGTTCCTGCTGCACACTTCAACGCAGTTCTACACTGCATTGATGAAGGCAGTAGTACAGACGGAACTATTCACTTCGTGTTGAAGTGGAGCCGCAACGTCTTTATATGCATGGTCATGCTTCGACGTTTATATAATGATCTGCGATTTCCGCGTTACAGGAGCCGCTCACTCCAGAGCATACCAAATTTGAAATCTGGATAATCAACCCCAATGACAAGGATATAGAAAAAAATACCCAGGCATCTATCACGCGTGCAGTGTACTGGGCATTCGCAAGAGATATCTTTAAGATGATCAAGGCCATCTGAAGGTCAGACGACAGGATGGTACCCAGCCCGGAGAATCTCACGTGAAGCTTTTTAGTGTATAGACCTGGTATCACAGTCCCGGTGTTCGCGACGAGTCCCGGGAATCCTACCCGATCATGTGCATGTTGGAAGCATGCAACAAAGCCTCATGGTAATTATGCTGCCGTTATAGCAACAGCGACATCCGTCGCATGTCTTGCTGACCTCGATTTTTTGAGTAAGAGGGTCATGCTGGTCACGCTTTCCGGATCACAGATCACAAACCAAGATCTTCGTAATGCGGCATGATTGGGATGATCGTTCATGGTGCAGAGGGCATGAAGAAAACCATTTTTGGACGTGCGAGGAAGGAATACCTTCTTTAAATGATTGTTCATCAGTAACGCAAAAATGAATAACAAATTACATTCACAGCTAAAACAAATCTAGATAGTTATGCAAAAGACGTACCGCACCTCCCTGAATATATCATAGGTCTTCTCTCTTATCGTAAATATCATATTTTGGCAAAGTTCCCGCGGCCTGCAATTCTTTGGCCACTTTCTCTGCACCCTCAAACACCCGGAGGAAATTGCCCCCAGTAAGCCCAGCTAGTTCTTGTTTGGTCCATCCGCGTTGGTACAACTCAGCGATCTTAGAAGTCAGAACAGTCAATCATCACTTAGATTTAGATGGAAAGATGCTGCGTACAAGAGCAGGGTACTTTGAAACATCCTCAAGTCCTGTTGGAGTAACTTGAATCCCATCATAGTCGCTCCCGATCCCAACGCTGTGACAGCCATCAGATCAGCAGCCGAGCTAGTGTCACTTATAACTCACTGTTTCACTCCAGCAACTTTTGCAATATGCTCGACGTGATCAGCGACGGCTTCAATATCAGCCTCCCCATCGGCAGCAACAAATGGGCCATTGAAGTTGACCTGCTCAGCCATTAAAATTAGTAAATTGACTGTTTTCTGAACACACCATAACAACGGCATCCTTTTGCCCTTTGCCGAAACCGACGAGGCTAAGCACTTCGTCAGGCACATTGCGGGCAACATCGTGAATGGCCCTGGCGGATGAATGAGACCAGATGACTGGTGCCTTAGAATACAGCAGGGCTTGCGTTGCAGTCATGTCAGAAGTATGGGATAGATCGACAAGCATTCCAAGTCTGTTCATCTCCTCCACAAGCCTAAAGCCAAGAGGGCTGAGGCCGTAGTGCCGTGGGACACTAGGTATCAACATACCGCAGGAGTCGGCGAAAGCATTGTGACAAGTGTGGGTCAGAGTTACGTAGCGAACCCCAAGCTCGTAGTACTGGCGGAGGACAGCAATAGAGTTTCCAAGTTGATGGGCACTGAGTTGATTTTAGCGGAATGGAAGGAGCAAGTGAAATGGCGCTCACCCCTCAACACCTAGAATGCTCGCGATTTTGCGATCTCTTATTGCTGATTTGATGTCACTTGCGCTGGCAGCATATGCAAAATCCTGCACCAGACGTTAGTTAGCATTACTAACATAAAGGTGTGTGGACTCACGTTGGGATACTTCGATATCAGGCCCTTTGCAACGTCAATTTGCTCTAGAGTGTCTCTATCATTACATACGGTCAGCGAGGTGCATTGAGCTCAGCAAAAAATATCCAGACCGAACGCGCCAGGTAGCCTTCAAGAAATCGGGGCCCTCATCTTCAGAGCTTGCACAACCCACATATACAGACCTGATGAAAGTCAGTTTAAGGTAGAATATAAGGATACCGCTGTGTACCAAAAGAACCCTCCAACCTTCCCTTCCCTCAGACGTGGAATATCCACATGCATGGGCATTTGATTGTCAAGGGGAACATCGGTGACATTGTTGCGCCAGCCGAAGCGAACAACCATGGGAAGATCTCAAAAGCTCACTGTGAGATGACAGAGATGACATACTCAGAATGGAACATACCAATGTGCCCATCCTGCGTGTTCCGTCAGCGAGGGATAAGGTGAAGATATGGGTCAAGAGGCGTACGATGACCGGAGCAGTGTCGAGCACACGCTGTGCTGCAAGCTTAGGATCCCGAGGCAGCTTGTCCGACAGTCCAATATCGCTTACAAAGCTTGGGTCGACCAGTGCGACGACTGCAAAGATGATGAACACAACAGCCAGCGCAGACCAGACGAGCGCGCGGTTTCGAAGTATGCGAGATTTCTGTTGTGCCGTCTCATATTCGGCGTTGGGGATGAGAGGCTGGTTTTCACTGCTCATCGTCGTAGACACCAACAGGGCTTGCGCTCCTAATATTACTCGAATATAGGATCATGTGACGGTCTAATTTTAGGCGGACATACTCGGCGGAGTTTGAAAAACGACACGTGTGGGCAAATTCCAACCGTTCAAACTTCACGCTGCTTATACTTCTCATGATAACGGTTAGTATTGGGATTTTCTACACTCCAGCACTACCGCCTCGCGCTCTCAGCATCACTTGTTTGCATATACAAATGTTCACTTTTTGTTTCCATGTTTCACTGAATGGTAGCTTGGCAATGATGCGGAAGCCACTAGTGTGTCCATAGCTTCCATATCGTTATCAAGCAGCCAATCTAGGCTCTAGCCGCTGTATGTCTTGGAATAGATCAATCCTCAGGCTCCATCACATACCCGTGATTGTCGATATACCGTGACTGTTATCAACTATAGCTTACATAGGATCTGGGAGCAGTCTTTCACACAAAATTGCGCACGTGAGTGAACATTCCCTTGACTTTGCCGCACTGGTATTAATCACAGTTAATGTTAATGTCGCTGTGCTTGGAGTGGTATCTCTGCCTGGGGACTGGATATCGAGTATTATTTAATAATAATTTATCGGGGCTGTTCTTGTATGCCTCTTCTCTGGAAACAACGCACGACCGTAAATAAATGTATCATTGATTGGTGAAACATTGCCTAGGAATTTTGTTAGCACTGTTTAAGTAGTGGAACTATTGCGGACAGCTCCACCAAATTGCTGAGAATACATCAATGCTAAACGTGTGCTGCGATGGCCCATATCTCGACGGCTACATTGGGTATGGCTGTAACTCAGTCAAGGTGCACACATACTATGTAGTACCAGTTGAGGATTCTAAGTTCATGGCGTCGCGGCCCGCGGCTGCTACAGCCCTAGTACTGGTTGACTTCCCATAAGGTTTTACAGAAAAAATCGTGTCTGTAAAAGTTTGACAGCTTACGCTGATCTATATCAACTATATCACATGCTTGAGCTAGTGGAGGATGAGATAGACGATGAAGATGAATTATAGAGGCATAGGATAGCTATACTTGGTGCAGTCATTTTTCAGGAACTGAAGAATTACGATGTTCGTAGTCGACTTGCTGTATCTGTCCTGCAGGATTTGACCTGAACAGAGGAGGAGGAGGAGGAAGCGTAAATTGATTCTGTAGTGCAACACATCAGTTTGTTTCAAAGAGTACAATTGAGATTCGGAGATGCACCTGACCTAAACCCTACTGAGGGTTCATGCGAGATTCAAATCCACCAAAGCTAGCCCTAGAGCCAGGAAGCTAAACTAGATGGGTATGTTGATTGAAGTTATCAGAAACAAACACTGAGAACTTACATGAGTAACTTTGGGGCAATAGATATAGATATAGCAGTCGGCGTCCATTTCGTCCTGAATTTTACAGGCCGATCGTTTCTTGGCCCCTATACTAATTTTAGGCTTGCTCCGATCTTGCCAATGATGACTCAGGGACTAAACCTACCCTCGCACTTGCACCTTCCAAACAGCATCACCATCAATTGTAAGTCTCGCTTTTCATCATTCATCCCTTGGTACTTTGGTGCTAAAGTACTCTAACTCAATACCGTTCTCGCTCACAGGATATCATGCCAATCTTCAGCTCCTCTAAAGCACAAATGGTCTCAGCCATCCTCTCAGGGGGGCAGACAGTCATATATCCCCACGGGATCAAAATGGCGAAGTTGGCCGAAGAGCTCCGGATCTTGGAACGCTTCGTCGTCATTTAGGACCTCCCAGTATCTCATTATAGATGCAAACAGGTCAGGTATCTCATCGTTACGTGAGTTATCCCCCCCACTCCTTGGTATGAAAATGAACTTGAAGCCCTTGTGCCGATACAGTGAGCCTCAGCATAAGTCCATATTCTCTCGTAATCATAACAACCATATCTCCCTCTATGTCTGTACCGACGAGATGTGGAACCTGCAACAGAAGGAGCGCTCGGACAAGATTCGTGTATACACCCTTGTAGATGGCAGCTATTGTTGTTATGGAGCTACCTCAGATGGGACATTTGTGTTAACGGAAAAAGAGATGGAAAACATCAACAAGGCCTTGGAAAATCAAAGAAACGTGAATAGTCAGACCAGCTTAGTGTAGGGATGAACCCTATACGGTAGATTTGTTATCCCTGTATTCACCTATTATCAGAGCAAACTGCAGAGCCACGCAAACCCCCCAGCCATCGATTGGGTCTGAAAGTCGGAGCAGGATGTTCGAACATATTTGTCGAAAACGGATCAGTACGAAATGCGCGTGTATGCATCACTGCTCTTCATCGTAGATTCTCAGAAGTTCAGATACCACAGTACCAGGAAATACATTGCCTGCCGCGCATTACGTTCTCTTTCAATTCAATGCGTTTGAGCTGGACCTTCAATCGCAAACAATTTCCCTTGCGAGATGCTAATCATGCAACTACATTCAATGGATGTCAAGGCCCAAAGCTGGAGAAAACCGTGCTCGACCAGCGCACAGATTCGTTCGCGCACGTCCAGCTATACACGGCATTGTCAACGGTGCGTTATCGTCGAGACATTCGAGCGCCATTTCCAAGAGAAAAGGATAGACATTTTTTATTGTAATTCCGTCCGAAGGCGCGCGGACCGTTCGAAAACCAACTTCAGCCTGGGTATGCTCCCCCAATGCAGCATCTTGCACCTCATCCACACCCTCCGCATATTATTCACCCTCGTTTTGCACCAGCGAGTCACGGCGATGCAGGTTTTCAAGTTGGCGAGACAGTGCAGACGAGTCAGGACATGTATGCAGGGCATCAATTCTATTCACCAGCCTATCAGCAACACCAGTACAATCATAGTAATTATTACTGTCAGTATTAGATGAACTATGATACTTGATGATACCACTGTATTCACCGTTTTTGAGCCTTTCGTGATGCGGCGCAAGGCTGGACAGGGTTTGAAGACTGCGACTGTGCCAAGGCGTGACAGGACGTGACAAAATTGTGCAGATTAGAGGGTAGACCCTGAGTTTCATCGGGCCGACACCACACCACAATATTTTGAAAATCAGTAAAAATCAAATCCACGTAGAGGAGACACGAATCTATCATAGGCCAAGTTTTCGAAAGAAACAGTGATGTGGTTGAGGAGCTACAAAAGATTTGTTGAAATTGTTGCATATTATCGGGAATGGTACTATATATGATAGTGACAAATTTCCAGAAGAATCGAGATGCAAGTGCTTGATGTCACTCGCTCCGAGTCACATACTTGACACGGCTGGTGATGCGACCATACGCGAGAAGCTAATGGGTGGGCGTGTTTACACGTGTACCAAAAGTATCATCAATAAAAATGGGCGGACGTCCAAAGAAATAAATTACACAGGCAGATTCGTTAGGTAAGCTTTTCCATCTGCTGCTATTGTGGCCATCTTCGCGTCGTTAAGCTTTTCCTTTTCGTCACAGCGCGCGTTCAGTTGAGCAGGAGTCACGGGATTGCTGTGTTTTGGTTGGGGTGTGTGGTCCATACTGCGATCATAGAATAGTGATACTGAGATAAATTGAATAGAGACAACTGCGAAGATAAACCAAAATGCTGCTGATCGTCCATTATACTCATGCGAGCCCCCGCGGATGACTTCCACAGATGTCTGTATGGAGCTGACACCAGCGAGGCCAATTGCAGATCCAAATTGAAGGGCACCGTTAAAGATAGCACCGACTGTGCCGGCCATGTGTGAAGGCGTGGCTTGAAAAATAGCAATGCTGTGATTACAGCAATTAGAACGTGTTCATAAAACCACGATAATTTGAACTTACTTTGTGTGTGTATACGTCACCATGGCCCCTGCACTTCCTAAAGCAAAAGCTGGGAATATGTACAGCCAATAATCCTGGGGCTTTCCCCCGCCAAGAGCCAGCAATACAGTCGCGACCATGCAAAAGGACAGACCAGTAAGAATAATCCATTTCGGACTGAAGATGCGAGAAAGCGAACCGGTGAAACTCATAACGAAGGCCATGATACCGAGCGGGAACCTGATAAGTAATAAAAAAGCCTTTATAACAGACAATATGGAATGACAGTGAAGACCTCACATATGTACAGCCGATGATATGACCGACCACTCAAATACGTTTTGCCACAGGGTGGTAAAAATAGTGAATACTGTGCTCCACCAAAGACATGGCAAGAGCGCGACAGCAAAAAGAATGGAGAAATTGTGGTAAAACCATGTCCGGGGTGGTCTGGTACAATATCAGCCAATAGTTGGTGGTCGGAGCATGCATCCCTGATAACATACATACATGGCAGCTTTGTCCTTAGGTATGAGTGTTTCCCAGTAGAAAAACCCAATCACCATTAAGATTGATATGATTAACGGCACCAGCACTATTGTGGATGCCCAGCCATCAGTAGAGCCAGATGTCACAGAGAAGATGAACAAAATTAAGGCAACTATCAGAGCTCGTGAGCGATGCGAAGTTAAACATGATGAAAATTCATACTAGTTAGGATGCTTACGCCGAATAAGTCAAGGCTTTTCCATCTCGCTGCTGCAGGCTCAGGGTTGCCTGGAGTCTTTGAAATTTCTGGCGGTATGATGACAACACACGCCAGGGCCACTGGCATAGCCACAATGGCTACAAACCAGAACACCCAATGGTAAGATGCCCATTGGACAAAGATTGCACCGATCATCAGACCGAGGACTATGGGAAACCATGAAGCTAATCATAGATAATCAGCTAGGCAGTGCTCTCACCATTAGCGAGGCAGCCACAGCCGCCAAACAACCCTATTGCCCGAGCTTGTTCAAGTGGTTCAGGAAATACGCTGACCAGGAGTGTTAGGGCAGCGGGGACTGTTATCGAAGAAGCTGAGAAGCGATCTTCGTCAGCCAAAACCGTCACACCAGCGGGAATGCTTACCTACTCCACTCAACGCTCTAAGAACGATGAGCGGAATGGTGTCATTAACAAATCCGGCGCACAGCGAGAAAACACCGAGACCAGAGATACCCCCAATGAAAGCATTTTCTGCGAGCCCATTAATGTCACCATTTACCAGGTACGGCACAGTACTAACTTGGGTTGTATACATCACTAATGCGGCCGCTCTAAAGAATGCGTTGAAATACAAGGTCGGAATCAATGGGACGAGTACGCACGATAAGTAGAAAAGATGCAAATGTCAACTGGAACGCACTCATGATCCAAGTGGATTGACTTTCAGTCATACCCATGGATACTTCGAGTGCAGGGATTGCGGAGAAGAGGGCTGAGTTATTGAAGTTATCTAAGAACTGAGCGAGACAAAACATAGCCAGTAAGATTAGTCTGCGAGTAAGAGAAAAACGTTTTGGTTTGTGATCAACCAGCGTTTCAGGCGGGGAGAGGGACAGGGATGTCCGCATCGCACCCTAAAGTTAGCAAGCAGCTGATGAAAGGGAGGTTGAAAACGTTCTCTGTCGAAATGGATGGATAACGATAACTTCACATTATAAGGGCATCCCCATGATGAAGGTCAATCAGACACATGCCAAAGCATCTCAACACAAGTCGTAGGTGCCCTGTCACTATTATCGCTTCGAAGTACATCGGCTCCTCAAGGCTCCCGAAAACAAGGTACGTGCAAAGCTTGGCCATGGCTACCAAAAGCGTTCACTTGGGATCCGAGCAATGATTACCGACGCTTATTTGGAACCGGACGCCGCACCTACCTAGTATGATTCACACAATTGTAAATTTCCGTGATTAAACAGACATATCCATAACACATCGGGGATTGCAATATTTAAGACAGCTTTGAATGTCGTGTCGCGAGTTGCGAAGATAATACTTAATATTTTGGTTGCTGTCTAAGCAGATGTAAACTTTACATTTAAGACTCAATAAAACTTCAACTATCACATGTGACTAAATGCTTATGAAGTTTAGACCACCACTTAGATAGGTGTTAAAATTTAAAATAGTTCCTGGTGATCAAACATCAAGATAAATCATGAAGTTTTGCCTCTAGATAAAATCAATCTCCTGATGATCACCCGCTCATGGCTGAATCATTGTGACAAAACCAGATGAGTTTGCTCCTTGCAAGTGCACACCTCACTGCACTTTTTCACACTTCATTGTGATCCATTGTGCTCCATTGTGCTTAATTGTGCTTGGGTGCTACTCTATGTGCACTAGCACATGCACACTTAAGTGTGCCTCAGGAGCGCTCAGGTGCACACATAATAGTGGAGAGGTTAGAGATCTCTTAAGCAAGCCTCATGGTGTCTTAGTGAGCTCATTTTTTATCATATAATGGACCCTTGTTGTGTAATTTTCCCTCAGTCATTCTCTCATCCTTCCTTTGGATAGTGGCTGAGGTATGCACTTACTGTCATTAATATTTACTATATATCTGACTATGTAGTAGTGCAGTGTAATGATAACAATCTAGCTGAGGCAATAGTGAACTACCACCTAGGCTAGTATATGTCAATGCATTACCCAGCTGCTACACTTGCAAAGCAAGAACATTCAACCAGAGGGGTTGTGTCATATACCAGATTCTACACTCCACTTCCACTATAACATCCTGCTCAAATCCACATCCATCCAATCCCCACTCAATCCAGTTCACATATCCAATCCGATACACTCGTCCGATCCATATCCAATCCGAGACACTCGTCTGATCCAGATCCAATTCGAGACACTTGTCTGATTCAGATCCGATCTGAGACACTTATCCGATCTGTGTCCATATCTGATCCATGTTCATATCCGAAACCATTCCTGCGCACCTGCGCATTACCCCTTTTAGGATATACCTGTGCCACCGGCTCCTGGTCATCTGGCTATCGGTTATCTCTGCCTCTGTCTCAATAAGTTATTCCATACAAGTTTTATCTCTGAGTTCATAGCCTGATGTTTTGCTGTACTTACTATTATGTTTCTGACATAGCCTTGGACTATGCTTACTTACCCTCCGGCATGCTACCTACAGTATATAAACTTGTAGTACAACTCCTGCAGACCTGAGTCTGATCATTGCTTATATCCTTACTTATCCTGCTGTCTATATAACTCTGTTTCTGTTCTCACTTGGGCTCCAGCCCTTGTAAAGTCTCTGGCTCTGGACTATGGGAGTACTCCCTAGTCCGGAGCCTTGACTCTCTGTCATATAATCACTTTCGGACTTTGTCTGATTGTAGTCCGTCTTCTGTTTCACCTTTGACTCTACCTGCGGTAGTCTTCCTCTGTTAGTTTTCTACTTCGGACCTTGTCTGAAGTAGTCTATACTCTCTCTACTTCACATCCAGACCTACTCCTCTATAGTAGTTATACCATCTGTCCATTCATACATTTATCCATCTATCTATCTATCCGTCCATCCATCTATCCATCCATCTGTCTGTCTATCCATCTGTCCGTCTACCCATCCATCCATCCATCCATCATCCATCTGACACTCCGCTACTCCTACTTTTGGACATCTGTACCTTTGGATCCTTGTACCTTTGGATCCTCGTACCTTTGGATCCTCGTACCTTTGGATCCTCGTACCTTTGGATCCTCGTACCTTTGGATCCTCGTACCTTTGGATCCTCGTACCTTCAGATCCTCATACCTTCGGATCCTTGTACCTTCAGATCCTCATACCTTCGGACCTTCGGACCCTTGGTCCTATGGTCCTATGGTCCTGTCCTATTCTATCCTTCATCCTATTGTAACATCCTTCACTGTTCTACTCTGGACTTCATCCAAGTAGTCTTGTCATCATCCCCTAACATCCAGAAATAGTTCCGGTGCATTCCCACGCTCATCCAGAAGTCCTTTGGAGCTCTATTGAGCTATCCTACCCTAGAGTTTGTTCCAGACTATGTCTGGACTTCACCAGAACTCTCCTTGGGACTTCATCCAAAGTTAAGGGGCAATACTCAGGTAAGGGGCACAGTGTATGAGCTGAGGCCAAAGCCCTTTATGATCTATTAACCCTCCGAGCACATCTCTAACAGGTTGCCAGTCAGTATACTAAGCCTACTGCTATAGTGAGATGTGAGATACTTCATGAAGATAATGCTGAAGGTAGCAGATGTTACAATTGCATATGCCCTCTATTCATTTCCCCTCTCTCCATCATTATGTCTCTGCTTATGTCATCTTTACCTTGTATATCATACATCTCAACATGTCTGTACCATAGTTGCCTTCCTTTCTAGGATACACACTTATTCTCTCACATCTCCTTTCCCACACCCCTTTTGGCAGTCCTGGTCTGTGCGCACATAGTTACCGTATTTAAGCACAGTGTATTAGTCTCTTGTTCTTTACTTTAATCTTACTGGGTTTTACCTGGAATATCCTTCACTAAGGACCTCCAATCCTTAGTCGTCTTGATCGTATGTAAGCTTAGCACACCTAAGTCTTAGTCTAAAGTGAACCCTTGCTTCAACTCAGCTAGCTCCGTGTAGCAACTCTTCATGGACCTATCTTCGTCGTTGCTCTTGAACCTATATTAGACCTACACCAGGCTAGTATAGCTTACTGTATCAGACCTACGTCAGGCTGGTATAGCGAACCATTGCTTTTGTGCTTTGGTATATGAATCCACATTTGAGAAGCCTCTCTTGTGTGGCCTTTGTGTTAAGAACTATCCCAGTTTGTAACAGCAGAAGCATTGCTGCTGTTAGTGCTATGAAAGCCAGTGATGCTGACACTGGTACTTGCTAAGGAAAATCTATATTGAGGATACTGATGATACCAATGGTACTGACAGTAATGATAACATTGAGCAATGTAGAAGCAAATGCTGATGGCTATGATAGTGATGTATGCCAATGAACACTGAAGCCCAAGCAATGGGCAACAGGGAGATACCAATGATAAAGATGATAGTGAGCATAGCAATACATTCAGCGAGGAAGGTATATTTGTATAGTGTTAGTGGTAGCAGTATGGGAATCCTGTCTAATGAATGATAGTGATGTGATATAATGAGTGAATACTTCAGTGCATGAATCATGCACTGAAGGTAAGGGGTGACTTCTCCTACTGAATGTATGGTAAAAGGCAAGTAAATTATTTAGGAGAGGTCTGTCTGTCTTTTATCATACATTGTAAGTAAACAGAATCATTAGGTGAAGGTAGTAGTGAGCAAGTGAGACTTAGCCATAGTAATATGTAATAGTGCAGCAAGTACTGCAGCACAGATTCTATGTACATGTAATAAGACTTGCTGTGGGATCAGTAGTGGCAATTGTGAATATACTATGCACCAAATGGAACTAGTGGGCATAGCATGGGCATTCAGTAGGCATCGGTGACATGAGTCAACAATGGCTAGACACTACTAAGAATGTCCATCCAAAATATTGTTGAGGTCTTAGCCTTGCCTAGCTGCTTCACTTGCAGTGCAAGAACATTTGACCCTAAAGGGGGATGCTAGTTAAATACAGTCCATATTGCCTAATCTGCTGTCTGAGATGGTTGCCAAAGATAATGAGATAGGGGCTGATGATAGTGAGAAAGTTGCCAAAGGTACCAAGATGGTTTCCAATGATAGCAAGATGGATGCCAAGGCTGCACATGACATGGGAAAATGTTACTAAGCAGCAGTGGAGCAGTAAAGTAGTATAGCGAAGGTATTGCATGCAGCGAGATAAGGATTTATTATGATTTTGATAAAGATTGTATTTTGTATAATGATTGAAAACTATACCAAAAGGTAATAGTGACTTCTCCTACTGAGTGTACAGTAGAAGGGGAGTAAAGTATGAGTCTCAGTAGGTAGGAAATTATATACCTACTGTAAGTAATAGCTGAGATGGAAGGGATAGGATAGACATGCAGCAGACATGTAATAAGGATGTACTACATGTTACAAAACACAAGGCAAGGAAATTTACATACCAGCAAGGCTAGGTGGACATAGGATGGAATGGAATTCTTGAGCCTTTAGATAGCCTAATGGGTCTTGGCAAGTTGCTGTAGGGTGGCCACTAAGCAGCAATGAGGCTGCCAGAGCTCAGCAGTCTTTTATCATACATCATAAGTACGCAGAATCAATAGGCGAGAATAGTAGCGAGTATGCGAGACTTAGCTGTAGCAATATGTAATAGTGCTGCATGTGCTGCAGCACATGTTCTACATGTAATAAAGCTTGCCGTGGGATCAGCAGCAGTAGATGGAAATGTACTATGCATCAAATGGAACTAGTTGGCATGGCATGGGCATTCAATGGGCATTGGCTCATTGAACGTGGCTTGGTACTGTGGTATGGTAGTCTGGCAAGGGTGCAGTAACCTCGGTAACAGTATATATTGATAGCACTAGGGTTAGGGGTGGTCGTGCTATGCGGTATAGGGGCTAGACAATAATGGAAATGGACTTATGCAAGGCTAGTGCCAGCTAGACTGTCACAATGAGATGGCTAAGTCAAGTACAATGTCAGTAAATGACAAGGACAGTCAAGTTCTGGTGAGAGGACTAGACTGGCTGAGTTGAATACATATTGGTAACAATGAAGATAGTTCTGTGGAGCGACAGCAACATGGAACTAGCTGAGTCGAAACAAAGGTTTGCTTTAGACTAAGATGAAGGAGTGCTAAGTCTTAGATACGATTTAGACGACTAAGGTTGCAAGGCCTTAGTGAAGGAAGTTCCAGGTAAAACCCAGTAAGATTAAAGTAAAGAACAAGAGACAAGTACACTGTGCTTAAATAGGGTAGCTATGCACACACAGACCAGGACTGCCAAAAGGAGCATGAGAAAAGAGATGTGAGAATGTAAGTGCATATCCTAAAGAGGAAGGCAACTATAGTACAGATGTGTTGAGACATATGATATACAAAGTAAGGATGACATAAGCAGAGACATAGCAAAGAGAAAGGAGAAATGAATAGGGGTACATATGACTGTAACATTACCCCTGTTTTAATGCATAAAGTCACCAACTTTACATCTCTTAGGTGGCCCAGTAGACAGGGTCATCAGAGTAGTCGAAATGTGCTTTGTTTTCATTGTCACTTCCATCATTGCATCTTAACATATATACAGCTTCTTCTGCGCCTCATGCCCAAATTCTATCACATGCTTTTGCATCAATGGAGGGGATAGCAGTGTGAACGGTGTCAAGATAGTGTTCCCATTCATGAAGGGCATTATAGAAGCCCTCATCGCAGTGCATAAGGTTAAATGGTGGTTTGCCATGAAACTGCAGGCAGTAAAGAGTGAGATGGCCAGGTGGGAATGCTATGCAGATGCAACATTTGTAGTGGGGACAATTGGCCTGGCAATGACCAAGGTCATGACAGAAGTGGCACTTCATATTTTCATCACGATTGGAAAAGGATTTGTGGAATGATGAAGGGGTGATGACAGGGAGAGGACTGGCTGAGCATGCTCTTGCTTTGCCAGAATGAACGGCATGACATCGTTTGTGAGATGGGTGGTCTTCAGGGAGGTCCCCCTGGAAAGGAGCCAAAGGATGAGGTGTTGTTGTTTCTTTGGCAGCTGTGATTAGCTCAGCAGGCTCTGATGGAGAGGTAGGGCCAAGTGTTTTGACAGACACTTGCCTGATGGTGGTCGGATTGATAAGAGTAGCAGCTGGGGCTACAGTAGGGGTGGCTTCTAAAACTTCTGCAACCACTCTGGTGGTGATGATATCTTTATGTGCCTTGGTAAAGGTGGAATACAACCCCTTAGGGTGTGCTTCGGTAATTGCAGTGGTCATTGCAAGTTCTATGAACCCAATCAGGGTGTGTTCTTTTGGTGTATGAGGGAAGGGCATCAGTAGCAATGGTTTCGAGAAGTTCTTGGGCTGGGTGATTACCAGTGACTCGTAAATGGATGTCTTTTATGAGGAATGTGGAGGCCTCCTCCACAGTAGATAGTAAGCCAACAAGGGCATTGACATGAGGATAAGAGTTTGAATAGGAGGTGGTAAGAGATGCATGTGCTGGCTTAGTTCAGTGTGGAGATGGTGGGTGAGCAACACCTGCTCAACATTCAGAAACAATATGAATAACTTCTTCAACATGGCCCTTAAAAGTATCAGGCAACAGGAGCACACCATAATTTTGAATGCATCTCTGTATGTGATAGAGGCACTGCTGGATATGATGATCTGTAGAGTTGTCAGCAATTCTTCCAATGAGCGTGGTGGTTCTGATGATGTTGATAACGAGCTGTGGGGTATGGTTGTGCTGTCTTTGCAAGAGATTGTTGATTTCAATGGCATGGCCTGGGCACTGCAATGCCAACAAGATCAAGGATGTATTCTGAATGTCAGAGACTAGGTTGTGGTAATTTTCTTGCATGGGGTCTTCTAGGTCAATGAGGGTAGCGGTGGATTCATTGTAGACTGGAGTGATGTATGAAGGCATTAGATCTGGTGGAGGTGTGTCTGCAAATTGTCATAGAGCTGAGAGCGAATGTAGGAAATCAGAGGGCATGTCGCTTCTTATAAGCCTTTAGGATTTAAGCAGAGTTGTGGAGATTCTCTTCTGGTAGCCACTCGTTATCAGCTGATGAGTATCCTTTCCAGGTCACAAGGTAACAGCATTGCTTGCCTGTTCCTTTATGTGATATGATTGCCTCTACTTCATATTCTTCTTCTTCTTCGATGACATCTGGAGGTGGTTCAAGGAAGTTTAGGCCATGTACATCTGTTTTGCTATAGAATGATAAGACAGAAGCATGGAACATGGGGTGTATCTTCCACTGCAGAGGGAGTCGGAGTTTGAATGTGATTGGTGATAGGACTTTGATGATGGTAAAGGGTCCATATCATTTTGGTGTGAGTTTCTGGGATGGGAGCTTTAGTCAAAGGTTTGCTGTGGAGAGCCAAACCTTATCTCCAATCTTCCATGGTATGTATTTCTTTCTGTGTGATTGTTCAGCCATCTTCTGCATGGCGATATTGTGGCAGGCAATTGCCTCTTCTCTTATCTTTTGGAGAAAATGTACTTGTTCTTCAGCTGAGGGTATGGTAGAGTCAGGCATAATGTGAGGGATAGCACGAGGTTCATAACCCATCATCAGGAAGAATGGGGAGGCATTTCAGGTGTTGTGCTTTCTGTGGACGAATTCTGTGATAGGAAGATGTTCAACCCACTCTTTTGGGTTATTCCGGCAATAGATCTGGAGATACATTTCTAGTTCTTGATTAAGCTGCTCAGTTTGGCCATCCATCTGTGGGTGATAGGTGGTGGATGGTGTGATAATGTAGTCAAGGAGGTGAGCAAGCTCCTTTGAGAATTGGGAAAGGAATTGTGGGCTGCGATTGGAGATAATTTTGTCATGGAGACCAAAGCAGTGATAGATGTGCTTCAAAAATAGTTTTGCAACACCTTTGGAGGGGATCATTTTTAGACATGGGATGATAATTACCCCCTTCATAAGCCCATGGTCTACCACGACCATGACACTATCAAAACTGTTACTAACTGGGAGGTCAGTGATGAGGTCGACAGAGATCTGAGAAAAAGGGCGCATTGCAGAGGATGGGATCGGGGTGAGCAGTGTAAAGACTACAATCTAGCTAGTATGATAACAAACTACCACCTATGCTAGTATATGTCGAAGTCTGCCTAGCTGCTATACTTGCAGAGCAAGAATGTTCGACCCTGAGGGGTTGCCGGTGGATATACTTTGTCTGATGCTAATGTAAAGTGCATGATACTGCTATTCGAAGTTGCCAAAGGTAGCGGTAGTGATGCTGCTGATAGCGCTGCAAATGCTGTGGATGCCAATGCTAAGCATGCTGAATATGATATCTACCAATGATGCTGTTGATACCAATGGTACTGAAAGGAGTGCTAACGATGAGCAGGGTGATAGTGTGTACTGATGACTATGATAGCACTATATGCCAAGGGATAGCAATGAGCGACAGCAAGATAACAATGATAGCAATGATTTAGCGATGGTAACAGTGATAGCAATGACGATAGTGGGACAGCAAAGACCATCAAAGAACTCTTAGAGATAATGGATTTTAAAGATGTATTTCAAATAGCGATAGCGGTAGTGGTATGGGGATCCTGTCAAATGAGTGATACAATATGAGATATAAAGAATGAACACTCTAGCGCAAGAGTAGTATGCCAAAGGTAGATAGTGACTTCTCCTACCGCTGTACAGTAGAAGGGGAGTGTAGTATGGAGGAGAAGTCAGCAATCTTTTATCATACATCATAAATATGCAGAATCAATAGGTGAGAGTAGTAGCAAGTATGCGAGACTTAGCCATAGTGGTATGTAATAGTGCTGCATGTGCTGTGGCACACGTTCTACATGTAATAAAGCTTGCCATGGGATTAGCAGCAGTAGATGGGAATATACTATGCACCAAATGGAACTAGTGGGCATGGCATGGGCATTCAATGGGCATCAGCTTGTGGATCATGGCTCAGTACTGCAGTACGGTAGTCCAGCAAGGGTGCAGTATCCTCAGTAACTGTATATATTGATAGCATTAGGGTTAGGGGTGGTTGCACTGTGACAGTCTAGCTGGCGCTAGCCTTGCATAAGTCCATTTCCATTATTGTCTAGCCCCTATACCACATAGCGTGACCACCCCTAACCCTAACACTATTAATATATACAGTTACTGAGGTTACTGCATCCATGCCAGACTACTGTACCACAGTACTGAGCCACATTCAACAAGCCGATGCCCATCGAATGCCCATGCCATGCCAACTAGTTCCATTTAGTGTGTAGTACATTCCCATCTACTGCTGCTAATACCACAGCAAGCTTTATTACATGTAGAACATGTGCTGCAGCACATGCAGCACTATTACATATTGCTACAGCTAAGTCTCGCATACTTGCTACTATTCTCGCCTATTGATTCTGCGTACTTATGATGTATGATAAAAGACTGCTGACTTCTCCTCTGTTCGACACTCCTCTTCTACTGTACAGTGGTGTAAAGACTACAATCTAGCTAGGCTGATAGTGAACTACCCCCTAGACTAGTATATGTTGAGTGCTTGCCTAGTTGCTATTCTTGCAGTGCAAGAACGTTCGACCCAAGGGGTTACAGGTGAATATACTTCATCAAGCGCTGCTATAAGACGTGTAATATGCTTATAAAGTGATGCCTATGCTAGTGGTAGCAATGCTGCAGATAGCGCTACGTATTCTGCAGATGCTGATGTTAAGCGCCACATGGGAGGTAGATACTGATAGTACCGGTGATACCGTAGATACTGTGAGGGGCGCTAATGAAGAGCGTGATGATAGCGTAAGCCGACAACCATGATAGCATGGTATGCTGAGGGACAACTAAGGGTGATAGCGAGAGAGTGACAAATCCGATGATGCCGATGAATGCCAGTGCTTAGCAAAGATAGCAGTAAGCGAAGTGTTGAGAGCAAAGACCATCAAAGGGTCTATTAGAGATATTTGGATTTCAAAGAAAATATAATTGTGTATAGCGAGAGTGGTAGCGGTATGGGAATCCTGTCTAATGAATGATATGATATAAAATGATTGTAAGTGGCTATTCCTACTGCTGTACAGTAGAAGGGGAGTATTCCACAGAGGAGCAGTCATCAGTCTTTTTATCATACATCGTAAGTACGCGGAATCAATAGGCGAGAGTAGTAGTGAGCATACGAGACTTAGCCCTAGCAATATGTAATAGTGCTGCATGTGCTGCGGCACACGTTCTACATGTAATAAGGCTTGCCATGGGATCAGCAGCAGTAAATGGGAATGTACTACGCACCAAATGGAACTAGCTGGTCATGGCATGGGCATTCAGTGGGCATCAACTCATGGAAATGTGTCTCGGTACTGCGGTATGGTAGTCCAGCAAGGGCGCAGTAACCTCGGTAACTACATATATCAATGGCACTAGGGTTAGGGGTGGTCGCGCTATTCAGTGTAGGGGCTAGACAAATAATGGAAATGGACTCATGCAAGGCTAGCACCAGCTAGACTGTCACACCACTCATCATTAGCACTCCCCACAGTATCATCAGTATCATCAGTATCATCGGTATCACTGGCATCATCAGTATCCATCTTTCACAGGACACTTAGCATCAGCATCCATGGAATTCACTGTGCTATCAGTGGCATCACTACCGCTATCATCAGCATCACCTTATAGGAGTATTATGCATCTCATATCAGTGCTTGACAAAGTATATTCACTAGCAACCCCTTGGGTCAAACGTTCTTGCCTTGCAAGTATAGCAGCTAGGTAGACACTCGACATATACTAGTCTAGGGGGTAGTTCGCTATTACTCTAGCTAGATTGTAGTCTTTACAGCACTATGTGGTATAGGGGCCAGACAATAATAGAAGTAGACCTATGCAAGGCCAGGTCTAGCTGGACTATCACAGCAGGGGATGAACAGGATGAGTATCCACTTTCATTTGCTGACAAAGGGTGCAACCCTCAACATATTGACGAATATAGGCCCCCATAGAGGACCACCAAGCTTCACACTTGACGAGTTCTTCAGTTTTAAAGTGGCCTGGGTGGTCAGTGGAGGGATGATTATGGTGGTGAGATAAAATGGCAGAGCAGTGAGCCAGGGGAATATAGGCATGGCCATGGAAATAAAGATTTCATAGGGGGAAGACAGACCCTGTCTAGGGCATCTGATGCAATTTTGAAAACTAGATCATTGAGAGGGTCAGGACTAGATAATATATCAAGTAGATCAGTATCGATGAGTTGGACAAATAGGGAATCAGGAAGAAGAACAGTATCTTCATTATCATGACTGCCATTATCATGATCAGGGCAATGTGAGAGGGCATCAGGGACTGCCAGTTTGGTGCCGGTGATGTGGTGGTGTTTGATGTCAAAAGTGGATAAAATCAATTGCCAACTGTTACAAACTGGGATAGTTCTTAACACAAAGGCTGCACAAGAGAGGCTTCTTGAATGTGGATCATAGCATCAAAGCAAAAGAGCAATGGTTCTCAGTACAAGGGCATTGAGTACTGGTACAAGACAGCTAAGTCAAGTACAATGTCTGTAGTTGATGAGGACAGTTGAGTTCTGATGAGAGGACTAGACTGGCTGAGTCAAATATGATATCGGTAATGACAAATATAGCTCTGTGGAGTGACAGCAACATGGTGTAGCAACCATATTGCTGCTGGGCTCGTGTCCCAGCTATTCTACACTCATCTCAAGTCATAGCCAAGGGAGCCGAATGCCAAGCGGCACTCATACTGACCATCTGAACTGTGTTGTCCATCCATATCCATCCTAAGTCCATCTAGCTCCATTTGGTGCATATTATTTAGTAACTGTCAAAACTGATCCCATGGCAAGCACTATTACATGCACGCCTCATGCCACAGTACTCAGCAGTGTTATTACATATTCTGCTTATTTGCCTCGTGCTCTCGCTACTATACTTGCATATCCATCCCAGTTGCTCACACACCATGTTAAAAAGCCTCTCAAATATTTTTTGTACTACACTTCCTCTGTCCGTGGTAGCCATAGAAGTCTCTCATAGTATTGATCATTTGTTTTGTGCAATCTATCTTCATTTTGCCTTAACTTTTGACTGATCGGCACTTAGTACCACTATAAGTCACTGTGGAATACTACAAGCTAAGCTCTCATCCTTTTGACTTCAATTTTTGATCACAGAGTCTTGAACCACTACCAGTGATTCTTGCCATTGCTGTTACTTTTGCTTGTTACTGCAGTTTAATGCTCATCTTCGGGAGTCTGCCGCTATTGCTACTTTCAGTATCGCTAACAAGCGCGCTTGCCATCAAAGTTCTTACTTTTAATTCATCTTATTCTGTCATGGTACTACTGATGGTGGTAACCTTCAGAGTGGTCTCTTTGCTCAAGTGTTTAGTCTTACTGTGTTCTCTCACTAACTAACTAAAGGAAATTGCTTCTATTGCAGTCCTCTTGGGTCAAAAGGTATACTCACACCTTCAGTAGGATAAATAGCTGTGTCTATATATAGGCCAGTTGTTATTTCCTTGTTTCAGCATACCCAATCAGGGTGCATTCTTTCGGTGTATGAGGGAAGGGCTTTGGTAGCAATGGTTTCAAGAAGTTCTTGGGCCAGGTGATTACTGGCAACCCACAGGTGAATGTCTTTCATGAGGAACATGGAGGCCTCCTCCACAGTAGATAGTAAGCCAACAAGGGCATCAACATGAGGATAAGGGTTTGAATAGGAGGTGGTAAGAGATGTATGTGCCAGCTCAGTTTGGTGCGGTGTGACAGTCCAACTGGTGCTGGCCTTGCATAGGTCTATTTCCATTGTTGTCTAGCCCCTATACTGCATAGTGTGACCACCCCTAACCCTAATGCTATTGATATATACAGTTACTGAGGATACCACTGTAAAGACTACAATCTAGCTAGAGTGATAGCGGACTACCACCTAGACTAGTATATGTTACGAACTGGGATAGTTCTGAACACGACTGCTGCAAACAAGCAGTATCGAGAGTCGTGGTTTCGGATAAGTAACCGACGAAGACAATTGAGTACGAGAGAGTACAAGACTGGCTGAGTCGACCACGTTCTACAACGACTAAGATAGGTTCGAGTAGGGTTACACGGAACTAGCTGAGTCGAGGCAAGTAAGCGTCGCTTTAGACTAAGACTTAGGTGTGCTAAGCTTAGATACGATCTTAGACGACTAAGGATTGGGGGTCCTTAGCGAAGGAAGAATCCAGGTAAAACCCAGTAAGATTAGAATGAGGAAAATACAACATATCTACTTGAGTTTATATACGTAAGTAAGTAGGCAGTTTAGGGCCGGCTCAAGGAGATAAGTAACGACTGCGTATCCTATTAGGGAAGGCAGTGAAATACAACGTGTTGAACGTATGACGTCAGAAGCGAGTCAGAATGAGTCAAGTATGAACGTACGGTCAAGTGACCGTGGGCGAAAGTGATATACAAGCGTACGGTCACATGACCGTGGGCGGAAGTGATATACAAGGAAAAGCGACGTAATCAGAAAAGAGGAAAGAAAAGAGAGGGCGTACAACTGTTGTAACATTACCCCCGTTTTACGGACAAAGTCACCGACTTAGTCACTTTGGTTGTGGTAGTAGATGGGATCATCTGAATACTCGAAATCGTCTTCTTCGTCTCCCCCAGTACGGCGCATCATATACGCAGCTTCTTCCGCCCCTCGTCGTCTGAGCTCGTCTCGTTGCTTTGCATCGATCTTGGGGATCACGGTGTGGACGGAGTCAAGATACGTTTCCCAGATACGGAGCGCCTCATAGAAACCGTCATCCTTGTACGTAAGAGTGAATGGTGGTGTTCCGTGAAACCGAGGACAATATAGGGTGAGATGACCTGGTTGGAAATTTTCGCAAATGCGGCATTTATACTCCGGGCAAGTAATCTGGCGGTGTCCGTACTGCTGACAAATACGACACTTCATATTCTCGTCACGATTCGAATATGATTGGCGGAGTGGGGAAGGGATAGGTAATGGTTTAGGGCTAGCAGAGCGCGAGTTTCTCTTGCTATATGCCAAGCCGCGACGGCGTTTTCGGTTTCGAGATGGTCGGTCATCGGGTAAAGACCCTTGAAAAGGGGCGGGCGTGGATGGTACTATTCCTTCCGCAGCGGCTAATAGTTCGTCTGGGGAAGAGGAGGATGTTTGTTCCAATGCTTCGAGAGGGATATGCCCAGAGGCGGACGGATCAATCAGGGTAGCGATAGGTGAGTTCGATGCGGCGTCCGACTCCCTCCTGGCAGCGAGGATCTCTTCATGGGCATCGGTAAACGCGGTGTAAAGGGCTTCGGGGTGCTCTTCGGTGCAGACGAAATTAGTTTCTGCCAGAGCACTTGTGGTAGAGGCAAGTTCCTCTTCCGAGGGTATGACAAGAGGAGGGTGAATGTTAAGCAGCGTCAGTTGCGCTGAAAGCGTGGCGTCGGCGACCCAGTTAGGGTGCGTCTTTTCTGCATGGGATGGGAGGGCGGTGGTAGCGATGCGTTCTAGGGTTTGTTGCGCGGCGGGGCACCCTGCTACGCGAAGATGGAGGTCTTTTACGAAGAAGGTCGTCGCTTCTTCGACAGTAGATAGTAAGCCCCTAAGAGCATCAACGTGGGGATAAGGAGTCGCATAGGACGATGTGAGCGAGGTATGCGCTCGGGTAGCAGTATGCGGTGATGGAGGACGAGCGACGCCTGCTCGTCGTTCTGCAATGATATGGATAACCTCCTCCACATCGCTCTTAAAAGTATCGGGAAGCAGCAGCACACCGTAATGCTGAATACATCTCTCAATGTGGTATAGACGTTGTTGGACGTGTTCGTCCGGGATGTCGGCGGCGATTCTGCCCAGTAGAGAGGCAGTTCTAATGAGGTTAACGACGAGCTGGGGGACATGGTTATGGTGGCGTTGGAGTCGGTTATCGATCTCGATGGCATGCCCCTGGCAGAGGAGGGCAGAGATGATGAGGGAGGTATTTTCGATGTCGGCAACGACGTTTGGGTAGTTTTCTTGGGATGGGTCTTCTGGGTCAATGATGGTGGATTGGGAGTCATCGAGGTCGGCGATAGCGTACTGACGAGCAAGGGGTGCTGGGGTAACAAATGATGGACGGTTGACGAGGGTAATTTCAGAATCGAAAGCGGCGGCGGATGAGAAAGACATAACGAGCACGATTGATGATCGGTGGTAGTGGATCGAGTTGAAAGAGCATCAGA
Organism: Suillus decipiens; assembly: GCA_016695475.1. Lineage (NCBI taxonomy): Eukaryota > Fungi > Basidiomycota > Agaricomycetes > Boletales > Suillaceae > Suillus > Suillus decipiens. Next base: position 251,806 of record MU172945.1, read on the forward strand.
GGGCGTGCTTGGTCTTATATGCTTTCAGAATTCGAGCGGAGTTTCGGAGATTGTCTTCTGGGATCCATTCGTTATCAGCTGAGGAATACCCCTTCCAGGACACAAGGTATCGTCGGCGTTTGCCGGATCCTTTATGGGAAAGAATTGCGTCAACCTCGTATTCTTCTTCTTCTTCGATGACATCAGGTGGCGGTTCTAGGAAGTTCGGGCCGTGCACGTCAGTTTCGCTATAGGATGATAAGACGGAGGCGTGGAACACGGGGTGAATCTTCCATTGCTTCGGTAGGCGGAGTTTGAATGTGATTGGCGATAAGACTTCTTCGATGGAGAACGGCCCGTATCGTTTCGGTGCGAGTTTCCGAGACGGGAGTTTTAGTCGGAGGTTTTCTGCAGATAACCAAACTTTATCGCCAGTTTTCCACGGAGTGTACTTCTTCCCATGAGATCGCTCAGCCATTCGTTGCATTGCCAAATTGTGGCACGCGATTGCTTCTTCTCTGATCTTTTGCAGGGAGCGTACTCGTTCTTCTGCGGATGGTACTGGAGAATCGGGAATGAGGTGGGGGATAGCACGCGGTTCGTATCCCATCATTAGGAAGAAGGGAGAAGCGTTTCGGGCGTCGTGTCTGCGATGGTTGTGGACGAATTCTGCAATAGGAATGTGCTCTACCCATTCGTCCGGGTTATTCCGGCAGTAGATCCGGAGGTACGTTTCTAGTTCTTGATTGAGTCTTTCGGTTTGTCCGTCAGTTTGGGGATGGTATGCTGTGGACGGAGCGATTTGATAATCAAGAAGGCGAGCGAGTTCTTTGGAGAATCGGGATAGGAATTGTGGACCGCGGTCCGATATGACTTTATCGTGAAGGCCGAAACGGCGGTAGACATGTTTCAGGAACAATTTTGCTACGCCTTCGGAGGTGACGGTTTTCAAACAGGGGACGAGAATTACCCCCTTCGTAAGCCCATGGTCTACCACGACCATGACGCTATCAAAGCCGTTGCTAACGGGCAAGTCGGTGATAAGGTCAACAGAGACCTGAGAGAAGGGGCGAGTTGCAGAGGAGGGAATAGGGGTAAGCGGAGGGCGAACGGGATGAGTATCCGCTTTCATTTGCTGACAAAGGGCGCAACCCTCAACATATTTGCGAATGTAGACCCCCATGGAGGGCCACCAAGCTTCACGCTTGACGAGTTCTTCGGTTTTAAAACGTCCAGGATGGCCGGCAGAGGGATGATCATGATGCCGGGCGAGGAGCGCGGCACGGTGGGCAGGGGGAATGTAGGCGCGGTCACGGAAGTAAAGGACACCATCGGCGATCCTCCAATCGGAAAGGGCGGACTTCATGGGAGGAAGGCAAACGCCGTCTAACGCATCTGACGCTGTTTTGAACAATGGATCATCAAGAGGGTCAGAAGAACCCAATACATCAAGTAGGTCCGCGTCGATGAGTCGGACAAATAGGGAATCAGGAAGAAGAATAGTGTCTTCATTATCATGACCGCCAGTATCATGATCGGGGCGACGGGAGAGGGCATCGGGGGCGGCCAGTTTAGTACCGGCGACGTGATGAAGTTCTATGTCGAAGGTGGAGAGTATAAGTTGCCAACGGGCTTGTCGTCTGGTCAACTTTTGCGCCGTTCGGAAGTACAGCAGGTTCTTGTGGTCGGTGAAGATAAGCACGGGGTGCGGATTCCCTTCAAGGTAATGACGCCATTCGGTAAGGGCGCGGATCACAGCTAGCAATTCCCTATCGAAAATTTGATAATTTCGTTCAGCAGGGTTAAGGGATTGCGAGAGATAAGCACAGGGATGGTAAACCCCGTTTTCGTCGGTTTGTAATAAAACAGCCCCGGTAGCAACCAGGGACGCATCAGTGGCAACTGCGAATTGCCGGAGAGGATCGGGGTTCCGAAGTACCGGTTGCTGGGTAAACTTCGTTTTCAGCGTGTCGAAGGTATCTTGACAGTCGGTCGTCCAATCAAAGTTGGAGTTCTTCTTCGTGAGTTCAATAAGAGGTCGGGCGATGTCGGAATAGTGGGAAATGAAGGTTCGATAGAAGTTGCAGAAGCCGAGGAAGGATCTAACTTCTTTTACGGTACGTGGAACTGGCCATTCCGCAATACCTTTGGTCTTCGCGGAGTCCATGGCTACTTCGCCGGGACGGATGATCATTCCGAGGTACTCCACCTCCGTAGCGTCGAAGGTACATTTCTCTGGTTTCAGAAAGAGTCGTTCTTGCCTTATCCGGTCAAGCACTCGACGAGTACGTTCTTGGTGCTCTTTCAATGTTTTCGAGAAGATCAGGATGTCGTCCATATAAATCACCATCCACCCTTCGTTAATTTCTTGCTGGAACGTTCGATTCATGTAGGCTTGGAACGTAGCCGGGGAGTTGCATAGACCGAAGAACATGACGTTGGGTTCGTACAGGCCGAATTCGGTGGTAAAGGCGGCCTTCCATCGGTCGTCAGGGTGGATGCGGATATTATTGTAACCGGAGCGAATATCCATTTTAGTGAAGAACCGTGCGTCGTGAAGTCGAGCGATGAGGGAGACGGGTAGGGGGAGTGGATAGGCGTTCTTGATCGTCCAGTCGTTAATGTATCGGTAATCCTGACATGGACGTAACTCTCCACTCTTCTTTCCTACGAAGAAGAACCCGCTCGCCTGCGGTGATTTGGATTCGGAGATAAACCCCTTAGCGACGTTTTCATCGATAAACGCTTTCACGGCTTCTCGTTCTTTTCCTGACAAGGGGTAGATTTTCGACGTTCTAGGGACAAATCCAGGTTTGGTTTCAATGCGATGGTCGATACCAGGTCGTTCAGGCGGAAGTTTATTGAGTCCCTCTTTAGTGAAGATGTCGCGAAAATCGTGGAGGTAATTAGGAACGAGTTCTTCGAAACTCTTCTTCTTCTTCTCTTTTTCATCGGTGGCGAACTCCTGGGCTTTGTTACTGAACTTAGTCGTCTCCTCGAAGGAAGGTGGAGCGAGCGATACTTGAGAGTAATTCGGAAGCTGCTCCAACCGAGAGGTGCCATCGCGGGTGAGAGGCGTATCCATGGAGACTTCTTCAACAATCCGCATCTGCATCCCTTCTATATCGTATTCCACCAGGAACTCCCCCTCTCCTAATTCGTAAGTCGCGACGTTCCGGACTTCTGGTTCGGTCCAAACATCCTGCATAGTGTCGAAGAATGGTTCGTCTTCGTCAGGGGATGGTACTAACGCAGGGGGTTCTTCTTTGAGGGGGGAGGGGTCGTCCGGGGAGAGGAACGGTTTTCCCTCCAGGAATTCTTCTTCAGTCGCCCGTCCTTTCTCGAAATCCAGACGCACTCTCTTGTCCGGCCTCATTGAGGTTGGTGAATCCGCTGCTTTTCTGACGTGCTCCCTTTGTTCGTCGGGCGGCCGTTGCTCCTTCGGGATAGGCGCAGGTCTCGGTGATGGTTCCCTTTCGTTTCGTCTCTTCTCAGGTTTGGGGATAGGAGAGATAGGTCGTTGAGGAAGAGTTTCTTTGGGAAGGGTTGGCCTAGCGATCATGGGAGACGGTAACTTGACTGTCGGGGCCGGAGGGGCCGGAGGGATATCGACAGGAGCTTGGGTGGACGGTGCAGGAGTGAATGAGGGGGTAATGGTAACGGCTGGAGATAAGGCAGCTGGCGTGTCGGAACGTGGAAGCTTCGAATTCTTCCATTTCGAGGTGGGAATCGGGTGTTTAAACAGGAGTGGTAGTTTCGCCTTCTTTCTGTCAGTATCGACATCTATCTCGATAAGATCTGACTTCTTTGTGCGTGATAACGTCACAGTTTCGGCGGTCCAGTCAATGACCGGGTTCATGGCGCGCAGCCAGGGGATTCCAAGAAGGATTTGATCCCTTCGTCCAAGACGGGTGATATTGAATTTCCCATACATGGTTCGATCGTCTATTTTGACGATGAGCAGGCAATAATGCGTGATCGGGCCTCCTTTTACGTAGGAGCCATCGGCGGTAGTAACCTTGAATGGTTTACTAAGTCTTCTTCGTGAGATGTTATGAAGGTTCACGAATTCTTCAGAGATGAAAGTTCCGGCTGCTCCGGAATCGATAACGGCGGTGGTTTCGACGGATTTCAGGCGAGTACGAGAGATAAGGGTAATGGGAACGCGAAGTTCCTTTCGTTCACCTACAGCGCGTACAAGTCGTAGCAGTACAGATGGAGAAACATACGTCGATTTATTTCTCCAAATTAAAAATCCTGAGCCAACCGTCTTACGGTTTCTTCGTCATCGCTTTCAATCTCTTCTATCTTCGACCCAGACCCTGAGGCTTCAGTTTCGGTCTGGCGTACAGGAGTGGAGCGCTCCTTCTTCTTTGGGCAACTATTCGCACGGTGCCCGGGCTGCTTGCAATTAAAGCATTTGCCCTTCTTCATCAGGTCGACCTTCTCGGCGTGAGTAAGGCGATCAATCTCCATAGCATTTGGATCACGGGAGGAGGAGTAACGGGTGCTTCCGTACTTCTGAGACTTCTTCTGGGGTGCGTAGCGGTTACGAATGGATTGAAGGCGGTGGTAGGAGTTGTCGATATTAACGCAAGTGGTGATGACCTCGTCAAGGGTGTCGAGGAGATCCCCGGTGTTGAAAAGACGGGTGAGGATTCCCATATTGAGGCCGTCTTGGAAGAACTGGATCTTGGTTAATTCGTCGGTGATCCCCGCTTGATTCATAAGAAGAGTGAAGTCGGCGACGTAAGTCTGAAGATCTTTGTTACCCTGTTTCAGGTCACGAAGTCTGGTGATAGCCGATCGGGCTGGGTCAAGGGGTGCGAACGCTTTGTTGAAACTCTTAAGGAAGTCGTTGAGGTGACCGTAGTCATGGGGGGACTTCGAATGGGCTTCTTCGAGGAAATGTTCCTTCCAGAGGCGAGCGTTTCCCTTCTCCATAAAGGAGCAGATGAAGATGATCTTTTGTTGATCGGTGGTGTACAGCTTCGTATTGATATCCATGTATGCATGGCACGATAAGAGAAACGACTTCGATAAGGTTCGTTCTCCATCAAAGATGGTAGGCATACCAATCTTGAATTCGTGTTCTTTCGTCGACATTCTGGGCAGATAGTAATGTCGTACAGGAGTGTAATCCTTCTTGCTTAAGTGCGCTGCGAGGGCTGTCCACTAAGACTTCTTGATCGGTCGATGGGGTGGGTTCCGAGGACTAGGTAGTCGACGGTGAAAGTGATTCTAATCTTTTGTTACGAACTGGGATAGTTCTGAACACGACTGCTGCAAACAAGCAGTATCGAGAGTCGTGGTTTCGGATAAGTAACCGACGAAGACAAT
>MU172945.1:257629-280203 GCA_016695475.1 Suillus decipiens
ACGGTCACATGACCGTGGGCGGAAGTGATATACAAGGAAAAGCGACGTAATCAGAAAAGAGGAAAGAAAAGAGAGGGCGTACAACTGTTGTAACAGTATATGTCGAGTGTCTACCTAGCTGCTATACTTGCAAGGCAAGAACATTCGACCCAAGGGGTTGCTAGTTAATATACTTCATCAAGCACTGATATGTGACATGTGATACTGCTATAAGGTGTTGCCAAATGTAGCGGTAGCATTGCCACTGATAGCGTGATGTCAACCACAGATGCCAATGCTAAAGTGTGCTAGGTGTAATGGATACCAGTGATGCCGATGATACTGATGGTACTGGGAGTAGTGCTAACAATGAGCAGTGTGATAGTGTGAACTGATGACTATGATAGCATTGTATGCCGAAAGGCAACTATGAGTGAGGGTGTGAAAATGATGATACCAATGCTTAGCGATGGTAGCAGTGAGAGCGATGAGTATAGCGATGATAGCATCAATAGTGATGGGTTGGGTGATGATAGCATCAAGGGTGAAGACCATCAAAAGAACTCTTAGAGATATAGGATTTCAAAGAAGATGTATTTCATATAGTGATAGCAGTAGCAGTATGGGAATCCCATCAAATGAGTGATATGATATAAGAAATGATTTTAAGTGACTTCTCCTACTGCTGTACAGTAGAAGGGGAGTGTCAAATGGAGAAGTCAGCAGTCTTTTATCATACATCATAAGTATGCGGAATCAATAGGCAAGAGTAGTAGCAAGTACACGAGACTTAGCTGTAATAATATGTAATGGTGCTGCATGTGCTGTGGCACATGTTCTACATGTAATAAGGCTTGCCATGGGATTAGCAGCAGTAGATGGGAATATACTACACACCAAATGAAACTAGTTTGGCATGGCATGGGCATTCAATGGGCATCAGCTTGTGGAATGTGTCTCAGTACTGCAGCACAGTAGTCCAGCAAGGGTGCGGTGTGACAGTGTAGCTGGTGCTAGCCTTGCATGGGTCTATTTCCATTATTGTCTAGCCCCTATACCAAATAGCACAACCATTCCTAACCCTAATGCTATTGATATAAACAGTTACTGAGGTTACCACACCCTTGCCAGACTACTGTGCCACAGTACTGAGACACGTTCCACAAGCCGATGCCCATTGAATGCCCATGCCATGCCAAACTAGTTCCATTTGGTGCGTAGTACATTCCCATCTACTGCTGCTAATCCCATGGCAAGCCTTATTACATGTAGAATGCATGCCACAGCACATGCAGCACTATTACATATTACTACAGCTAAGTCTCACATACTTGCTACTATTCTCACCTATTGATTCTGCATACTTACGATGTATGATAAAAGACTGCTGACTTCTCCTCCATTTGACACTCCCCTTCTACTATACAGCAGTAGGAGAAGTCACTTACTATCATTTCTTATATCACATCACTCATTTGATGGGATTCCCGTACCGCTATCACTATACAAAATACATCTTCTTTGAAAAAACTTATCATCTCTAAAATTCTTCAACAGTCTTTGCTGTCCCCCTATACGCATCGCTATCATGCCATTGCTCATAGTTGCCCCTCAGCATACAGCACTATCATAGTCATCAGCTCACATTATCATGCTGCTCATAGTTAGCGCTACTCCCAGTACCATCAGCATCACTGGTATCCATCCCACTCAGCACACTTTAGCATCAGCATCCACAGTTAACATTGTGCTATCAGCAGCAATGCTACCGCTACCTTTGGCAACACCTTATAGCAGTATCACACATCACATATCAGTGCTTGATGAAGTATATTAACTAGCAACCCCTCGGGTCGAATGTTCTTGCCTTGCAAGTATAGCAGCTAGGTAGACACCCAACATATACTAGTCTAGGGGGTAGTTCACTATCACTCTAGCTAGATTGTAGTCTTTACAGCAGTATCCTCAGTAACTGTATATATTGATAGTGTTAGGGTTAGGGGTGGTCGTGCTATGTGGTATAGGGGCTAGACAACAATGGAAATAGACCTATGCAAGGCTAGCGCCAGCTAGACTGTCACACCACACCCTTGCCAGACTACCATACTGCAGTACCGAGCCATGTTCCATGAGCTGATGTCCATCGAATGCCTATGCCATGCCAACTAGTTCCATTTGGTGTGTAGTATATTCCCATCTACTGCTGCTAATCCCATGGCAAGCCTTATTACATGTAGAACACATGCTGCAGCACATGCAGCACTATTACTGTACATATCACTATGGCTAAGTTTCACTTACTCGCTACTACTCTTGCCTATCAATTCTGTGTACTTAAAAAGTATGATAAAAGACTGCTGACTTCTCCTCCATACTACACTCCCCTTCTACCATACATCAGTAGGAGAAGTCACTTATTATTTCTTACGTCATATCACTCATTTGACAGGATCTCTGTACTGCTACCGCTATTGCTATATCAATACATCTTCTTTGAAAACCTATCATCTCTGAATTCTTAAAATGGTCTTTGCTATCCTGCTATACTCATCACCTTTGACACTATCATCACCCTGCCCATTGCTGTCAGTGCTATCATCACTATACTCATCACTATTACTGCTATCCTTGCTAAAGTATCACTATCATTGTTATCTTCATAATCTCGCTGTCACTCTTCACATGAGTTTTGCTATCCCTTGGCATACAGCACCATCATAGTCACCAGTACACACTATCACACTGCTCATCATTAGCACTTCTCACAGTACCATCGGCATCACTGGTATCCATTACACCCAGCATGCTTTAGCATTGGCATCCATGGTTATCATCGCACTATCAGCAGCATCGCTACCACTACCTTCAGCAACATCTAATAGCAGTACCACATGGCTTACATTTGCATTTGACAGAATATATTTACTAGCAACCCCTTGGGTAAAACATACTTGTCTTACAAGTGTAGCAGCTAGGCAAGACTTCAACATATACTAGCATAGGTGGTAGTTTGCTATCATACTAGCTAGATTGTAGTCTTTACACCACACACAAAGCTTACCTCATTGTCTATTATGACAGTAAACTGTACATTGATCATAACATACCATTTGGTCTCTCATCTGCTACTGGTTTGCAAGGAAAAGTTGCAGACACAACTGTCGACATCTGGCATGTGCTAGACATCAAACCCACCAGCAAATGGGTCAATGATGTCTACATTTGGCACTTTCCAACTCCACATGGCATCTATTACAGTTTAGCAAATGGCCAAGTCCATTATTATGACTATGATCTATCTAGTGCCAAGTCTCTCATCACAGAAGCTAAGGTGCCTTGGCATGAATCCAAAGGTCAATCATTCAGTGACAGTGGTGAATATGTCAGCTTCTTTTGGAGCATACCTGACAAGACCATCATTCTCATTGAACAGAAATGCCACAAGTACATCCTCTGTCTCTCAGATTTCATCTCCTCCTTTGAACACATGCATGCCTTTCTCTGCGATCTTCAACATGTCATGGGATGTCTCACCCATGCAAATTTCACATATCCTCATGGACACTCTTATCTCTCTAGTGTTTACAAAGAGATAGCTTCTTATCCAGATGAATACATGCCTCACTGGCTACACAAATCCACCATCACAGACCTCAAATGGTGGCTAGAGCTCTTATGCTCAGATTTCACACCCATCCCCCTCTCTCCACATCCCCCTACCTGCGATTATGGAATGTTAATCATTCTCTTCTTGGGATCCTCACTTCGAGCACAAACCTGATGCTTTCTTGTGTCAGTCTGGCAAAGCCAGACCTTCCCACATAAAAACTGAATCAATAGCATCGCAACCTGCCTTTGATTTGTTCTTCTTTCCCCTCGCACTACTAGCACAGAAAACTCATGCCTCTTAGAATTAGAGATTTGTACTTCTCACTCTTCTCAGTCTCCACGCGTCACAACGCAATATACGAAGGCACATAACTACGATATAATAAGGCTTATTATGTAATAGGGCAACCCAAGGTGTAAAATGTCACAGTCGGTCACTGTCAAAGTCACACCACGTGATCGAGTTATGTATGACAGCAATCTAACTTAGTATTCCCCAAGTTATGATAACAACTAATAGTTCTTCTTAACATCAAAGTGCTTAACTGGTAACTCGAAGAAGGCGTTGACTAGTTCTCGCAGCTAGCTTGACAGTACAGCGATTTACATCTTCCGGAAGTCTCGGCGAATATTTGAAATTCGATTGCGACCGACGTGTTGTGATCACGTGCCAAACATATAATAGTAAGCGCTGGCAACCCTAATGCCGCATCTGAGCTCATCATGTTCGCAGCTGTAACACGGTGACCTCCTTCCCAAGCTTTCACTCGTCCAGGATGTCCACACCCGAGTGTCATTAATTGTACGTTTTACCAATTGCCGAGATACCCTGGATATGAAGCAAGAAAAGCGCGGACAAGAGCCACCATCGCCTATATACGAGTCTCTACCTCCGGCCTGGCTACCCAAATCTCACAAGACTGCTGATGTCGGTGAGCACTCTCAACTGCGTAAGGAATCTCACCGAATTATTTTTGTGCACGCATAGGATACCCTGGTTTTCATCCGCCTCGCCCAGGACAGGACGAGGATGTCTTGTCCGACAAGCATATAAAGGATGGTTTCCTCTTACCGCTTCCCGTACCTGTAAGCTTCAGGTCAATCACTGTCGCATTTAATGACTGATGATTATTAGGATGAGCACCAAAGTGCTGCGGGTATATTTCTACAGCAGAATGAAAAGGGTGGCCGCATATTCGACCAGAGCGTGCTTGCAGACCTCGAGCACCTCATGAATGACATCTTTACTCGAAAGGCAGATAGTGCCGTTGCTATACAGTAAGCTGAATAACTCGATGCTGAACTTCGTCCAACGGTTTCGTAGGTCATCAGCATTCAAGATTCCTTCACGAGTGACCATGAGTGATACCAAGCGACAGACCTGGTTTGCCGAACTTGCAGACCCCCATGTGCCCTTGAGTAAACTCGGGAAAAGTGTGCCACATGGTGCCAAAGGACATGATCTACTCGACCTTCTTCATACCAACAACGTTGCTATACCTCGTGCGGTCTGGTTCCTTCGAGTGTTCGGTGCCAACGAGACTGTGAGTGCTGATGTAGTGTTTCTGAACTGCGTGATTTATATGACAAAAGGCTGGTTTAAGAAACAAACCATCTTACAATCCAACCCAGTACAGCGTAGATTGGGCGACACTGGTGACAGCCTATATAAAGAAACAGCTTGGTGAAATCGCTCTACCAAGCGCCCCTAGACCCGGAATGAATATAAAACAAACATTCAAGGGCGTCCTTTCTGACGCAGAAAGCAGGGATAAATGGGTTTCCCGTTTCACGTACTGGTACAGTGTTTGATTCAATTATTCAGCTCTTCGCTAACAAAGTCAGTCTGAAACTATTGCGACCGTTCTATGACGAAGGTCTCGTAGACCATTGCACTTTCCTTACATGGATCGTCCAGCAAATGGCTGCCTGCAACCTTGCTCAAGCAGGATTTGTAGCACATTTGGCTGATGAGTACCTCGATGGAGTTCTTGAAAAGCGCCCACTCGCGAAACCCCTTTTAGATGCATGCATCGCAAAATTGAACGAAGTACGTTTTATGGATACATACATTTATTTATCAGTAACAATGACAGATCAGGACGACTTCCGCTCAGGGTCACCTGAACAAACTTGAAGAGATTCTGAAGTCTCTGATTCAGGTATCCATTAACCTCTCTATTATTATCATGTATTAAAATAACAAATCAGCGCATCTGTGTAGCCCTTCCGGACACATTCGTTTCTCCTAGTACATGGCTGGCGCATTCATCGCTCCTGTGCTCTGCACTTACGGGTCCTGCTGATAGTGGTCCTAGCGATTATCGACGACGTGACTTTCAGCAGTTGATTTCAGATAACTTGATAGATATTCAGCGTCGCAATGATGCTATGCTATTTCGCAATCTCCCGCCCCGAAAACTCGAGCGTCTTGGGTCCCTGGTCGTTGATATTCAAATTCTAAATTCGATCTGCAGTAGCACAGACATGTCTACTATATCATTTTTCTCTTCTCCAATTCCTGAATCAAGCTCAAGCTTTGTCGACAAACTTGACACTTTGTTAACGTGGGCTGTGACACCACTGCAATACGGCTCTCATCGTCCGTACGCAGCTGTGACGCTTCTCCAAGCATATCATGAACGCAACGCACGCCGCGAACTATCTTCAGCCACCCTTCACGATCACCTCTTCGATTGGCTTGACTCTAAACCTGCTGTCCGGGAGGCTAGCAATCTCAGGGCAGTAGCGGGTCTATTTGGAAAATTAATGAAGAGTGGGCTCTTTGATTACGGAGCTTATGTGCAGAGACTCGTTGCGAGAGGCGAGGAGGGACTTTTTTTGAGCGAAGTATATTTTATATCATGTTAACGTTGTTCACTGACTCAAATTATTCTTCAGCCTGATAAAACGGCTTCCTTCCATCGTACTCTCCTTCGCTGGATACCGTTACACAACACAACACCATCTCTTTCAAACCAACGCAAAGTTATTGTTTACGGAGCGCGTGCACGACAGACCCCTGAAGATGTTTGTGAGCGTGAGATGCGAAGGGAAATCCGCGCAATCTTGCCACTTGTATTTGGTGGTATGTAGGGGCGGTATTTTTGTTTGGTTTTTATTGCTAATGAACCATAGGTGACACTCTTCCGCCTTCAGTTTCCATGGCATCGCTGCGAACTAGCTGTCCTACTGTGCTCGGCGCACCATGTTTTGAGCAAGTGCGGACGATCAAGCAGTGGTTGCTTCCAAATTTACACAAATTTGCCTCGAGGTGTGCAAAATCAAATCATTCATTTGTTATGTTGACGGAGTGCGTAGGTCGCAATCGTTAGATGAGATCAGTGCTCTGAAGACATTCAGTACAGCGGTCGAACTCCTCAAATACACTCATAGCTATGGCTCCTTGCTGGAGGTGAGTCCTGTTCCTTCCAATTTTTGAATTATTGACAGCTCTTATGCAGCTGAGTCTCTCGGTCTTGTCCCAGACATCCCACGCAGAATTATTGACCGCCGTCGGGGAAGTTTTTCACCGCTTTGCGACCATATGGACGGCAATGAATGTCACTGGCACGATTGCTTCCACGCTCTATTCTACTTATTTGCTCTGGCGAACGCAGGGAGGGAAAACCAGATATCTCCTGACCTTGATTATTGAGATGGACGGTGGCCGACAGCTGGATGTGACGGCCAGAACTCAGGTGGAGAACGACATTGCGGCGTTCACACACGCGCTGGCTCCTAAGACTGACCATCCAGAAGCCGTTCCGCCAGTCATGCCCGAAATTTTACTTCTAGCTGCTGATTCCAAGCCGGACGCTCCATCTATTCTCGCAAACAGTCTCTGGTACAGATATCGCACATCCGGAGACTGGGCATGGAAAGTCTGGGACAATATTGTTGCTTCGTTACGCCAAGTTCCTGTTATGAGCGAGGACCACGAGCGTCGTCATACATACGCGCTTTGCTATGGTCAGTTTCTACTCAATGTCGATCACCACCTTCCTGGCGGCATCGATAAGGACGTGCTCCAATGGTTTATCGGTACTGGAAAAAGTGAAGTCCTTGGATTGACACCTGAAACCTGGGATGTACTTAGAGTTGTCCTTCTCTTCCTATGCGTCCACGGAGCGCTATCGACAACTACGCTGCTTCAAGGACTAGTTTACCCTGCCTGGCAACTAGGAGCTGATGCAAGCCCTCTCTACCAGCCACAGAACATGGAAACATTTATACAGGCAGCCAGTGAGCTTTTTGGTGCGCTTGTGCTCCAGGAGGAGTGTTTTATCAGTTCCATTGTCCCACAAGAGCTCCTAGATGCACAACGGATCCACACTTGGAGACAAGATGCCTTCCGGGAACCTCATTTCACCCTTCTCGCCAGTAATATACCGAATTTAGTGCTCCTGGAACACAATAATGTTGTTTCAGATGAACTTCGCGGGATTGCGCGAGACCTTCGCCTGCGGACGTGCGAGAGTCGCGATATCAGGCAATCATGCTATCGTAATCTTGACGCTGTCCGCAAGGGCTTCGAGCGCCCGATTCAGTCAGGAATGGTCGCAGAAACCCTTTGCGAACCGCTCGTCAACGCGCTGAAAATGATTTTGAGTGAATCAAACGAAGGTACGTGGAAGATACAGTATATAATGACTCCGAGATTCATGTTCAACCGTAGATACAGATGTTAACTCGTTTTTAAGCACTGGGATATCATCCGTTCTGAGCCCGTGCACACTAGCGGCAACTGCAGTTCAGCTGCAGTTTGGGCTGAGGCAACTCGGAAGGGCGCTTGCTTGTGAGTCGACGAAACAAGGTGCAAGTGCATCGCTCGACAAAATGACGTCCTTAATCTTCCACCACTCGATGGCCTCAGAAGAAGCTTATTTCATCGCGGAGATGGCAAGGGGCGTTGATGGACCAGTGGCGATTAAAGTAAGTGGTTTGATACTCGGGTTTGATGCACACTGAAAACGACGAATAGTTCATAAATAACGGCTTCAAAAGTATCGTCGATATCTTCAATCGAGCCCCTGCTCCTTCGACTCCTGAATCACTACTGATGAGGGTTGGCCGCGCAGGCGAGGTACTTCGCGTACTTTCACATGTCTCAGAGCCACTGCGAGAGGAAGGAACTGGACTAGATCTTGATGTTTCAACGCAAGAGCGGCTCGCGAAAGTCATTCTGGAGTCATTTCAATTTGCAAATGCGATATTTTCCAAAACGACTGATCACTCTCTGCGCGTCATCACTGATTCAGTCATATTTTTGGCTCGACTCCTTCAATTCGATCTTGGTTTCTTTGGTATACGGACGACACACTTTCGGGAAACGTGTGAGAAGATGACGCCAGTTCTATTTGACCTTGTCGTGGTATGTACATAGCGCATTTTGTATACGAGCTGAGATAACATACCCGCAGATTCATGCATGCGGGCCTGCACAAGACGCTGTTGCGTTCGCGCTTCTTCTTGATACTTTATACTTCCTCATCGACGGTATGCTGACCTCCAATCACTGTGTTCTACCTTATTTAAACGTATTTCTCGTAGATCTTTTCCTGCACTCTAAAATTTCATTCCCAGACCCATTCAAGTATTATCCCACGAAACTTCAGTCACCTCATCTGCATTCCCTCCCTAGTTCACATCGTGTACGACTTCTGACTCTCTTTCCACATCTCCGGCCGAACGCAGTTGTCCAAGACCTTTCCTACGCTCATAGAGACAGTACAGGCCTTCTCGTCTATGGCGCACCCGTTCAGAACCGCCCATGGGAATGGATTGAGAACCTCGACAAAGATGACGGAATGATCCGAAACAATGCCTCTCTGTCACTCGAGCTGTTCGGGGCAAAGGCTACAGGCGACCACTTGATCGGCTATGTGCAAGATGAAGAGCGTCGCATACCAACGAGACTGGAAGGTGTCTTCGAGGATAATTTAACGGCTGAGAGCGTCTTCCGTCGAGACTGGCGCGAAACACGACTTCCGGCGCACTCCGACGTCCGTGCTGGGGAGCGCAGGGTAGGAGAGGGGGCAGACGAGCTAGGAACTCTGCCTACTTTTGGATTGCAGAAGCCGGGATCGGGAAGGGTCTCGCCTGCTTCGTCAGTACGTTCTCGGGGATCGGTCAGCTCGATGCGGCGTAGCCCAGGGTCGCTATCGGGCAATCGGTCTGCCGTTTCTACGAGGGAAGGTACTGGTGAGAGTGGTATTGGTTCTGGTCCAGCAGCAGGGCGTAAACGAAAGGCTTCGGCTTCTGTGGACGATGACGACGAGGTCGAGATAATTGAAGGGCCTGTACCAGCAAATCTGAAGAAATCTAAAGGGAAGCCAAAACCAAAGAAAAAGTAGTTATCCATTTTGACCCATCTTGATCCAATGTTAATTTGCATGCTATCTTGTTTACATTGCGTCTGGTATAATGATGCCTATAGTGCGGGTGCTGTACCATAATTTAGTTTATGGTATACATATGTATCGTAGAATATACAAATAACGTAGGAGGATGGAGTATTTGTATAAGTACACTGAAGCTGATTATCGATGGAAAAAAGCGTCAAAAGGACCGGCCTGCGGCCCACGGATATTAGAAGACTCCCGACGAGGGTCGGGTTGTTCGAGGACGCTCCCGACGATAGAAACCATGTCCTTGACTGCAAAATTTACAACCGGTTTCCTTGTGACCTCTGTCCGACATCCCGGACAGGAATACACCGGCTGTTGTTGTCGGGAAGCATTGTACACTGTAAGCAGTTGCAGCTGAAGCTGATACGGGACATATGGACTAATGGCGTGAAGCGTTTGAGGAAAATCACGAGGCAGTGGTTTGCGGTTAACGTTATACGTGGGATATGCGCGAACATGTCTGGTGAATATTTCGTTGAACCAGCGTTTGAGGCATCCCTCGCAGTACGAGTGTCCACAGTCAAGGAGACTAGGGTAGAAAGGTTGGTAAACGAAAGAGAGCGAAGATGAAAACTTACACGTAAGGAGAGTACATCAAATGCGCGCATATATCACAAGAGAGCCTGTCGCCCAACATGGTAGCATCCTAAATAGATGACTTAGAGAGCACCAGAAAAGATGGAAAAGAACACGTACAATGGACAATTCCGATGTCTCTTGTGCTTCCAAAGCGGTAAGTTTCTCCCGCTGCAATTGGATCTCCTTATGACCAGCAATAATTTCTTGAGATTGTGCGGTAAGTTCTCGACTTTGCTCTTCGAGACGTTTCTTCGCAGCGACAAGTAGTGTACGCTGGTCAGCGACCTGTTTTTTTAGGTTCTCGTTCATCTAATGGTGTTCCGTCAGTGTGAATTGAAATTCTGATAATCGGAGAGACCTACCTGCTTCAATTTCGAATTCTCCTGCTGCCGAGATGAACTATCGTCACCTGGAACCTCAGGAAGCATTGGTCTTTCGTCCGATGACGAAGATATCTCCAGAACATCTCTGTTCCGATATGGCTTCTTGATTTTTCTTTTGAATTTTGAGGATGAGCCAGTCCTGCTCGATTGAGCATTCTCGTCATCGGAAGACAGAACGATGACTTCAGGAATAGTAGCTGCGTTCGATTTCGGTTTCGAGTCGTTGGGAATATTCCGTGTAAGTGATGGATAGCGGTCTCTTGAGTGTAGGCGAGAGCTGGTTGAGCGTGTCGCAGGCATGATGCAGTTAGAAAGAACTGTAGTTGTTGCGAATTAAGGAGAAATGACTTGTGCCTTAAATATTAAAGTACCCCGTGACCTGTGGACCGAGACTGTGGCCAAGGCGGACAATTATGGAACTCCTCCCTAGTGTCCACGCTGCCCCATGCCACTTAATTTGATTCCACATGCTCAGTGGATGCCACAGCGCTAGCTGGATACATCCAACAACCAATTTGACTTGACCACATCGAGTGACTGTGCTATTCCACTGCTTCGTAAGTACTCGTTGACTACGCCATAGGTGTGGTATTTACAACTTAGTAGATCCACGAAATAAAATACAATGTAATGAGCACCCTCATTGAACAAGATCATGTGAGTCGGAGGTTGGCCTTATCGTAATAACCTACCAACATGACAATTGAATCAGAAACCTCCACGTAAAGAGTCTGCGGCAGTTTACGGTGATCATGAAATACAGGAATGGCCTACCATTACGAAGCTACTATAGAAAGGGGCGTACATTGTCTATCGCAATGCCCAGTTAAACCTTCCTGCTTGGTTATCTTATTCCTTCTAGAACATCTCCAGTGACTCTGAGCGTATAGAAACTCTGTATGGACTCATCACATGCTAGGGAGTCATCCATGACTTTTAATTGCGATGTCGAAGTCATCGTTCGACGTTCCACTCCTTTAGACGCGCACAAATAACTGCTCCTGATCTTCTGCATTATGCAGTTTTTATATGTGCTCACTGATTCAGTATTGTTCTCTGTTATCCCTACCCTTGTCCGGAAGTTTGGCTTCACACAAAGCCAGTCGGTTTGGATCATCAGTGCATACCAGTTGACTTTTGCATCCTTTCTCCATATGGTGAGTCCTGTCTTCCGGTAACCGACGAGAGGATTTTTACCACATACTTGTAGAGTGGAAAAATTAGCGATATTCATGGTCCTTGTCAGTCTGACCGAGGTTGTCTTTATGAGCATCGGACTAACTTTTTAATTCATAACAGGTAAATTCATTGTAGGGGCAATCTCTATTGGCCTTGGTTTTGTCTCCGATGGCATATCATTCCTTGCAATGAGAGCTCTAAGTGGAATTGGTTGCGTTCCTTCGCTGCAATCACGGACTTAAATACTGATTTGATTTGATCATTACAGCCGCATCACTCGCCGTACCATCGGCTCTTGTCGGACTATTTCCTGAGCCTAGGCATCAAGCAGTAGCTATTGCAGCGTTTGGAACTTCGGGGGCAATTGCTATCGGTGAGCGACCTCTGCTTCGTAACGCAGTCTGGGTATTCGCGATGATATTTCAGTGCTGGGTCTAATTACTGGTGCCCTTTTCGTCGAATACGTCAGCTGGAGCTGGGTGTTTTTGGTTTGTGTCGACAGTGATCATACCAACCACACTCATTTTCTGCTGTGCTTATTCCTCCACGAACAATACATGTGGTTCGAAAAAGCGGTTTCACCAAATTAAGGAGTCTTGATAGCACCAGAATATCAATTCTTACAGGTCAGTTACAGTTTGGTATGGTCTGTTTACACTGTACGAAGCACATTATCATATGGTCAGTTGCCGTCATACTCTTTATATTTGGTATTACAACAGGGTCCATTACGGGCTGGGGATCAACCATGACACTAGCACCTTTAGTCATCGCCATCGGTATGACCACTGTATTCTTTTACTGGGAGGCGCTCCAGCCAATTGAATGCGCCCCATGTATTTCCGCTCGATTGTTCAGGTCTCTCTATTTACACTGATTCATAGACCGTCTTCTACATGGTTCACTCCGAATTTCTCTGTCCTATTCGGAACGGCTCTTCTACCATATTTCTGGTGGGCAAACGTATTCACCGATGGAGCGCTATGTCCTCTGCTACCCACATGTGAGTATAGACCGTGTGCTTAAATTAGACCGGTGGAAGTTGATTATCGGATGACGCTAACGTTATTTAGGCTTCCAATAGGCATCATTGCTTTTGTCTTCAGCTTTGCCAATAGGGTGAGGCTCAGCAGCGTTAGCGCCAAGTGCCCCATAAGTACTTTGTGGGGCACTAATAATGGTGTTGGCACTTGTGTTATTTGCCTTCGCTGACGGACCTGGCAAGTAGTGGCCATTGGTGTTCCCCAGCTTCACCATCGGTTTCGCCGGTGCCGCGTTAACCAACATTTCTGCAAAGTATGCACCGATCTTATCTTTAGAGCCTTGGCATTGATATCAAATTACACAGCATCGCAATATTCCGAGCTACGTATATTCAATTGCGGTCTCCAACTCGGCTCGGCTCGGCTATTGGGTTGGCTTTGCTGTCTGTTCTATCCAGACGAGCGTACAAGACGGGAACCCTTCAGTTTATGGAGGGCAGCCTGCTGGCTTTTGATTCATGCTGGCCTGCATCTCTATTCCTGCACTGACTGTTCTAGTCTTCTACCGCACAGACACGGCCCAAAAACCTGTCGAAGAAACAGTTGATCGTGATGAAAAATGAAATAAATTTTGGTGGCATTGCGAAAGGGGATGGATCCTTGTCCTGAGGGAGAAGTGAAGGTGCAGTCTCGGATCTGACGAAGGAAGGTACGCTGAATATGACGTGGTAGAGGTAAAATATGTTATTCAGACTGACGGGTTGTGGATATCAATGCAGAATGTTGCCAAGGCTTGGGATGAAGCTTGGGGGAATTGATATTCGGTATTTACTTGTCTCTGTAGGCTTGTTGACGTGGCACGGTGGCCAACGTCAGTAGTGTACCGGAAGGGTTTATAAGTCGCCCTGAGTTTAGAGGAGTTGTTGGGTCAAGAGCTTGCATTCGGTCGTCATGGTTAGAACCCATATATCATGGTTTGCAATTGGTGATCAATTGGTCATTTGAACAGTCAAAAGTATTTTATGATTGTAGGATACATCTTGAGGGAGGTTGGCGTACAACAGACGTCTGTATAACATTGGTGCTGTTAATCGTCGGCCACACGTTGCAAGGCACCATCTGAAATCCAAACACAGGAAATTAGTCTCCCGTAGGCAGTCCAATACTTAGAAGACAGTCGTTCCTTCTATATCCGGAAAGGTACTGTGATGGGTGGTGTTTTATGATCGCGAGGATGAGGGCATGGGAGAGGATATATCTGAACATACAAATACAAGCTGAATCGTAGTAAAAGTTCAGACTAAAAATGAGAGGGAAAGAGTTGGGAAGGAACACTTGACGTGTGTGAGCAGGGTGTAGATGTGGATGACACAGATGAACATAAGGCGCATGATATGATATCAATGTCCGAAGGGAAAGATATGAAGAGCTGATAATCTATGTCTCAGCTTATTTCGACAATTAGGTAAAGAATGTACGTACCAGAGATGATCAACACTTGATCAATAGCCACGGCCGTAACCTGGATTGCCATTTCCACCTTGCTGACCATAACCTTGTTGGCCACTGTAGCCGGTCGGAGCAAAACCGCCTCCATACCCCCCACCTTGGGAATTACATCAGGAAAGGATATATACATGAGAAGTAACGCTCACCTTGGTAGCCTCCATAGCCACCCTGAGGGTAGCCACCTTGACCTCCGGCAAAACCGCCCTGACCTCCATAGCCAGGTTGCTGACCGTAACCACCACCACCTGTAGACATATTAAGGACCTTTGTATATTTGCAAACTTGCCACGAACCAGAGTAGCCGCCGGGACCACCATAACCACCTCCAAATCCTGCAGCGCCGCCGCCGCCGCCGGCGGTCCCGGAGCTGCGGGGATTAGCGAGATTTACTTTTATCCTCCTGCCATCAACCTCCTGCTCATTCATGTTGGCAATAGCATTGTTTGCTTCCTCAGTAGTCCCGTATGTGACAAAGCCAAAACCTCGGGAACGGCCCGTATCACGGTCACGCATGACGATAGACTGAACGGAACAACTCAATCAAAAAGATAAATTGGGAAGATAACTCGCGCACGTCAAGCACTTGTCCAAAACTGCTGAAAGCCTATATTGTGCAAGGTCCCAAGACCGAAAAGCGTAAGAACATGCAACTCGAAAACAATTTCAGACGAAGATGACATAGCGAAGCAGCCCAAATCAACAGCCCGCCCATCATAATCGTATATAACTGACATTGCGCAACGTGTCATCAGTGGTGTTCCAACTCAAATTTCTACATGGAGAAAACAAAGAATTTATCGAATCAGTTTCGCCCCTCTCCGCCACGAGACAGGAGAAGCGTTTGCGTATGAAGTCAGACAGCACAGACTGACCCAACGTAAATTTTTGCACTTGATTGTGAAGACATAGTGAAGGAGATCACTGGTAATACAATAGAGAGTCTTGAAACCTGTTACACGGAACCTGAACGAAACGGAGACCAAGAGACAGAGTAACGAGACGTGGAGGTTCGAAAGAGAGTCTGGGCGAAATGGATCTGTCGACGATCACCCTTATATTTGAGCCCCTTTATTTCAAACTCCGGTCTGAACTCTAATGACTTGACTCCAGACTAGTTTCCTTTTATAGTTGTATTGATCGAACTACCTCCGCACTCCTAATTCGGAACACAGAGTCATTTTATGCTTGGCAAGCGATATGTTTTCTCTCACGATATATCGACTCAAAAACATTCAAATTGTGAGTTTAATTTTGTAAACCTCATCAACCATTTGTCAGAGCCAGCGTCTTCTATAATCAAAAGGAGCTAGGCTTATCTTCGAGACGGAAACTGCCATGGCTTTCTTATCTGACGAGCTAGCTACATCTATCTGAACGGACGACGCCGCGAAGAGTTCCTTGTACTCCGAGTCACCGCTCGCATATATGTTTTTTTAACATTCGGCAGTCTCCGAGCAAAAGGATTTCCGCGGCGTCGAAGAGGGAGCCGTTATCAACCGGAACGTTGACAAAAGGATCAAATTGGTAGGTACAAGCAGGTGCAACGAGTATTTCCATATCCAATCCATCGAAACCAAAGTTTGAGGGTTGACTTTGATTTCAAATCACTGCCATCCGTTGACTTTCATCGTCAACCTGGAGCGCTTCTCCCGCCTCTCACGCATGGCTTACTACACTCCGGATCGTATCTTGCTGCGAGTGTCACCTGTTGTGTTTTGGATTGACACAGGAGCTACGCCCCCCAATTTAATTTCCTTCAAGTATCACATGTTCTGCGCTCGGTTTTTTTTCTCAGGGTGACTGTTCACAATTCGGTGGCCTCCCTCTGCCGTGTGCCTGGCATGGGTAGTCCTGCACCGCTGTCAGTTCAGCTGAAAACGACAACCACCGTTCGGCGGATCTTGTGGCAGTACTCAAATTAACATTCGAGTCCATTCTACCTTTGGCAGCTACGTCCCAAACGCGCCCAACATCAAAACATTCATTGTTACCAGAGTGGAATAAACGCAGGATGTAGCCAGTAGATCAGGAAAGACCTCTCACGAGAATTTTTTTGGAAAGAAAGGCATGATTTGAAAATTCCAACAATAATTGGTCTCTGGCCTACGAGCACGCAACACGTGCTCCACAGGACCAACGTTCTGGTAAGTGCGCTAATTGTTGTGATCAGATCACCATCAGGGGGAAATTCATTACGGCAACCGCCGGATGTCCATCCTATATGCGCTCCCCTCACTAGCGCCTCGTACCAGCTTTTCGTTTGGCTGTCCCTCCCGGTGTCTGGATTTTAAATCTAGTAAACACATAAATCCTCGTGCTTTCTTTTGTTGTCAGTATCTTGAACCAGACGAGGCCGATGATCAGGATCTCTTATTTTAAAAAGGAATTGATACATTTTTTCCTTTTTGTAAGAGATTATCCATTTTGAGGTGATCAGCTTCACTTTGTACAGCACGGCGGGGTTTGCACCAGCAGCTGATTTATGTCTAGTTCACGGACTTGCGGTCCTGACAACAACAAAAGTGTTACCAGGGCATCTATTTCTATTGTGCATCCCATCCAGGCTCCGGATGCCTGTTTCGCTGCGCACCTGCAACGTCCAGCAAGTCAAGAACTTATCCGGTCCGCGTTGTATACCAAAAGGGTCGGTCACGCAGGATACAAGTCGGCGCCGTCTTGAGTGCGTTTTCATTATAGTGTCCATGTCAAATGCCGAACGGAGTCCACCGGACCTTTTGCAAGATAAGCATGTGGAAGTTGACCCTAGCTTCACGTATCTGTGCGTAATGAAAACTGTAACACATGTACGACTGATCCCAGAGATAAAAATCAGTTCCCCGTCATCCTTTACTCTCGTTCAATGGAATAAATGATTCGAAGTCTGCACTTACTTTTTCCGTCACACGAGTTCTCTGTGGCTTAGTAATCGTCTTCTTGATGTGGGGGTGGCTGAGGGAAAAACCGTAAGGTCCGTTTGAAGGTACGTCCAATCACTTGTTCTCGCAAGTAGAGGAAGATCTACCAACGCAAATAGGATCGTAGCAATTTGTGACGCAGTCGACAAAGAAACTTCAGTGCTACAAGTTATTGAATGGACTGCATCGATAAACGAAACCGAACTTCTACAGCCAGTCGACAATCTAGACTTCACCGACGCGAATCGCTTTCAAATTGAGAAATCTGGAATGCCTTCTAGCGACGCAATGTTCGATGTACTACACTATTGATGGAAACAAAATATGTGCGATCATAGCCTGCGTGTGCATGCTGAAGTTACCAGTATGACTCAGAGGTCCGGAGTAGCCCACGACAGTCCTCAACCCATGGGTGATACGAGTTTGTGCAGTTGATTTTATGGTCGCCGGTAGTGTCCATACACACAACTAGACGTCGTACTAGGAACACGTCACTGTCCCTCTGCTTCTCGTCTTAGTATCACAAACGCCGCATACTGCTTGACCAAGCCGTGAATAATTTCTAGTTATGTATTGAACGTATGTACTATTACACACCCGAGGAGACAATAGAGTCAGGACCAAATGCGATGCGATGGCTGGTGAATGGATGTATATCTGTATATCCATGATGCAAGCTGGGCATCACGATTGGACGTCCCAGAATGCCATAACGTCGGAATATCGTTTGACCATCTGTGCACATGCTGAACTATTTATCCGAAACCAAGTACTTCCCAGTACATTTGGTTGCGAATAAATAGTCAACGGTTGTGATAATGCGTCTTCCTCTTGCTGAAAATGTCGGCATAAGTTATGAGTATTTATCCTAGCGTATTTGAATTTAGATTCCTGTCACATTAGTACTAGTGGAGGGAGGAAGGTGACTTTGCATATTTTTCTCCTAACGGTAATTTAGGCCCCCCGCAATTAAGGCGTCCGACAGAAGGACTTCGACCCCAAAGGACAATAAATGACTCCATATATAATCCTCGTGATACTGTAACGTGAAGCTTGTTAGGATAAACCAAGAAGCAGTTGAGCGAGTAAATTAAAGTTAAAGCAGGTATTACCTTATAACGTGAGAGAGCAGCAAGCACTTAGTGCGTTACCCACAGGCTACTGATTTATCATACTTCCTGCAAGTTCAAACTTGTCAAAAAATCAAACCACTTTTACAGCTGTTTTAGTAAATGATGGCAGTGGCATTGTTTTTTTGTAAATTACATGAATTAGGACTTAGAACAAATTTGACCGTTGATCATATCAGTGCTTAACTCTATTCAATACACAAACCTCTCATGTTTGCAAGACAGAACAGTTTTGACAGTCTCAATAATGATATCGATAGCGACTCACAAATGACACCACCGCAGCATTATTCCTGATGCTCTCGATGAGCTAGAACTCATGGAAGTCGACAATGATCCCAACGCTGATCAAACAGACAACGACGATAATGAATCAGAAGAACTCGAAATACTAGACTCTGCTACAGGCTCTGTTGTACCACCAAAGATTCGATGAATGCAGCACGCAGCTCCTCGTTTCATTCTGAAGCAATGCGTTTGAGCTTTTTGCAGCTCATACCAGCATGATCAAGCTCATTGAAGATTGTAGTAAAATGAACAGAAATGAAGCGGTTGGTTTGGGTGAGGTCAACGAGTTCGTCGAGAAAGTAGTCGGGATTGTCACGGACAAGTTGCAGAAGATAATCAATGTCTTCACGGTCCAGATGACGGACACGACCACGAGCAGTTCTTGGCTGGTTGATAACATCACCTGTGTCTCTCCACAGCTTCATGATTCGGTACCATGTCCGTTCTGAGAATCCGCAGCAGTCGAGAATATCCTGGAGGCTCAGTAAGTTGTGCTCAGAGACGGATAGCAGCTCGTTTGACATCATCACTGATTTTGCGGAACACCATGGTAGTAGCATATAGTGAAATGACCAAGATTCTAATCCGTGTAATTTACAAAAAAAAATGACGCCACTGCCATCATTTATTAAAACAGCTGTAATTATGTACTCACCTAGCCTTCCCACGCTGACATTTATTAGACTATACCATACACGCACGGACCAATGACTGAATCAGCAAAACTGGCATAGAACCATGAATGATGTCATTCGGTGTCCAACTTCAGATCTAGAGTTTGTGCGCATATCGACATATCTGATTCCACAGTGAAATGAACCCGGGCATGTGAACAAGCTCGGGGCATCGGTGGATAATTTTTATTGTCATGACCGAGGTACTAGGCTCAATTTAACGGTATGGTGGTGGCGAGTTCTTTGGAAGTTGGGGATGGGCTAAGGCATGGGGTGCGCGGGGAAGTAGAGTGTTGGTCTGATGCGTTCCTGCGCTTATAAGTTAAGTGCTGACCTTGTAAACAGTTGAAATCAGAGGCACATTTGTGGTTATCCCTGGGTCCGTTTCCCACGAGCCATCAGTTACTATCAGGAACGGCATTGTGTAATTTTGAAAAACTTGGCAGGAGAGACCTACTAGTAGTTGATGCACATAGATATGGAGGTGGCGTAAGTAGGTAAGCAAGGGGAACAGGTCCTAGTCCCAGGCTAGTAGGAACATGACGTGAAATTGACAGTATTCGGGTACCATTAATCATCTGAAGGTAACGTGAACCAGAATTACAGGGGTAACGTGAATCGGCGATGGATTGACGGGAACAGGATTAGCGATACATACTGTGCTTCGAAAGTGGTGATAAAATGCCGTACTTCGAAATGCGGTCCGGCGCTTCAATGCCGGCGGGATGCATACGTGAGCGGAGTGGGAGAAGCGGAAACAAAGGCGCCTTCATGCCGATATGATGGGCGGCCGACAAGACTCGCGAGGTATGAGTGGGTACTGGGGCCCGTTTGATTGATTTCGGCTTGACCTGTGCCAGACTGAGCAGGATGCCACAAGACTTACAACATCGGCGGAGTGACGTAGAAGGACTTCCCGTAGACCTGATAGATATACGTGCGAGGGAGTTGTTCCATCATGCAATATAATGCGTAACCGATGAAGCCTGTGAAGTGTGAGGTGATGAGTAGTATGCTTGTACTCATTGGATTTGACTTCGGTTCCAACGACCTGCACTAGACGAGTCACGAGGGCCAGAAAGGCTAACAACACCAGATGGGGTGATACAGCTGAGGGTTGTTGTAGGCAACGACCTTAGGGACTGAAGCGGTATTATGTTAAGCCTGCGGCGTTATCACCGAGTCTGAAAGGGGTTGGTTGGTACCGTGAACAGAGAGACACTATACCTTTTGAGAGATAGCAAAACCACCAAAGAGGGCTTAAGAAGAGAAGTCAGTAATCATATTGTGCATGAAGAGGCGGTGATTGAAGTTCGTGACTCAGATCAGCGTGTTAATCACGTTGAGGGTAAGATAGGAAACAGGATCCGAGTGTTCAGTGTGAAAGGGACACAGTGTTTGGGCGCACTATTTGTACGGTATGCGCAGTATAGGCCTAGTAGCACACGGCTATCACAAAAGAAGAACGACATGCGGATACGGTGAGGCCTATCGGACTGCCACGTGTGAGTTTAGACCACGAATTTATTCAGATTTTTTACCCGAGCTTGATGCCTGGGCTATAACCTGTGTTCAGCGACGTATATACTGGATCATAATTTTTGAGCACTTAACTTTGCATTAGTAGCTTTTGCGCCAGGTCATTTAAAGTACTTGGTCATTTGCGGCCGTCGCCTGCCTCGTTCATCGTGGCTTAAAGTTTTGTACCTAATAACGTTGTGACTTCACAACAGAGTTTTCGCACAGCCACAAGCTTATATCAAAAACCGAACATCAGAAAAATAATCGGCAGGGCCTCCCTGGCAGGCTTTGATCTTCATTGCATGATAACCATGCCTCCCGTCCCCATCACCGCCGCCATTCTACTCGCTGCGCGCGTAGCGTCGCCTACCGTCGTCCTCCTAGCTACTCTTTCTCTTATATCCTCTAAGCGCCTTTCTCACCAGTCTCAAAGTCCAATAACTCCCGTCGTCATCACATCTCTCATCCCACGGAGAACGCTTATTCTCGTCCTTCTCAGTATCAGCGCTTTCACTTTCTTAGCAGATGGTCTCACATACGTTGTATATGCTGTCCTTAACAAAGATTGGCTTACAGGCACTGGCATTGAAGTCGCAAGTGTTTTGGGTCTGCTAGCGTATGCTGGTTTGGCAGCCCTTGGCGCATGGAAAGACGCCAACGACGATGCGATTTGGAATCGGAGTCGAGTCAAGGTTGCTATAGCCACTGCTCTTGCACTCGACATTGTTCAGGTCGTATTGTTCTTGTTGGGAGCAGGTCAGTTTCTTACTCGCTCCCATCATTAAATTCATTAACGTTATCAATCAATTAAATTCAGACCTGCATCACGTTTGCACATCACCTCGCCAGTTATGCACAGCTAATCTTTTGCATGTTGTCCTGCCACTCGCACGAGTACTTGCACTTCTCCCTCTGCTTGTGGCGCTCTTCTACCCTCGTGTTGTTTATCTTGCTGCGCAGTCACATGGTTACACAGGAGAAGCTGATGAAACCGCCCCTCTCGTATCACAGCATGTCCCTCATGACTCGTTGCTGTTGCAACCAGAAGATGCCGACCTTGATGGCCCCAGTAGTACCGCCAAATACGGCACTTTTACGTCCAGAAGCGGTCCTACCACCCGCGCCGCGTCCCCAATTCCAGGTGTAAGAGAGCCAAATAAGGTCAGTAGCGCTGCCAATTTAGCGTAGCGCAACTGAACGTTTCCACAGATAACCCCACGCGAAGTAGCCGTCGATCCCTCATGGCGCGAACTCTTCGCTCGTATATCTCGCATCACGCCCCATCTCTGGCCCTCCCGCTATCCTAAGTTGCAATTCCTTGCAGTACGTAACTCCATTACATTTTATTATCCTAATTAACCATTTTCCCAGTTCATCTGCTTCCTCATCCTTGTTCTCGGACGCATAGTCAACGT
>MU172945.1:282002-414929 GCA_016695475.1 Suillus decipiens
TCTTGTGAAGGATTATGGTTCTCAAGGACGGACGGATCGTTGAGCAGGGCTCACATAAGGAGCTTCTTGAACTCGACGGCCTGTTTGCATCCATGTGGGCAGACCAGATCAGTGCGTCCGAAGATCCCAAGACCCAAGCTGGATACGAAGTCGATGTGGGCGATGATGCACCCGTCGTAGACATTCCTGAACCTGAAACGCGAAGCACAGTAGTTGAAGAGATTATAGTCGCCGATTCTCCCCAAGTCATTCCAGCATCCTTGGAAGCCCAACCAAACGCACCTATAGCATTCCCCATATCTAACGACGCACCCCAAGCGTTCCCGACAACAGCATCCGTGTCCGACACGCCTTCCATCCACAGCCATCCAGAGCTTTCATCTATACCTGCGCATGTGCAAGGCGCAAGTGTGACGTTTGACGCGAAAGCGACTACACCCCCGCGGATGGCATCGCCTGAGCCTAGGAGAGGCCTCTCGACGCATAATATCCAGAGACTCGCTAGGAAGATAAGTCTTAGCGGTAAAGCTCCTAAATTGCCTGCGCTTTTACGCCGGGACACGAGCATGCGAGAAGCGAGTATGGCGAGCAGTGGGAGTGTGGGCGGGAGTGCGACTACGCCTCCCACCGGAAGCGCTAGGGAGAGCGTGGATGAGCCGCAGTCCGAGGCTCTTTCGAAGAAGGAGGACAAGAAGAAGAAGAGGAAGAGTTTTATCTAGAAGTTCCTCCTCTCTCTCTGATTCCCATCTCTTTATTGTTGTGTTCCATTTCCTTTCCTTTCCCTGTCGTATGTTATGACCACCTTACTTCTGACGACCCCTGTTACGACACACCATTATCTTTCTGACATGCATTTTTCAATCACATGACTTGTGACTTACGCGTAGTACGACTTGAATGCGGCATACACGTGTTGTGGTGCTGTTATTGACGCAGAATACTGAGTTGAATGTCTCCTTCAAATCTGGTAGTTATTGTTGCTCTGATGGTCCATTTAATTTGCCTGGAAGTTTAGCGAGATTATTCTCTTTGTCTCCTCATAAGTATATATATAATGCCGACAGCAGTCGGTACTACTACTTATGCGACTTACAAGCATGAACACCTGAAGATAACTGTAAGTGATGCTACTGGTGGACACTATGGATTGTAAAGAAGCACATGTGTGCTTTGTACAGGATGGCTGTGGGTTTTCTGATGGAGCCTCGGCCTCTGGGACGGGCCCGAATGACAAAGCTTGACTGAGTTTGAATTTCTGAAACGCGTTTACTAAGCTTGCTGCACCTTGCACTCCTTCTTACTCGCTTCCACCATTAAATTCATTTAACTTTGTCAGATCAATCAAATTCAGACCCACCGGCCATGCACAGCCAATCTTTATCCTATCACTCGCAGGAGTACTTGTAGCGTTCTCGTCTTAAGTGCTGCGCTAGTTATACAGAAAAGCTGATGGAATCGTTTCTTACAACACATTCTTCGCGACTTGTTGTTTGGCAACCAGAAGATGTCGCCGAGCTTGATGCGTTGATGGCCACAGTAGTACCGCTCAATACGGCACTTTTACGTCCCGCGGTCATACCACCTACGCTGTGTTCCTAATCCCAGGCCGTGCGAGAGGCAAACAAATAGAGCTGCCAATCTAGTGTGGTGCAACATAACGCCTCCACAGACTCCTTGCGAAGATCCCTCATGCACACGGCACGAATACTTCAAATCGTACCCCATCTCTGGCCTTCACGCTATCCAGACTTGCAATTCATCGCAGTATGTACCTTCATCATTTTTTCATCACCCCAATTAATTATCTTCCAGTGGACCTGTCTCCTCATCCTTGTTCTCGGACGCATAGTCAACGTCTTTCTTCCTCTCACACTCGGCGCACTCATCACTACATTCACCACATCTAGTGTAGCTCCTTTCTCTTTATTCGGTTCAAGCCCATGGCCGTATCTAATCACCTATGCCCTGTTCCGCTTCTTGGCCTCATCAGGTGGTCTTACAGCCATCCGCGAGGCACTTTATATTCCACTCATGCAATATAGTGATCGCAGCATCTCAATGCTCTTATTCAATCGTGTACTTGCTCTTTCTCTTAGCTGCCATACGAAACCCAAGGCTGCCGAGCTGCTCCGTATTCTCGACAGAGGAAACGCAATAAACCGTCTTGGCGAGCTTATCGGGTTCACGGTAATTCCCGCACTCCTCGATATATGGGTTGCGCTCGTCGTGTTTCTTCTGAAATTCGAACTTGCATTGGCCCTTGTGGCTGTAGTCATGATCGGGAGCTATATCTGGGCGAGTGTCGTGCTTACCAAGTATAGGACTTGGATACGGAGGCGGATGGATGAGCGAGATGTGGTAAGTGCTCGGTGTTGATTCATTTTGTCGATGATATGGGTCTCAATTGCACACATTGCAGATCATTCGCGGGATCCATACGGATTGTCTCCTTAATTACGAGACTGTCAAGTATTTCGGTGGGGAGGAGTATGAGGCGAAAAGGTATACGGAGGTTATTGGGGAGTATCAGAGTGCGGAGAAGAGGGCTGTTCGTGAGTGTTCATCTTATTTCAAAAACTACGTCTGTTTCAAGACCGTTCCTCATTTCCAAATCAAACTTGTGTTTATTTCAATCACCAGGGTAGATACTGATCGTACCTATAGTATCTCTTAACTTCACGAACCTTATACAAACGCTCATCATTACTTCCGGTCTTCTGGTCGGTTCTTTGATCGTCGCGTCGCGTATCACTACGGGACGGAGTAACACTGGCGATTTTGTGGTGTTCATCACTTATTATGCGCAGGTAGGTGCTGTATCTCTTTAGTGTGGTTCAGAGTTAACGTCCTTTGACCACGCCAGCTCTGCTTCCCTTTGTCGAACTTGATTGGCGTATACCGCGCAATCAACCAAAGCCTCGCCGAGACCGAGAAATTGCTTGACATCCTCGATGAACCCACTGAAGTCGTCGATGAACCTGATGCCAAGGAATTGGTAGTCTCGAACGGCGAAGTTGAATTTGGTATGCACTCTACTCTAATCTCATACACATCCTTATGCATCTTAACCCACCACAGACAACGTATCCTTCTCTTATGACAATAAAACTCCCGTACTACACAACGTTTCCTTCAAAATCCCGCGCGGCGGACGTGTAGCCCTCGTCGGCGAAAGCGGAGCAGGGAAAAGTACAATCCTTCGCCTCCTCTACCGCTTCTACGACCTCCGACCCGGCTCAGGGCGTATCTTAATCGATGGGCAAGACATCCGCACAGTAACACTTTCAAGCTTGCGTTCTGCAATAGGCGTCGTACCACAAGATCCCGTACTCTTCAACGCCAGCATCAGGTATAACATCGCTTACGGCCAACAATCCACTACTCCCCCTGATGAAAGCACCATCATCTTAAGCACCCAAGCTGCTCAGATGCATGACCGCATTATGAGTTTCCCAGATGGGTATGAGACAAAGGTTGGGGAGAAGGGCATGAGACTGAATGGAGGCGAGAAGCAGCAGGTAGCAATTGCTAGGACTCTGGTGAAGAATCCGAGGATTTTGCTTTTGGATGAGGCTACCAGCGCCTTGGATAGTGCGACGGGGCGACGAGTGTTGGAGGGTGCGCTTGGGAAGCTTGCGGATGGGAGCAGTTGTTTGAGTATTGCACATCGGTTGAGTACGACTAAGGGGGCTGATCTGTGGGTACTTTTTTGGGTGTTGCTCGGTGTTGCGGTGCTGATTTGTTCTCTTGTGAAGGATTATGGTTCTCAAGGACGGACGGATTGTTGAACAGGGCTCACATAAGGAGCTCCTTGAACTCAACGGGCTATTTGCATCGATGCGGGCAAACCAGATCAGCACGTCCGAAGATCCTAAAGCCCAAGCTGGTGATGATGATGTCGATAACGATGCCCCTGTCGTAGACGTGCCCGAATCTGAAACGCGAAGCACGGCAGTCGAAGTGCATGCAGTCGCCAATTCTCCTCAAGTCGTTCCAGCATGCATAGAAGCCAGACCAGACGTACCTAAAGCATTCTGCACCGACGACAACGCAACCCAAGCACTCCCGACGAAGGCATCCATGACTGACACGCCCCCCGTCCAAGCACCTCAAGCGTTCCCGACGACAGCGTCCATGTCCGACACGTCTTTCATCCAAGCACCCCCAGCGTTCCTGACGAAAGCATCCATGTCCGACACTCCTTCCATCCACAGCCATCCAGAGGCTTCACCCGTGCCTGCGCATGTGCAAGGCGCAAGTGTTACGTTTGACGCAAAAGTGCCGAAGCGTCCGCGGACGGCTGACTCTTCTGCGCCCAGAAAAGTCCTCTCGATCCATAATATCCAGAGACTTGCGAAGATAAGCCTCACCAGTAGAGCTCCCAAATCGCCTGGGCTTCCACACCGGGACCCGAGCATGCGAGACGCCAGTATGGCGAGCAGTGTGAGTGTTAATGGAACTATGGGTGGGGGTACGTTTATCCCTCCTACTACTTGGGAGAGCGTGGATGAGCCGCAGTTGCGGGTCTTTAAGAAGAAGGAGGAGAAGAAGAGGAAGAAGAGGAAGAGTTTCCTCTAGAAGTTCCTCATTTCTCTGTGATGCCCGTTATGTTCCTATTCCTTTCCTGTCCTGTCCTTAAGGAGAAGAAGAGAAAAGAGTTTTATCTATAAATTTCTCCTTTTTCTCTAATCCCCGTCTCCTTTCGTTGTGTTCCTTTTCCTGGACTGTCCTTTCCTTTCCTTTCCCTTCCTGTCCTATTTTATCCTGTCCTTTCCTTCCGAATTTCGTCCCATCCCATTCCTTTCTCTGTCCTACATTCTGACCACCTTTCTGACGAACCCCCTCCCCCCCGCCGCGACACATCACTATCTTTCTCTGATTATTGATATGCATTTTCGAGCACATGCCACTAGATACTACTTTGATTTATGCTCCGCTCAATATACGCGCGTGTGGTGCTGTATCGATTTAGAATATTGATATTACTCGTTCGAATGTCTGCTTCATATTTCGTAGTCAACTACGGTTCTTACATTGTTGTGGACGTATGTTTTATAACGTTCGTATTTGCTGTGTGTTGTACGTAGTCAATTATATATTCGATAACACTAAACAGCTTGAGGGGAGACTAAAGCAATTACATGTGCGAATGGAAGTCCATGAGCTGGAGTACTTTGAAGTATTATGCAGTAGCACGCGTACAGAGGCTAATATCAGAGAACCATATTGCGCAAGTAAACTTGACAACTTTCCATGAAATCAGAGCTGGGAGCTGGAACTGCGAGGTGTTTCGGTACCTGCTTGGTAGGAGTTGTAAATGAGACGGCGGATGGCTTGCTCTGATTGATGTCGGCGTGCACGCATAATGGATGATGCATGTGGGTCGTCGGGAAGCGAAGTGATACAAGCGTGTGCGGAGAACCGCATCCCGAGGCTTTCTAGGTTATCCTTGTTCCTCGCCCACCAGTGATTCATGTTCTTGGGATAATCTTCCAAGGAGGTGACCACAGCGGCGACGGGTACGCCACCTGCCATACCGGTAGTGGAGCCGACTATGTCGGTGAAAATTTTATAATCCCTGATCAATGTTCGCTGGGCACTGGATCCCCTCATACAATATAAAAGAAGATAGACTCCGTCGTCTTTGTATAGCTTCTTGTATGACTTTTTCAGGCGCCATTTTGTAAAAAGGGCCCGGAAAAAACCCATTGAACCGGCTGAGGAAACTTCCCAAAGTTTGAAGCGGCAATCTCCAAAAGTGACTTCGTGGGAGGTATGCTTCAGTGTGCAGGGCTGTGCGTCTGGCGACGTCTCTGCAACGTAGCGTCCCATGATTAAGTTGATGATGGCGCTTTTCCCAGCTCCAGTTTCCCCGAAAAGCAACACATTCAAAGGACCTGCAAGTGACTTGACCGCGTGGAAAGGAAGGATCAGCACAAATAAAAACAATGTACTACTAGACTCTCACCAGTGACGAGACCGTAGAAGAAAGACGTGGTAGAGGGGGAACGATTCTACTGGACGGAGGAAGGGTTCGCAAGGAAGGCTGAGACGACAGTGTGGTCGAAATCGCATCCTGATTGATAAACATTTAAGCCGAATTACCTCAACCATAAGCTGGCGAGTTCATACCTGCTCCGCGACCAAGTATGTACTTTGATCGCTTTCCTGTACTTCAATCTCCTGTCAGAGTTAACAACTCTACTCCTACGCGACAAGACAAGTCATGAACTTACATCTTGTTTCAAAGCCTGTAGTTCCTCCGTCAGGAAATTCATAGCCGTGAGGGCACATGGACGAATAGATGGATCAATTGACCAACATTGCTCGATATGCTTCCAGCGGGCGTTTGTAAGGTCAGACGTCGCCTCGGATTCAGGACGGGGGATATCCTCCCCATTTTGGATATTTTGAACAACTTTAAAATCGTCAATGTCATGCCAAGGAACAATCAAAGTTAACAACTGGAATGAACAATACATTAAATATAGGTTTTGTAGACTTAAAATGCTCATACTTACATGGAACATGACACGACCAAAGGAATACATGTCATTTTGTGTGGTTGGTTTGATATCGGAAGGTGGATCATGTGACCTGAGCAACTCAGGCGCAGTCCACCTGATTGTACCAGGCAGAACGGTTGACGATCCTTCTAATCGGTGGTCTTTCAAAAATCCGCCGAGAACATTTGATAAACCGAAGTCCGTTAAACAAGCCTTGTATTCTCCGTTCTTGAGATCTACCAAAACGTTGGACTAGACTGTTTACTGGGTGCAATTGAATATGACGAGGATGGACTCACACTCGTGATGTCACCGTGAACAACGGGAAAAGAGTGAACTGATGGCAAATTTATCAATTGAAAGAAGACGGCTGTGAGGTGAATACAAACGATAGCAGAGCCCAGAGGCTATACCGCGAAGCTAGAGAATAAGGATAACTCAGTTTAGGTCCATTGCAGCCAAACATGTTTAAGTTACCAGCTTCAATTTGGACTTAATGGTTAATGCAGCGCCCTGTTTTGTGATCAGATCGAACAGCGTGCCATCCGGAAACCACTGGGAGACAAGGGCCGTGGTTGGCCCGAACCCCTCTGTCGTTCCATATAGTGTGACAATATTGTCGTGGATGAGATGTGCCCATATTGCAATTTCTCGTCGAAACCTCTAGCAAATCGACATAAAATGATGTTCAAAACAGCAAAACATAGATCCTTCACCTTTAAATCCGGCTCTGAGGTGCGATGCCTGAAGGCTTTTACTGCGACCTGTAGTGCGATAATGAACAGGCTGATCAGCAAGGTACGTTGGCACTGCCCACTAGCCAGACCTTGACAGAACCCGACGGCCGTCTCCATTCACATCTGTAAACGTTTCCGAATGCACCGCTGGCGACGTAGTCGTTTATCGTACCGAAGATCTGACCTGTCAAATCTTCTGCCAGTGCCAGTGGTATTATGGGACTAAAAATGAGGGAACTGAATCAATGAAGACTTTGTTTCAGAATGAGCACCCTACAGAGACGGAGGGTCCGAGGTGGATACCTGAGTAAAATACGTCAGGATCCGCAACTGATTGGGATACCAGTGGGTTGTCAAACCTGTGAGTCTTCATTCCTAAACTGGCTGATGCACTCATGGTCTTTCGTGTTCCCTGCGAGTTGCCCTGTGTCCTCTTGGCTCGAGGTACAGTGATCGTCATCAGAACGCGCTGTCGTAGTCACTTGTCTCTCCGAGAATCCTCTTTGGGAACCTAAGGGTATAACAGTGTTGGCAATGCCTGTCAAAGTGCGTTGACCTCTTCCACTCTGCACGGCTTTGAATTTGGAATGCGTAATATTAATAGATGCAGTTGTTTGCTCTGCATCAAATATTGCATTTGAATTACTGTCCTACATGATATGCATCAGGATCTGCTACTGATTGGGATACTAAGTTATCAGACCTGCGTGTTGTCAATCCCAGACTGACCAATGTATTCAATGATGCGTACAGCCCTAGGCCGATGCCCGGGATTCCAAGACCAGCATCGTTGAATCAAGTTCCACAGATCATTAGGGATGTTCTCAGGACGCGCAGGAGTAGCTCTTCTCGACAGCTCAATGGAAATTTGATGTGAACGTTTCTTCTCTTTCCATGGGATATCCCCCGAGATGATCTGGGTGGAAAAAGTTCAAGGCGGGACCACGAAAATACGAGAGAGATCGCACAAAGAACATGACGCTACCAAAAGCATAGACATCACTCTGGAAAGTTGGTATCTCAGGGTCACAGTCGACTCCGATAAGCTCAGGAGCACGCCATCGAGAATCAAAACTGTGGTCTGCCGTCGTGGTTGTGAGCTGCAACTCTGGATCTCCTACGACTGTTGCAATACCGAAACCTGTGAGACGTGGATTCCCTAAACCATCTATGAACACATTTGACTGAGGCTCATGAATGAGTGCAACATCAACGATGAGACAACAGTACATACGGGTTGAAGGTCTCCATGAACAACATTCTCCGAGTGAACTAAATAGGCATGAACAACAGAAATAGCGACTTAACAAAAATTAACGGACGATAATCGAGGCCATCAGCGATACCCTTGGCCTAGTAGCATGAGAATCCACGAACGTTAGTCGGATATGATTGGTGTGAATAGGGAATTTACCAATGCAATTTTCGTAGAAGCAGTGAGGATCGTTGCTCGTTCCTCTAGGTATGCACTTAATGTCCCGAAGGGCATCCACTGCGAAACAAGAGCTGGTAATGGAGATTCGACATACGCTATACCCAGTAGCGGCACGATAGTCGAGTGTCTCAGCCTAAACCAAACCCGGAGTTCCCGACGCATTGCCTACAAGGTCCAAAGTGAACGAAATGTGGTTTCAGTCGGCGCAGTTCAATCAGTAGACTGACTTTCTCGATTTTCGCCATGGTTCTCTTACGGTCAATAATAATTACCTTCACTGCGACCTGATGAACATTAGGTCGATATTCGATGAGCTTAGGTCACTCGAACAAACCTCCGTCGGGTCTTTGCTGGCCCCAATGGTACATCGATAAACTTGGCTGAAGGCACCGTATGTAATCGGAGATCCAAGCTTGGTAATTAGGGCAGTGAGGTCGCTGATGGTACCACTATAAAACGTGATGAGAGGACGACGCACATTACAAGTGTACACTCACTCTTCAAGCGCAAATTCGCTCATAACTCATGAGTATACGAATATGATAGCTGATACAGAAGTGTAAAAAGGGAGTACAGTATGCAGGTTCTACTCTAAATGATTGTTTGCACTGCCTTCTTTCAGGTGTGAGGCACTCCCATGTGCGTCATATCTGGGTGTCTTCATGATAGTATCTGCAGCAATATCGTGACCGTACACGACTTTGCGTCTCAAATCAAGCTCCAACCTTCAGTTACATCTCCAGTTGTATATGGCTCCTTTGGCGAAGTTCATCGATGTGCCATCAATGAAGGCAAAATCGTCTGAGCAACGTGCGCTCGTGCATATCACATCTACCAGGTTGCAGTCAAGGTATTCGTGATTGATCCTAAAAGATCTCAGGAGAAACTTGAGAATGTAAGTCTTACAGTTGGAGTTGGTGAGTTTCTCAAATGACACTTCCTTGGCACCTATGCAGGCCTTGCGTCGGGAACTCATGGTGTGGTTTAAGCTCAGTAAATCGCCTTATATCGTACCACTGCTCGGTGTCGCAAAATTCGACTCTCCGTTGTCAGCCCTCGTTTCGGAGTGGATGCCTGACGGGACATTATCTCAATACCTTGGGAAGCACGCCGCAACCCTTACTCCTTCTGCTAGAGTTGAATTGGTGAGCTTCATATCGACATCAATCAACACGTGTTCACTAATTCACATACCGCTAGGCTAAGAGCGTGGCTGATGGTGTCAATTATCGTTCGTCGATTTTACTTAGGTGTAGTTCAGCTATTAATGTATACCCAGTTTGCTCGGAGAATGTCGTTCATGGAGATCTTCACCCAGTATGTATAATTGTCTCTTTGCAGATGTCGGACTCATTTGTAAGCCTCAGGGAAATGTGTTGATTGATGGTTCAGGAAATCCACGTTTAACGGATTTCGGACTTGCTACCGTTGTAGGGGACCAAGAGTTACAGTGGACCACGACGACCGCGGCATGTAATTTCAATTCTCGATGGCGTGCCCCTGAAGTCATCGGAATTGAGTATGACAAGCCTGAACGACCGACTTTCAAGAGTGATATATATTCCCTCGGCAGTGTCATTTTCTTCGTGGGATCTCCTTTGTTTTTCTGTTGTCCTATCCTAAACCCCTGCTATTCAGATCATCTCGGGGGATATACCATGGAAAGAAAAGAAATCTTCGGATCAAATCTCCATTGAGCTATCGAAGAAAGCCACGCCCATGCGCTCAGAAAGTATTCCTAATGGTTTGTGGAACTTAATTCAAAAATGTTGGTCATGGGAGCCGGAACAACGCTCAGAGGCTGAAAATGTCCTGGAATACATCAATTCACCTGGGATCGACGATTTGCAGGTTCCTCAGCCCGAGTATCCCACTTGGTGTCAAATATTGATCTATTTAATTTAGATGTCTATTTCGAATCAACCAGTGGATCTGGCAGGTCAGATCATTGGGCAAATCAGCGGCTATTTCGCAGGAGGTGCCTTTGCAAACGTTTTCAAATGTGAATGTAAACAACCAACGGGGCCTATCAAGGTCTGACTAGCGCTAGCGTGTACATTATTGAATGTTGACTGTCAGATATTTCACTGCGAAACTAAGACCTGGGCGATCATTGCGCATGATCACATTGTTCCTCTTCTTGGTACGGCAAGAGAAATTGGGTCATCTCCAGCCCCAGCTCTTGTCTTTCCATGGTTTGAGACCACACTTCGCCGTATTATTGAGGAACAGGGCACTAGATTGAGCATCAGATTGAAGCTCAATTTAGTGAGTCGTTCTTTAATTAAAAATGGATCTAGACTGAATTCTCCATGTCCATGTTCACTAGCTTCTGGGCACAGCGTCCGGACTTGAACATCGTCAGTCTTCTATTCCTTTACACTTACTTTCCTTTGACTGACGGGATTTCCATTAGTTCATGGTTTGGATATTATTCATGGAGATATTACTAGTGTTCGTTGAACTTCTTCACATGAACTTGTGCTCACGGCAACTTCCAGTCCAATGTTCTGGTGGATGTGCAGGCAGGGGAATACCGCGCGTGCCTCACAGACGTTGGTTTGGCAACAGTCCTTGGTGGCCGTTTAAGCAACAGAATACAAGGATCCAGTGTTCGACTTGATGCGATCAGGTGGACCGCACCCGAGTTGCTAGATGGCCGTAGCCCGACGAAAGATGATGACATGTATTCTTTCGCTTGCGTCATGTTCCACGTGAGTCTAAAGCTTGCAAGCCTATATTTGCTGTTGGTCATGTCATGATCAACTATACTCAGCTGTTGGCTCTGGTCATTCCTTGGCATACAATCGCCGATGACTGTATAGTCCTTGAAAACATTCGTAGAGGACAGCACATATCGCGTCCTGCGACATCTGATTCGCCCGATGTTACGGACACGCACTGGAATGAGATCAAGAAGTACTGGTCAGCCGTGGCGTCCCATTCATCTGCCTCGACGGCAATAGACTTCTTGAAGAGTGAACTGGAAGCTGTATTGGGCGATGTGAGTTCATTTGTGGCTGGCCTCTTCCTGCATTGCTGGATATCTGATCTTCACAGGATATGACTGTTCGTGGTATAAGAGTAGATCATGCCATGTATCCCATCCAGGACTCACAGGATTCTGCGATATCGGATTCAGCCTTCCACATTACAAACGCACGCAGTAATGGGATTCAGCAGTGTTTGCCAGTTGATGCGTCTGCTAGACCATTTACACCAATAGAAATGAATGACGTAGGTTCATTCATGACTTGTCTCTTCATGCAATGCCGAATGATTCTCCTTCTCACAGGATGAGACTCTTTGCAGGGAAGAGGGGAGTCGCCAACAGGCATCCTTAGATATATCTCATGCAGTACAAATACCTGCATCTGATGGTGTCGCGTGTTTAATCTCGGAGGGGGATCTTGCTGTTCGGGGAGACTGGTGTGGATAAAGTTCCATCATCAACTTGATTGTCGGACAAAACATTGCCGATGAAGCGCAGCATGCGCGTTATTCCATGTTGAAACATATTTCCAAAGTTACCCTCAGAGGGCGCCGCTTTGAATTTTGGGATGTTTCCTCGACTGCATCGATGGGTTTATTCCGGCGATCCATTTACAGATGGCGACTAAAAGCGTCTTATAGAAAGCTCCATAAGGACGGTGGGGCGCCTCTTCTCCTATATTGCATGAGGGGACCAAGTGCCCCGACAGCATCCAGGGATTATCAAGATTTTACAGAAACTGTCCGCTCCACTAGTTGCGTATCAATTGTTGCGGTGGTCAACGGTTTGGAGTCTCTGACAAACATGGATGATTGGTGGATGAAACATGAGGGTGACCTGGAACGCCTCAGCATGCATTTTTCTAATCACGCATGTATTTCTTCGCTTCCCGATCATCCTAGCACCTCGCGATCTCGGGAGACTATCTGCAACCTTATCGAATCCTATGCATCATAGGTCCCCTGGGAATGTATCATAGAAGTCCCCTCATTCCCTTATGACTAGGGGTTGGCAGTGCCAACTCAAATACCATTGCTCCATGCCAGCATCATACCACTATGTTACCTACTAAATTGTATTTATGACAGGTACCTGATGAGAAATGTGCTCAACCGCCCCCTGACACGTCATGTGATAGTTTATATACCTTGCCCAAGCTGCACCGTCAGCGACATCATCATTAGTTCCTTCACCTCAGGCCCTAACAGGACAATTGTTTCTTAACCTAAAATATCCTATTTGATTCATAATAGCATGTAGATATGGTAAAAATGCGAGGTAAAGTCACCTGGGATCTAAGAAGGGGAAACAGAGGGTAGGAGGAAGCGAGAAAATCATGAGTAGGAGCTGGAGACTGTGAAACACTTGAAGAAGAAAAAAATATGAGATATAAGGTGAACAATCAATAGGGCACCCAGAACGCGACACTTGTGGATCACATAGCGCTAAAGGACACAAAAATTGGTGGCTGCAAGGACTCGGAAGGTGTAGCCTAGTTGCCGGAAGTTGGAAGTACAGGCTTAGTACAGCGTGCTGGGCAAGTTCAACCCACTGCAGGCGTATAGGACAATGCCGAATCTCATTTCATCACCACCATTGAAGGTTGTGATGTCCAAGGACATCTAAATTTCGAGGCATACAGCAAACGGAGATTGCCTTTGTGCGTGAGGATTTCGCGTTAGCCGCACGGTGTTTCACAGAATATGGCCTTTGTGCACTGAGATGGGAGTGCCTCTGCAACGCTTGTACAACTATGTGCCGCTCTATGTTCTGCCAGACAGATTCAGAGGATGGACTTTATTTTTAGAAGGTCAGTCGCCATTCGCGAACATTATGACATTACTATAGATCGTATACCTATTATTGTATATCTGACAAACAGTGATGAGACGAACGCGGGATATAGAAGCGGAATGTATGGCACATCATTGATCCCTTGAGGTTCTTATCTTCGTCGCACGTTTCATGTCCATTTTATATGGTAGTGCGTAAGCTGGGTACAGCATCTCGATTATCCGAAAAGATGTTGCATCGGACATTCCGCAAAAGAAATATGACAGAAACTCACAATGGGTAATGGCTAGTCTCCTATAAGTAGGCAATATAGAAGAAGACAGTCGAAAGGCGATCAAAACTACGCACAAATCATTCTCTGACCGTGAGCTGCTCATCGCGTAGGTGCTGTCTCTCGATTTACAATCTTGGTCACAGATTCGTCTGCACTATCAACGTCAACAATCCTAGCGGTTGAATGGGCACGCAGTTCTTCGTAAATTGTATTTGCCTAGGTTCATGTTTCTAGTGTTTTTTCACAGCCATAAGCTTGAGGATCTGGGAATTCAAGAGACTGGCATTTTGATGAGGAGTCGAGTCGATCTGTGATTCTGTGCGGCGTTCGAGTGAGTGACATTCGGGACCTGGCCAAGACCTGGCAGGGATATGAGTGAGCCGAAATGCCACCGAGCAGAAAGAATGAAGAAAAGATCGCAGCAGTGGCGGAGGCGTATTTGGATATATCAGGGGTCGTTTGACTTTGGTGGTTAAATGTAAAGAGAGTTGATGAGTCTGAGCCCTCTGTACATTATGATAGGTGGTAGTAAATGCGTGTGCGTGAGGCGAGGAAGTCTGAAGAACACGCAAAACTCGAAGAACAAATAGGAATGAGGAAATAGTGAATGAGTGCCTGGGCACAGCCTAAGTATCAAGGAGCGGGAGACCCTACTTGGTTGCTTGACATGATGTCATCTTTATTTTCAAGTCCGACTCAGACATGTCACATGGTGCTCTCCCAATTGTCTGTACACAAATTTACATATCAATCATTAAGCTTCTGTAGTAAGCTTCTGTAGTACTTACGACCGTTAATTAGGGAGACCATTTCCGAATACAAGGTATGCCGATTGATATAGCTCTCATAGTGCAACACCCCTGAAATGACTAGTTTTTTTTTTCCCTCCATTGCAACAACTTTCGACCAGCCGTTTAGATGGTGGTGCACTCGGGGGGAGTCGCGACGTGAGTGGGATTGGCAATCTGACTCTCTAGTATAGTGATCATGCGTATAGTATACCAGTGCTATTTCATCTTACGTTCAGCCGCCCGATGCCATCAAGGGTTATGTCACAAGTATGATACATCAGAACATCCAGTTCAGCGCTCACTACGTCAAGTTCTATGAATATAAACCGACTAGTAAGCTCGTTCATTGTCCGTCCACTTTTTCGGATTCACTCACTTTCTCTTGTTGCTTAACAGTCTCTTTCTCCGAGTCTTCTACACAAGCTCCGCTGTTCATCAGGAGCAAGTCATGTCTAACGTTACCATGGATCAGGCGCAGAGCGCATTGACCAATGCCTTATCAAGTTCAAAATCAACGTCAGCTAGAAAGCTCGACATGCTGGACCAGGCAGGTTCGTCATCGTCACTCTATCTATAAGCCACTTAGTATTCATATTATTTTATCCTCATGCAGGGGACTTGGTCACCCAGGCCAGTCAACAAGTTGAATCAGCGTACACACTATGCGATCAAAATTCTACAGTCATTCAGCAGTTCGCATCAGATCAGATGGTCGCGGACCTCATGAACAAGAGTATGGACGGCTTCATTGGAGAGGCAAGGAAAGTGCTCGATGCCCTGGGTACTCTCCAACAGATCCATCCATTTGTCGCTGGCGAGTATTCAACTTGTCGACTTTACCACCTCAGCTAAGATAACTTGCAGTGCCTATAATCGCTTTCAGGGCTGTCGTGGGTCTTGAACTAACACGAAGAGAGAACGATCGTAAAGTTTGTTTGATGCTCGTAAAGGCATGTGATATGATGAACATCCTTCTTCAGTTCGTCGGTTGATGATCATTTAACACAACTTTCGCTGATTCGATTCGTTGACAGGCTTAAGGACACTAAAGACCCCGACATTGTGGGACCTCGTGGCAAAGTTCGGGGTCGACTGGATGGCGTCTTGTCCAAAATCAAGAAAAATGTCGAAGATTGCGGAAATGCCATTGACAAATACTACAAGTCGAAATTCATCGGTCAGTTTACTTCGAATTCTTTGTATATCTCGGATTGAGAATTGTATTCCCAGTGAAATTCTTTAGATCATCTCATTGGGCGACTGAGTTCCTCACGATTAGTGGGAGCTTTTCCCAGCGTATGCAGGAACTTCATGATGCCTTGGCTATTAGGACCGCGTTGGGCGTCGATATTGCGATCAAGAAGCTGGAGGAACTCACCCAGATGCTAAGTGAACGTG
Source organism: Suillus decipiens (assembly GCA_016695475.1). Lineage (NCBI taxonomy): Eukaryota > Fungi > Basidiomycota > Agaricomycetes > Boletales > Suillaceae > Suillus > Suillus decipiens. The sequence continues at coordinate 297,930 of MU172945.1, forward strand.
AAGAAAAATCCGCGAAAGGAGTGCAAATGCGCGTTGGAATGGATGTATACTTTGAAAGCGAACGCGAAAAGATATTCGCAAAAGAAGTACACATGTGCGGTGGGCTGGATTCAAGTTTCGAAAACGAAGACAAATTAGCAGGCCTGGTGAAAGTTGCCAAGAAACAGGAAGAACGTCCGCAGAATCAAGCACGCCCTGATGCTTCCTCCAAAGATGTCAACAAGTCTCCTTCACAGGTCTCATCGGCGAACGGATCGATTGCAGAGCAGTACCGCATTGATGCTTCGTTGCTTCACGAACTGCGCACTCCTATAAGCAGTTTACTCGACGAGAATCGCTCGCTATTCATGTTTAAGCTTAACACACAGACATCAATCATCCAAGACACTATCAAGGATTCCGAAACACGTTTGATGTGGGCCTTCAACAGCAGTTATCGACGTGTCAAGGATGCAGTGAGGATTAGGCAATTCAGCTATATGGATTATTGAATTGCTGACTTGCTCGATTTCACCAGCATCTCCAATATATCTGGAAAGAAATGGTATGTCTTTGTGTGTCCGCAAGAAAACGATACTTATCACAACCAAGAAATGGAAAACGAGCGTCAAAACGCTCTACTTCACCGCAGAACTCCATGACTATTTCATGCACCGTTTCTCCCACCAACACCACAATGCTCCACAGCCGCAAGCGACATCAGATACTTCCGAGTCATCTTTGGTGGTACGAGCCCCATCCCCGGCCCCTAGTGACGCCACCTGCGATTCAGAACGAGAATCGACAACTGCATACCGCGCTGAGCCTCCCCCAATCGACCCTGCAGACAAGTGGTGCTTGAAATATCTGTCAGTTTTCTATATCCCAAGTTTATCCGAAGGCTTCGATAGCGATGCAAATGGCTTGGTCAGCATAATGGAGGTCAATGCCTTTACTTCCGCAATGCCTTCGGGCTGGAGTCTACCTCAAGCGCTGGCATACTGGGCTGCAGGTGAGAATTAACTCATTATCAGGTCGAACTTGGAGTGTTTACGTTAGCAAAGGTTGGAGAGTGGATAGCCAACATTACCACGCACGAATTGAACAGGTCTTGAACAGCATGGTTTATGCGCAAGAGGACGTACTCCCAGAGAACAGGAGGGGTATCGCCTTGTACTTGGATTCATATGTTATCAATGGTTTGGTGCTCTGCTCACCTTTGAATGCGTATTTACACGTTAAACAGGAGTCAAGCGGCTCGTGCGTTCTCTTGCAGAGCTTGGATCGGAGAACTTGGACTTGGATCTCGCGCGATTGGCTGAACCACGTCGCAACGCTCAGGAGAAGATCTTGGCGGATAAACTTAGTATTGTGAAGTACGAAGTCGACTCCAAAGATTCCATCCAACTTTTCGGAACCGGTCGCATCGAAGATGTGAGTTGTTCACCCATCGTTAGTGCTAAATGCTCACACGAACGCTTACTCAGTTCTTGTTGCCACTGCTTTACCTCGTTACCAGGAGGCATTTACAAATTATGAAACTCGCCAAGACAGTGATTCTAGTGGATAGAGAACTTGAATGTGCGACTCAGACCATAGCCAATATACTGGAAGCGGTGGATCTCCGTGTTGAACAACTGGCAGGTGCGCTCCCAGGCTTCCTATTGCAATGCGCTTTTCCTTACACTACGGCAGAATCATTTCGCCAGCAGGGAAACGACCCAAAAGCAAGGTTCACATGGTATGCGCATGGCTTGGTGCGTGGAGACGACAATAATGTATTTATTCCTGGCTCTGACATCCCACAATAGTACAATTTCTGGTACAGTCCGGAGCGGACCACAGACGACGCTGAATATTGGGGAGCCCATGATTTTGGGACTGATGACACTGAGCTGGAGATTGATGCGACAGCATTGAAGCTTGGTCCCTCCAATCTGACGAAGAACCAGGAATTATTCAAGTTGGAAAAGCCTGTGAATCTCACCGCATCTAATCCCGACCAGCAGCCTGAAGACACCAAGGACGACTATATCCGTTTGTGGTGCATGAATGAGCTCCGCAATCAGAGAAACTTGTTCCCTCTTGAAATGCCATCTTACCTATCGCCCGAGGAACAACAAAGGTTCAAATCGCTGTCCGAGAAGCTACCTGAAGCAGATGTCCAACGCTGGAGTTCTTTAGCTGAACTTCAGGTACGCAGACGATTGTTTCCGTAAGTCCAACTTCTGTTTGCTATCCATCTACTTACCCGATGTTCAGGTGTTGCTGCAATGCGTGCCATTCCCTTATCACTGATGTATATCACCGCTGTATAGACTGTGAGGACGGTAAGTGTGATCAAAATGACAATCCTGCGCAAGACGACTGAGCATACCTAGATTCATACGATTTGTGTGCAGAATGTGAATCTCTGCCGGTTTCAAGTCACAAATATCCATCGAACCACAAGGCGACGCACAACATGGTTGTTTTCCGCATGGTGCTACCTTATGGTCGCTGCAGCCGAGTTCGATGGTACGCTAAGAATTTCTTCTCCACTATTCTGCCCCCCGCAGCACCGTCAGCAGATCCATCGGCTGCGCAAGAAGACAAATCTCAAATACAATCTGATGGATCTGAGTTCTTGCTTCCGACACAAGCCTTTCGAGTAGATAATTCTTCCGCCTTTGCCGGATCGCGGGAAGGTGGCGAGAAGCTAAATGGGAATACCGGGGCGATAGCTGAAACCTCGGTCGCGAACGGGGATGTCTATACTTGTGCTGAATGCGGCATTAAGATGAAGGGCATTGTTTTTTATGTATGCCTTACCTGTGGAGGTCAGATTTCCATCCCTTAACGAACACAATGCTTAACAATCATCACAGAACTCCATTCCGAAACTGCCCTTTGCAGTGATTGTGCATTTCGCGATGCGTTCAATGTGGTCACGGGCCACCTCCCTCACAAGCACTGGCTGGTCAAGGTTAAAGACCGGGTTCAAGATATGAGCCTTGGAACATTAGACGAAGTTCACGAACCTTTGGATAAGGTGGACGAGACTACCTCCCTTTCCTTCCGAGTCGACAGGCTGGCTGCAATGGTGGAATCTCGCTTCGTGGAACAGGATCTCCGTCTAAGTGCACTTCTCGCACAGGTTGATCAGCTCATGCAGGGTATCACTGCATTGGCGGGGAAAGCGCATCTTTCTTCTGAATCTGTTACTGTTTGATTGGCTCGTAAATTGGTAAATTGTCCCATTTGATTCTTGCAGTGTTTCGGCGAGCTTATACAGATAGATAATCAGCACCAACTTACTGTATATTTCTTGTCTGTAAAATAAACATGTTTATCCCTTTATTGTGTGGATGAGTACGAAGCCAGGAAAGTTAGATCGTCTGGGTGATCTTGTGTAGATGAATAATCTCGTATTCGGTTCTGATTTGCTTCTTTGCTTCCTCACTGGCATTCATCCGAGAGGTAGTCTGGATCTCACTATGCAATACAGCAATTGCAGCATGTCAGTGCTCTCATTCAACTATTTCATTTCTGAATCCCTCAGCTGGCATACAAAATACAATGCAGGCAAGCTACTCTGCATTCTTGATAGAGGCCCAGGAGCGTGGGTGACTCACTGGTAGTGCTGCCGCAGTTCGGTTCTGAACCTCGGTTCGAATCTGAACCTTTCCAAACCGGACGCATGGTCCGGTCTAAGGTTCGGCCAAGATTCAGAACCGAACCTTTCCAGAGGCTCGGGGTTCGGGCTGGTAGTGAATAATTATCATCCCCGCCAATCCAGCCATGTCTCAGGACCTTGATGCGTTTAGCCGGCGTTAAGTGAGTTTTCCAAAGCTATTCTGAGTACCACTACTAACTGGTGGCATCTCTATGGAAATGAACGGTAAGTCAATGAATGAATCATTGGTAACTACTACATAGGCGAATGATTGTATTGAAATTCCTGCCACAATCAAAAGAAAACCCACTCATGATGTGACCCGGATCGCAACCACCTTATCATTGCTTTTTCGAAGGGAACGTTTCAATATAGTACGTGCCACGGTCATCGCGTTCGCTGGCACATAACTTGAAGTATATAATGGAGGACCTACTGAATATGATATTACTTCCAACAAACCATGTTCCTCACGGCATCCTTGTTGATACTTCTCCTGGCTTTGTCAATCACAGGATCACCCGTTGAAGTTCGCAATTCCTCCATCATTATCCCCCTTACCAGGAGACTGAACTTCTCCAATGGTACTATTGACCTCGTGCAACACGATAAAGCTCCCTTCAGGAACTACAACAGGCATGGCCAGCGTGCAATCATTCCCATGCTATACACCCCTGGGGGTAAATACGTCGTAGCATTTGACGTTGGCAGCCCCCCCACATCCTGTTAGTTCAACACTGAGAAAACATGCAGTTGCTAATATATTATTGAAGACAACTTGGTTGTCGACAGCGGTAGCGCGGTCACATGGATTGGCGCCCGCACTCCATACGGCGGAACCGGCGTCAACACTGGGAAGGGTGTAGGGGAAACCTACGGTGGTGGGCAGATTCCTGAAGTCTCCTTCTCTGGTATGACATACAACAATATAATAAGTTGAAAATACCTACAATCATCTATAGGAACTTTCTTTGTTGATACCGTCACCCTTGGTGATGGGCTCACCATCCCCAATTACGAACTCGCTGTTGCTTCTACTTCGAGGAGCTCCGGAACCTATGATGGTATCCTTGGCATCGGGCCTCGAGATTTGACAGTACACACCCTAACAAATAACGCGGATGCCACGTATCCAACTTTTACTGATTGGCTGGTTACCGCAGGCGCCATTGGTCAGAACATTGTTGGCATCTTTGTCCAGCCCATCACTAGGGATCAAGACACCTATTTCGGAGAGCTCGCCTTTGGTGAACCTGACTATACCAAGTGCACTGGTAACATTGTATACACGTAAGCTAACCCAGCTCCTAGGTCACTCCAGACTCTTAGTAATTATGTTGTTTCAGTGATGTCACCAAGACCCCCACCTCAACGTACTACTGGGGTATCGATCAGAGTATCACTTACGGCACCACGGATATTTTGTTCCCCACTGCTGGTGTCATCGATACTGGCAGCGCCTTTATTTCCATTGCCTCTGGTGTGTATTAGAGTGTGGCGAGTAATAATGGTTTAATCAGCGTTCGATAGATGCCTATGAAAGGTACCAGGATGCAACCGGTGCTACTATCGATCAGCCGACTGGTCTTCTCCGTATTAACTTCGACCAGTACATTGCCCTACAGGACTTGAAGTTCCATATTGGCAACGTATGTCAATTCTGTCAGCCCTCACATCCCTTGTTCACCATTTTGCACAGCAAATCCTCAGTCTCATCCCCAACGCCCAAATCTGGCCTCGTTCTCTCAACTACAGGCTTCGTGGTGGTGAGGACGATGGCATATATCTCATCATTAAGAGCCTGAACAGGGCGACTGGCGCAGGGCTTGATTTTATTGCTGGTTACACATTTATACAGCGCTTCTACACTGTGTTAGATCGCGACAACCACGCAGTCGGTTTTGCCACAACCCCGTTCACTTATGCCACCACTAACTACATAATATAGAATTGCCAAAGTATACAGGGGATCGCTTTTCCGACGCAAAGTAGCATACAAATTTGCACGGGTGGTTGAATTGCAGCGTAGGAAAAGTCATCAACGTTATAGCATAGCATCACCTGTACCTGGTTCGATGTATCACTCCCTATAACCACAAGTGATTCGAGATACAATAATTGCTGGGAGCTGCAGATGGTATGATACATCACTGTATTGTAGACTATAGGTTACCTATAACCCTGCTACATTACTTAGCCATGCCCGTGTATGGTAGTGCTATGTGTTCACTTGTTATAATACCTTTCTGCGGATGAGATCGCAGATCATTGCGCCGAGTCTGGAGTGTCATTAGGGTTGCTCAATTCTTAAACTTCGCGTTCAATTGGGAGCCGAGTTTGTTGCGTGATCGAGAACAAGAGGAGAAACTCTTTCGGTGTGAGAACGCTGATTGTGGTGCAGTGAGCTGTCGAGTGCAAAAAGCTTGTCCTCACAGCGTCACAAGTCAGTCACATCACGTGAGGTTGGTTGAAATATGCCGCCGCGTCTACCTTACCTTCCGCGCGCCGGGCCTAGTGAGAGCAAACTTGATTCGACTAAGTACGGTATTTTCAAAATGCCGTACTTAATCGAATCAAACGGCCGAATCTACTTGCTATACGGACCTGCCAGTGAGGACGAATTTTGCCAAGTGGAGGTACCCCAGCACTACGAAAAGTCCTCCAAATATTAATATCCCATGTCGCTGGGTTTTACATTACTGCCAAAGCGTCTACAATGTTGCCAGATAAAGATGCAGCCAGCGTGTTTTCAAATTCCTACATTTCTATGGCGTTATATTATCACGACGTGATTATGGCCTTCGCGGCCGATATGTCCTCCAAGACGCCTTCGGAGAACAGATCCCCAGCTCTTGACCTGCACCCCATTCAATGAAGATGGCCGGCGTAGACTCAAGGTCAAATATGAGGTGACCTCCAACACTATAATAACACAGCATCACCGTGACATTTTGAAACTGTGTATGCTCTGCTTTCCTTCTCAGAAGTATACAGACCGATGAATCAGTCGATTTTGAGAGCCTTTGAAACGACGCGTTCGAGACCGTCCACGTGACCTGAATGATGCGATCAGTGTCACACGGCGCATCCGAAAGTCAAGCGGATACATTCCTTTCCTCTTTCATTACCTCACTAACTACCGATGGTCCCAGTTCCTGCTTTTTACAAAACTCGTCATCTGTGTCTACTTTCAGTCCCTCGCCATCGTTACTGACACACCATTCTCAATTCACCGCTGTCAACTATACGATTCGACCCTCGCTATTTCGTCAATTCTACTCATTCAATCTTCGTACCCTCTTTATTTTCCGTTCTTATCTATCCAAGTACGACGACACCTTTTTTCTGCCCTTGCCCTCACATAATCGCTCGGCTCACCCATCACCGAGGACCCTCATTGTTTTCAGTATAAGTAGCTCATGTACACTCTCGTATCTACAGCGAATCCTACAGATTATGGGCAAGTGGGTATTGTATCTCTTTCGTGTGGACGTCCTTTGACCGCACCAGCTCTACTTCCCTCTGTCGAACCTAGTTGACGTATACCATGCAATTAACCAAAGCCTCGTCGATACCGAGAAATTACTTCACCTCCTCAATGAACCCACTGAAGTTGTCGATGAACCCAGTGCCAAGGGATTAGTTGTCTCGAATGCGAAGTTGAATTTGGTACGCACCCTACTCCATTCCCAGATACAAAGTCCCCCGCGACAGACGCATAGCCCTTATTGGCGAAAGCGGAGCAAGTAAAAGCAATCCTCTTCCCCCTCTACCGCCTCTACGACCTCCAACCTGGCTCAGGACGCATCGTGATCGAAGAGCAAGACATCCGAGCAGTGATGCTATCAGGGCTGCGTCGCGTAATAAGCGTCGTACGCCAAGACCCCGTGCTCTTTAATATCTGGTATTTGTGACTTGCGACTTGGGTTTCTGTTTTGTTCGACACATAGACGTAGTGCTGTATTGATTCAGAATCTTGAACTCGGTCGAATGTCTGCCTTCCTTAAGTTTCGTAGGCAAGAACGGTTCTTGTATTGTCGCCCTGATGTTGGTCCAGCTTTTTGGTTTGCTGTGGGCGTGTTTTAAACCCTTTGTATTTGCCATGTGTGTTGTGTGTAGTAAATTATATATGTAGCAACAAACAGAAGAGGAAACTGAAGCAATTACATTGTACGAACAGCAATCTACGAGCTGGAGTGCCTTGAAGATTACCACGCGCACATCAGCTGGTTGGATTGTACTACGTAGTGCTACGTAGCACTTCGTAGCACTCAGTAGCACTCGGTAGCGAATTACGTTTCCCTGATGCAGAGGCCAGCATTCGATAATCATTTTGCGCAAGTAGTAAACTTGACAACTTTTCATGAAGTCAAAGCTGGGCCGGAACTACGAGGTGTTTCGGTACCTCGGTAGCTGTCATGAATGAGACGGCGGATGGCTTTCTCTGATTGATGTCGGCGTGCACGTATAGCGGACGATGGATGTGGATCGTTAGGGAGCGAAGTGATACAAGCGTGTGCGGAAAACCGCATCCCAAGGCTTTCCAAGTTATCCTGGTTCTTCACCCACCAGTCATCCATGTCCTTAGGATAATCTTCCAAGGAGGTGACCACAGCGGCGACTGGTACACCACCTGCCACACCGACGGTGGAGCCGACTATGTCGGTGAAAAACTTATAATCCCTGATCAGCGCCCTGTGGGCCCTCGAGCCCCTCATGCAATACAAAAGAAGGTAGACCCCGCCATCTCTGCACAGCTTCTTGTATGACTTTTTCAGACGCCATTTTTTAAAAAGAGAGGGGAAAAACCCCATTGAATCGAGTGAGGAAACTTCCCAAAGTTTGAAGCAGCGAGTTCCAAGACTGACTTCATAGGAGGTATGTTGCAGTGTGCAGGTTTCTGCGCTTGGCGACGTCTGTGCAACGTCGCGTCCCATGATCAAGTTGATGATGGCGCTTTTCCCAACTCCAGTCTCCCCGAAAAGCAACACATTCAAAGGACCTGCAAGGGACTTGACCACGTGGAAGGATTGGTACACGTAGAAACAATGCACCGGTAGACGCTCACCAGCGATGAGACTGAAGATGATAGATGGTGTACTAGAGGATTGGGGTGAATAGCTTGGCTTGATGACGGAATGAATTTTCGCGAGGAAGACTGAAATGTCTGTGTGGTCGAAATCCCAGCCTGGTTGATAAGCGAATTACTTCAACCACAAGCTGGCAAGTTCATACCTGCTCCATAACCAAATAGGCACTTTGATCGCTTTGTCGTACCTTGCCAACAGGGGCACCCTGTCAGAGTCAGGGACTTGACTTCTGCGTGATAAGACCAGTCATGCGCTTACATCTTGTTTCGAACCCTTTAGTTCGTTGTTTATAAAGTCCAAGACCATTAAGGCGGATGGACGAGCAGATGGATCAACCGACCAACACTGCTCGATCTGACTCCAGCGAACGTCTGTGATATCGGATGTCGCATCGGATATCTCAGGACGCGAGATATCCTCTCCGCGAAGGATTCTTTGAAGGATTTTGTAGTCGTCGATATCATGCCAAGGAACGACCAGAGATAATACCTGCGCACGTGCATATTAGATGTGGATTTTGTAGACCTAGAGCATTTGCACTTGCATGGAACATGACACGACCAAAGGAATACATGTCGTGCTTCGTGGTCGGTTTGAGATCAGTGGGATGATCATGGGGGGTCAACAACTCAGGCGCAGTCCACCTAATTGCACCATGCCGAATCTTTGATCCTTCATTTGCAAAGTCGTCTAAAAGCCCGCCCAGGACAGTTGACAAACCGAAATTCGTAAGACATGCTCTGTATTCTCCGTCCTTCACATCTACCAGAACGTTGGACTGGAGTCCTGTAAGTATAGTCTTACGAGAAGAAAATAAACTCACGCACACTCGTGATGTCGCCATGAACAATGGGAAAACGGTGCACTAACAGCAAATTTATCAGTCGAAGCCAGGGATCAATGGCAAGAACACAGACGATAGTCAAGCCCAGATGCTATACCGTGAAGCTATGTTGTGTCAATGAGTATGTCGTCATAGCTAAACTATGGCTTACCAGTTTTAATTTAGACCTAATACTCAATCTAGTACCCAGTGTCGCGATCATATCGAGTAGGTTACCATCCGGAAACCACGGGGAGACAAGGGCCGTGGTTGGTCCAAACCCCTCTGTCGTTCCAACAAGTGTAACGATATTGTCATGGACGAGTTGCGCCCATATTGTAGATTCTCGTCGAAATCTCTAGCGAGCCAACATGCAACTGTATTCAAGTAGAGAAGATAAACCCTTACTCTCAAGTCCTGCTCTGAGGCATGGAACCCCAAGGCTTTTACCGCAACCTGTGGGTGCAAGAATCAACAGGCTGATCAGCGAGTTGAGCAACTGAGCAAACCTTGACCGTAGGGCCATACGATTGTCTCCATTCACATCTATAAACGTTTACACATGTCCCTCCAGCGACATAGTCACTTATTGTACCGAAGATCTGACCTGTGAGATCTACTGGACCTGGTGGTGGTCTTGGAATGGAACTGAAGAACATGTGGAAACTAAATCAATCAATTCTTGTTTCGGTGTGAGAGTCCCTACAGAGTTGTCAGTTCTGAAACGGATTGCTAGGGAGAATGCATCAATATTGGTCAGTGATAAATACTTGGGCTGCCGGACCTGCGAGTCGTCAATCCTGCACTGACCAATGTAATCAAGGATGTGTGCAGTCTCCGGACGATCTATGGGGTTCCGAGACCAGCAGCGTTCGATCAATTTCCAGGAACCATTAGACATGTTCGCGGGACGTGCAGGAGTGGCTCCCCTTGACAGCTCAATAGCGATGTGATTCAGATTTTTCTTCTCTTTCCATGGGATATTCCCTGAGATGATCTGAGCGGACAAGGTCAAGGGTGGCGCCACAGTGACATGGAATAGATCGCACAAAGAACGTAATGCTACCAAAAGAATAGACATCGCTAGCAAAAGTTGGACGTGCAGGCTCAACAGACTCTATCCCAATGATTTCAGGTGCACGCCATCGGGAATTGAAATCACATGCCGCAGTGGTCGAGTTCCACTGCAACTCTGTGTCTCCTAGGACTGTTGCAAGACCGAAACCTGTGAGGCATGGATTCCCTGAATTATCTATGAGCACATTGGCCTGGTTTACAAATAAGTGCCATGTCCACAAAGAGACAACCGTGCATACAGGTTGAAGATCTCCGTGAACGACATTATTCGAGTGAACTGCGTAGGCATCAATAAAAAAACGACGACTCGCTAGAAATAGACGAACGATAATAGAGACCATCAGCGACACCCTTAACCTATTAACACGAGAATGGATGAACACTGGTCTAATGTGATTGGTATGAATTAGGGCATACCAATCCGACTTTTGTGGAAGCAGAAAGGGTTGTTGCTTGTTTCTCCAGGTAGATATATAACGTCCCATATGTCATCCATGGATAAACAAGAGCTGGCCATGGCGATTCGACGTGGGCGATACCAAGAAGCGGCACGATATTCAAGTGTCTCAACCTAAACCACAAACGAAGTTCCCGACGCATCGTCTACGAAGTCGATATTCAGCCAAATTTTTATTTTGGTCAGTGCAATTCAATTTGGAAGCTGACTCTCTCTAGTTTCGGCATAGCTCTATTATAATCAACAATGATTACCTTCACAGCTACCTAATGAATATGAAGTGGATACTTAGTAAATTTACTTAGGCTACTCAGATGAACTCAGACGAACCTCCGTTATGCTTTTGCTGGCGCTGATAGTACACCGATAAACTTGGCTGAAGGAATCGAGTGTAATTGGAGATTCAAGCTTGCTAATTACCGGAGTGAGGTCGACAACGGTATCGCTACAACATATAATGAAGGAAAACGATACACATTACGGAAGCAGCTCACCCTTCAAGCGCAAAACCTGGATCCATGAGTGTGATTACTGTTCCACAGGTGGCCAGTTTCAGCGAACGTCGGTCTTCTTCCAAGGTGCAAGTTAACGTATGGTGTAGTAAGTAACACTAGTGACACAGCCAATTGAGCGGAGTTTAAACACGTGAACGTTTCAGTGCTGCAGTGATCGCAGGTGCAGTCAAAATATCAAGCTGACCCGAAGAGATCTGGAAACAAGATGAACTCGAAATGTGTCTGACGAATACTACTAGTACGTACCCACATTGAAGTAACGTTGAAGTTCTGCATCGTGGACTAAATTTATACTTAATAAGTCGAGCACCCTATTGTACGCTGCGTTATGACTCCGAGCTAGTTGTTCCCTAAATGACCTCCCAAGATGGACCCAAGCTGACGTTAGCGGTAACATATTGTATTCTCGCCTTGCATTGTTGTCGTCGATGATGACAACCTCCCTTCCTGCCACAGTCCTGACGCCACTAGTATAATCACCCTTGACTAGTGTACATACATGCGTGTGTACACGTGTGCACTCCCATATCCCTGTCGCGACCATGACCGTTGCTCGTGGATCTCATATGTATCCAAGCGCCACCCTTCCATTAACCCGGCGTTATCCGCACATTCGATCACAACCTTCCTCGTACCACTGCCGCTGACCTAGCGCTTCTCTCGCCATCTCCTACTTCGACCTGCTGCAGGTGGCCTTCCTGATACCCTCGCCACCTGGCACCTCCCCGACAGCTTGAGCACTCTGGTTCTGCCCTCTTCTGCATCTTCCATCTTGTTCCTCTCGCACTTTTGCCATCCATGACTATACCCTGATAATTTAATTCCTCGTCTATTAACCAGATGCTATTCATGGTCTTGGACTGGGAAAGACGTGACGGTAGTGTTCCGTGTCCTTGAACCTAGTCAGGATCAGATCATCGGGCTGATTGTGGCTTGCTTTATGTAAATATTGTTACAACGTTTAAATATTTGGAATGTACACTTTCGAGATAGAATATCAAGATGTTGCTTGTGAGACTAGGTCGACATGAAGTATGTGTATTAGTTGCAACAATCCATAGGCGTAGCCTGGAACACAAGGAAATAAACTAGGTGGGAACAGGGAAGTTAAGAACTATTAGCTTGCACTACGTCTTGCCTGATCATTTTAGCTAACTGTTTTGCGACATCTGGAGATATACCACAACGCTTCGTGAGATGAGGGACAAGATCCCTCTTCCTCACATTTGGACCCCCTGCAAGTAACTCCTTCAGCTTGCGCATAAGCGACACGAACAGATTGTCCCCTCCCATCCATGCTTGCTTCTGCTCATTAGCAGTAAATTTATGAACAAGGTTGCGGATTGTAACGCGCGATTCTTCATAAAGGTCTTTGTGTCTGCCGTCCAACCTATTGGCGGCAGTGATGCACGCATGGCCAGCAACCTGGATTCGATAGTTTTGGAGGGTGGCCTGGTTTCTGTCCCACCAGTCTTCCATTCTTTGCTCTCTTTCGAGGTGTGTGATCGCAAGAACAATGGGAATCTTCTTCGCGCAGATGAATTCGTGAAAGAGCCGGTAGTTGCTCTGAATCGTAGCAGTAACTCTATCGGCGCGAACGCAGAATAAAAGTAGGTCAATGCCGCCTCGCCTATCCAATTCCTTGATGAGCCGATAAGCATTCTCTACAGATTCGAGGTATTCTTTGATTCCCAGCTGCGGTTCCTCGACTCCAATGGTATCGAAAACAACATAAGAGTTGCCATCGAAATCGATTGTATAGTCTTTCCATTGCATTGTACAGCGTTGCATGTCGGGAGATGTGGTGGCAACCTCCTTTCCCGCCATAAGGTTGACGAGCGAGCTTTTGCCTGCTCCTGTTGCACCAAAGAGCACAATAACTTTATGTCTGTTCTCACTTATGAATATCAAAAGGTATACAGGATGGAGACAACGTGCCGTTTGAGAGGGTTCTGAGTAGTGCTATATGAGGTTTGATGTTAGAAGAATACGTCACAGCGAACACTTGAAGATGACCTGCCTATCAGTCTCTCCTGAATTAATAGTAGTTGAAATCCATTTAGTGACTTCGGTTGCCCCTGGGCGACATTTAGGGTCCCAAGACCAGCATTTGTTGATCAAGTTCCAGTGATCGTCAAGAATGTTGTTGGGACGCGAAGGAATAGCTCTTTTAGATAGCTCGATGATTATCTGAGTTGAATTTTTCTTCTCGTTCCACGGTGTAACCCCTGAGACGATCTAAGAGGAAAAGGCTCAGAATAGAGTCGAGAGAAATACAGAAATCTCACAAAGAACATGACACCACCAAAGGAATAGACATCACTCTTGAAATTCGGTCGTACAGCCTGGTCATCCTTCGAGTCAATTCCGATGACTTCAGGTGCACGCCATTGAGGATTGAGGCTGCGGCCTGCGGTCGTCGTATTCAACTGCGACTCCACGTCCCCAGCGACTGTTGCGAGGCCAAAATCTGTGAGACGTGGATGCCCTGAACTATCCACTAGCACATTCCCCTGATGTTAATGAATGAGTGTAACATCCCACAGAGAACCAGCCATACAGGATGAAGATCTCCATGAACGACATTCTGGGAGTGAACTGATCCAACAGGCATCAAGAACGAAAATAATAACATAATAGAAATATACGAACGATATTCGAGGCCATTAGCGACGCCCCTGGCCTATTAGCATGAAAATCGATAAACGTTTCGTGAAATTGATTGTTGTGAACGAGACTCACCAATTTGATTTGAGTGGATGCGGAGATTGTACCTTGCGTCTCAAGGTATACATATAATGTTCCAAAAGGCATCCATTCGGAAATGAGAGCCGGAAATGGAGAATCTGGAACATTTGCGATACCAAGTAGTGGTACGATAGTCGGGTGTTGCAGTCTAAGCCACACCTTGAGTTCTCGACTTATTCCCTACATATATAGATTATCGAGTGAAGTGTGATAATAGCTAAGTAAGGGTACTCCCGCTAGTAGTAAAAGACTGACTTTGTTGATTTTTTCCATAGCTCTCCCAGCCTGAGGACCCATCCTGAATATCTTCACTGCGACCTGCGAACGGTCATTAGAGGACAATTGATGAACTTGGGAAAAAGTTGGTCAGACAAACCTCCATCCTGCCTTCGTCGGACTCAATGTTACGGCGATAAACCATGCCAAAGGTACCAGACTCAGATGGAATTTCGCCCTTCAAAGTCGCAGAAATTTGAGATGTGAAGTCACGAGGGGTACTATTGCAGAACACGATGAAGGGTTAAGGTACATTATAGGTGAATACTCACTCTGCAGGCGCGGTAAGTCCCACCATGATAAGCTTGCTTGCAGCAGGAGGCGGGTTTCAGGAAGAAAAGCAGACTTGAATTTGCGTTGCAATCTTTCCACCTAATGCATAAGGCTTCCGCTGTGGATTATAAGACCTGGTAACTATGGCAGATCGGACCATTCTCGCGCTCCGTCCGAAAAGCATTGCTGATCGTAGTACCGCCTCGAGGCTTTGGAATATGATGGAAAGATCCATACGTAGTAATATTGATACAAGAGGCAAAGTCAGCGTGAGCCTGGGGCCATCAGTAAACGTGACTTAGCTCAACAGCGCTCATAAGATGCCCATGTGCATATCCTTTTTAGTTAGCTCAGGTCAAAGCGTTCGTAACGTCTGTTTTTGGTTATGTTGGACCATGCGCCACAAATATTTCTAACATATCTACAAAGCATAAGCTAGCAGAACCGATAGATTTATCTCGTTCGACTAAATCGTTCTTTGAAAAAAAGAAAGCATCATACACTGCAGGATGAGTGCGCCACTGAAGTTGTAAGTATCCGTAAGTGTCCGTAATGCGCGTAAGTTAAGCGTTCATTTCAGTGGTTTTGCTGATGCCGTGCAACGACTCGTTTATGGCACGCAGTAGAGCGTATGTATGATAGTCTTCCACAGATTACAGCCGTTTGCGGAACGCTAGGCCAAAAAATTTTCGCTACATACACAGCGGTACTCTTAACTTATATTCTCCGATCAAAAACATAGGGTATGCTAGTTCTCAACTGGGCTCACAGGTGCAATAGGAAAAAACCGCAGGAAATTCATGTCCATTGAGGAGCTCACCGAAGCATCATTGACCTTGTCATACACGCCAGTAAGGACAGATGAGTGATGACATATCTTCCGCGTAAATCCTTACTTGCGTATTGTTCTGGAAATTGTTACAATTGAAACTTTGACACCACAAGTCTCCCACAGTTAAACTTGCATCTCAGTGAGGAGAATATCTGGTTGTCGCTCGATATGTGCCTTGATGAACTGAGAAATCACATATAAGTAGTATCAAGAATAAGTGAATAAGTGATGACTCACATTTGCATCGAGACTATCCGAGTCGACGATGCGGGGGTTGACCTGCACAAACCGGTGTCTCCCATGCATCTTCTGAAGATATCACAATGACCGCTCACTAATCCCAGTGTAACGACAAACTTTTGGGTCCTTGGCATTTATCAAGCTCATTTATAGAGTAACTTGCTTGAGTTCCTTGGATATGTGTCGTCCCAGTCAAGGTTGTCCCAGGTCGGAAGTTAAAAGTTTATTGTCCCGACTTATTGCCGAATGTATGTAGTGAAAAAAATTTGGCCTAGCGTTCTGCAAACGGCTGTAATCGCCAGTGAAACGTTGCTTATGTAATTATAGATTGTTACTATCATCATGTCGTATATGAACGTCAACCTCGCCGGGTTGAGTGCTATCGAAAAATTGTAATATTATATTATCGCTGACCGCAGGTAAGTATGAGTATTACCACAGTGATAGTCTAGCAGCAGAGACATTAATACGGCGAGTCATTGATATCTGTGATTCTGTGGACGCTATATTGATATATTCATGTCAGGAAGCAACACAATTGAGTTTGCTTTTGACGCAGGCAGGTCGAGCTTTTGGCCAACCTTCTAGTTAACTGCGGGCGAGGCAGGAGGTCAGCACGTGCATGCTGAATGATGAAAGTGATCTATAACCTATGATTGTGTCCGTCCGCTGACAGTGAGAAACACAATATTTGACGCGCCTCGCGAAGCATATGGTTCTTGGGGCTGTGGGGTCTACATATGAAATCTTGATTCCCGGCCGATTACTGGGGGTTATGCGGTCATGAATTCAGACTGTCTAGGAAGATGATCGATTCCATTCCATAACGAGCGCTGCACAACGTTGCCTGCGCGTTGCAACTGCTAAACTTGAAGTTTGGTTCTGGTTTCAACAAAAAAAGGGTAGTCGATACCCTACCTCATGTTGGTTTCGCAGGTCGTAACCTTTGTTGTGCACCGTGTCCTGCCTGCAGTAGCATAAGTATCAGAAGCCATTGAACTATCGCTCTCATCGAAGACCATTCATCCAACGAGAAGAAATAACTTTGCTATAATCGTAAGCTCACCGTCGTGCCTCCTTTTTTGTTAGAAATCATGTACTGAAAAAGCGCTGTGCTAGGTCCATCTGCAATGTCTGCCAAAAACATTGTCATTTTTGGAGAGAGTGGGGTCGGGAAAAGCTCCATCATCAACCTCCTCGCAGGACACCAGGTCGCTAGGACCTCTCCTGACACCAAGCATTGTACATTGCGCTATGAAGCATACAATATCACCATCAATGACGTGTCGTATCGCATATATGATACTGCTGGTGTCGATGGTAATCGCATGAACCCTAACGGATTTCTCGACGCAGTCGCAAACGCTGACAAGTTGATGAAGGAGCTGAGGGCTAACGGAGGCGCCCATCTGCTGCTGTACTGCATCAAGGCAGGCAGGATACCACCAACGTTCGTCACCAACTACAGGCTATTCTATGAATTTTTCTTCGAGGAGAAGGTGCCAGTCGCGCTCATCGTTACTCATCTGGAGAGGGAGGATCCCATGGACGATTGGTACACGCGAAACAAGGGATCGTTTGACCGCCATGCAGTCAAGTGTGTTGATCATGCTTGTATCACTGCGGCGGCCAATCTGGACCCAAAGTACAAGAAGAAGTACGAGATATCCAAAACCGAAGTGTGTGGTTTGATCACACGGCATGAGGATACCGTTGTGGACTGGAATGGAGGAGATGGGTGGCTTGCCCGGTTCATTGGAAAGTTGAAGGACCTCTTAACGGGACGTCCAAGCAAGTCAGACTTTTTGGGGGTCCTCACGAAGCGCTGCGGGATGGAAGATAGCCTAGCAAAAGACGTGATCCAAAAGATGAAGGAAAATAGATGACGCGAACTTCGCTATGTTCACTCGTTACAGTAACTGGACACACAGGCTGTTTCATTATTATTGGTTATCACCATGTACTACGATTGTGGGCGGGACTAGAATATTCTGCTCTGCTATTCTTCCTACGACTTGAGAGACTTGGAGACTTAACCTCACGTACGGCAGTTCCTGTGCGTGTTGCACAACTACAACTCAAAACCCCCGTACTGACTACCTCATGCTTGCAGTTCGGCGCGCATTTTTTCAAGGCGTCATGCTGAATGCATACCCTGGATGTGCCAGATGCATCTCCCATTTACGCCACCGCTCGGAGCAGCACGACTGTCGCATGCCAGGGATCAAACCAGGGCACGGAAAAGTCGTGGCAGAAAGCTTCTGCATCATATAAGGGTGCAGGGCATCAGCCCTGGCAGATCCTAGCTACGAAAAGTCACGTCACTTTCCGACCGTCCAAAGGAACAATTGGCTTCACCTCGATTATTTTCCAAAACTCGCCAGCTGCCCATTATACGATGTCGAGGAACGAAGGCGCCGTTCATACTAAAAACATCGTTATATTCGGTGCAATGGGCGCCGGAAAGAGTTCTCTTATAAACCTCATTGCAGACCAAACCATTGCCAAAACCGGCTCCAATCTCAAGCGCTGCACCCTCACATGGACCAAATATCCATTACCCAGGTTCACCGATGATGGGACGCAATACAATATCTTCGACACGATGGGCATCGAGAATCCAGAAATCGAGCCACGTGAGTATCGTCAATCCATCAAGAATGCCAGCCGCCTTCTCCGCGAGCTTGATGCATGCGGCGGTACGAATTTGTTGGTATATTGCATCAAGAAAGGTCGTGACAACAGCGCATTACGGAGCAACTACCAGTTATTCCGCGAGGTGTTATATCAGCGGCGAGTCCCCATAGTCATGGTAGTGACGTGCCTTGAGGAAGAGAACGTCATGGAGAGATGGTGGGATAGGAACCATGCGATGTTGGAGAAAGACCAAATCATTGTGGATGGACATGCATGCGTAACGACCCTGAAGGATGAAGATGTGAAGTACAAGGCATCAAGGCAAGCTGTGCGTGAGCTGATACGACAGTATGCAGCCGTTATACCAGTGTCTGGGGGATGGAAGCCGCAGGAGGGGAAGGTCAAGGCATTCATGCGACGGTTCAGGGGTCCTGAACCGAAGGACAAGAAGTTGCAGGATAAACTGCAAAAAGAGCTCAAGGATCAATGTGGCATGGAGACAAAGTTGGCTTCGGACGTTGCAAAAACGTTGATGTACACATAGCCAAACGGACTTGCTGCTGCAGTAAGGATTGATCACTATACAGATCACGTACTATGCAGTGGCTTTAGTGTGTACTGGGGCTGGCTTTCATCGTAGATAATGGTTTTGTTGAATTGTTTTTGGAAAACCTAGCGCTTACGTCAGTACGGTGACGTTACATAATATCCACTCCTAATCAAAAAGTTATCCGCTGATACATATTCATGATTAAATACGTCTCTGACAATACATATCAAATGCAATCGATACCCAAGTCTTCAGCGATGATTATCGCAGCCCGCTCACCGATGAGAAGTGCTGTTGAGTACGTGTTCTGTGTACATCGGATTCGTTAGCACGCATATCAACAATCCCCTGTTCAGTACTACCCACCGTGCCAACGTTCAACGGCGAAATGGACATGTCAGCGACTTTCAGGTTCGACACGCCGTACACATTTAGCCGAGTGTCAACAACTCCTTTATCCGCCTCTGGTTTCATAGAACAAGTCCCAAGCTATACATACAAAAATCAGATGTGAAATCATGACAGATTCCACCGCACACACCGAGTGACCTATCATTTGCACTGATGTTCGATTCAGTATTTTACTGTGACAGCGGAAATGGCAAGTCATGACTTACCGATGTCGCGATGGAATTGACTGATCGCCTCGTCATCTTCAGCAGTGTAGACAATGTCAGGCGCATTCAAGTCCACTGGCCCGGAAGCTTCTCTGCAGACTGCAGCGCTTCCCTCTGGGAAATTAGGGTGACCAGCGGCGACTTCACCTCGATAGGAAGCCATGCGTCGAAAAATCTCACGCGTCTTCTTGTACCCGAAGTCAAGAGGAACAATATCAGAGGGACTGTTCAGAGTGTCGCAGTCACGCAAAGTCCCTAAAATTATGTGTGCACTCACTCATCTAGGAAGCCCGTAGTAAAGTCTACTCCTTCTTTGCCGTTCTCCGTCACTTTGATATGAACGCTTCCAACAGA
This sequence comes from Suillus decipiens, assembly GCA_016695475.1. Classification (NCBI taxonomy): domain Eukaryota; kingdom Fungi; phylum Basidiomycota; class Agaricomycetes; order Boletales; family Suillaceae; genus Suillus; species Suillus decipiens. The sequence goes on from MU172945.1 coordinate 318,053, forward strand.
CACGGGGTAAAGCTATTAAAGATATTTAGAAAAAACACGGGGTAAACAGAGAGCAGTACTGTATAATAACCGGCAGTCATGTAGTTGCGAGGAAGGACATTGAGCGGCTTCGCAAGCGGTGGAGTATATCTGACTGTCATGAGCATTCTCATGCCATCAAAACTAACTAATATTGCACGCACCCTGCCAAAACGGTGAATATTGCAACAGCCTTGCCTGGACGGTCTTGAAAGAACTCCTTCCAGCGTGGTTGAAACGCTGCATCCATAGCTTTCAATTCCTCGTCATCAGGACGCCACTTTATTTTTGAATCGAGGCCGCTGATATACCAATCAGCACGATACAAGTAGTGATCACTTGCACTAACTTTTGTGCAATCAATGACTTCCTGTCGCTGTTCCATTGTGCAAGGCTTTCTGCATTTGGATAGTTGTAAAGTGCTACAATCATGGGGAGAACGTGCTCACCCTGTAAGATACTCTCCCCACGCCAGAGGGCATCCATGGTAACGGCCTCGTCAGCAGCCAAATACGGAACAAGAGCGAGATTATGATCTGATTGTCCTGAGCCAAACTCATAGAATAAACGAATAAAGTTGCACCCTGATAATTTTCTCCGACACCAGGCAAATTCACTAATTGCTCGATACCGCAGCGCTTCAGGACCGCCTCGGCACCAATCCCAGACCGCTCCAAAATTCCAGGAGAACCGAACGTCCCAGCAGAGATAACAACAAGTTTTGATGCTCTCACAATACTCGACGACTGATCCGCGTCTGGGCAAGACACTGGGTCGCTGGTGAACTCGACACCTACAGCGCGCTTGTCCCTTTCATTTGGAAAACCCGTCAACCGTTTGCTGCGCCTGCGATCCTAGGTGGCTGGCAACTTACTCGAAGATGATACGCTTCACACGTTTCCCGTCCCAGACTTGTAAATTCGGGTTGTGAGCTTGGTTGTAGACATAGTGGTGAGCCGCGTCCGAACGCCTTCCGGTTGTCCCGTTAATGTACCTTTATACACATGGGCCAAAAATTCGCAATAGACCACGAGGACATGGACTCACTTTTGAGACGGCTAAGACAGAATTAGTTAGTAGTCGCAGATAGAGAAGAAACGTCACGGCTCACGCTGTATGTATTGCATGTTTCCAAATCGTCAGTGTCATCGGCATACTGCCTCTTGTGATAAGTTGTGCCAACGTGGATGAACTCATCGGAGACACCCATTTTACACCCACCCGAGGACACTTTGATAGGTCCATCATAGCCGTGGGTTGGATGACCAGGCTGCACTTCATATGTCTCTAGCTATAAAGTGAACATATAAGCAACAGATATCCTGAAAACGCGACGCATGCGATACCTTCTTCATGAGAGAAATCAAATTCTCAGATTCCCAACCATTGGCCCTCCAATCATCATAGTCCGAAACAGGTGCACGAGTGTAAACCATGACTGTCTCAACATCAGAGTCTTCTTCTTCATCGCAAGTATGTCACGTACAATTTATACATGAGCCTCCACCGACGCAACGACCACTAGGAACGATCGGTGCACGTCCGTTGAGACGAGGAGATGGATTTCCGATGTTGAATGTGACCGTGGTGCTCGTCGGTGTTTGGTTGAAGGGATATTGGTACGGTTGCACATGGACAGGTTTATTAAGGGTGTGTTGACCCGCTTCCAGGATCAATATCCTCAGCGAGGGATCATATGCAGCTAAGCGACCTGCGACAACACAAGCTACAGTACCGCCTGTACAGAATGATGTGTGACTAGAGGGAAAACCACCACAGGACGATATTTGCTCACCTCCAGCAAAAACGATATCGAATTCGGACATGATTGGATGAGACATTAGTGAGAGTGTTATTTTCAGGCCAGCTTCCGTCTTATAGCCTTTACCAGAGGGAAATGCCAACATTCATCGCCCATCGGGGACTTGCGACACGTCACATATCCCACATTCATCATGAAGGACTGCTTTAAAGTTTTACTGTCCTATTATAGCTGCACAAGCATCAATCCCAGCCTAGCCTAACCAATTTCGTATACCGTGAACGACGGACGGCCCGAATTCGCGTGCGAGCACACTAAAGATGGTACTGTCAGACAAGGAGGATGAAATCTAGAAAGGAAAGTGCACCAGATATGTGTCAGACAAGGCCAACGGAAGACAGATGAAGAGCACGTTGGCGGATATGGTGAGCGAGGCCATTGCATGACTTTTGATGGGCACGGGAACTGTAGAGTGTAATGATAGCGAGCCAAACCACATATATGATAGCGGGTATATTCACGGCTCAGTTTTTCAAGGCCGCAAGTAAGCCCATACAGAGGTACTATGGACACCTAAGGAACAGAGAAGGGGGCGGCCAATCGTGCGATGATATCATCATCGACGATGGGGCACCCAAAGCACGGGTCACATTCCTACCATGTGTTCTATCTCTGCAGCAAGCAACATGACATTTTCTTGCGCAACAGGGCGGGAGTGGAACAAATAGACGATCTAGCAGACGCTAGTACCAAAGGTCTGAGAGATGACAACATAGATGTGTGAGATGCAGTCAGATTCTCTTCATTTGAACAAGAAAACCAAGTTCCTCGCAAGAGAAGAATTGAGTCCAGAGGATGGAGCGACTGCATGATGAGAGAAAAAATAATGGAACACGGTGACTACCTGAGTGTTTGTACAGCAATATCTCAAAATTTGCAATATGGTCACGGAGCTGGTACGGGTGCCAATGCCTACGCCATCAAGTAGAAGAGACATAGCACGTGCGCAACAATCGCATCAAAAACAATGTAACCAAGAACAGCAGTCGGCACCGGCCATCCGAGGCCGTGCAGCGCTTACATAAAGCTAATGCTTCACCTGAAATATCATTGGAAAGGGTCATCGTACGCCTCTCGATATAATCTATTCAAATTGAGCATTCAACGTTAGCTTTAACGTTCACTTCAACGTTCAACACCAGTTGAGTCAAGTTTGTTCTAATCCGAGTCGCTTTTGGATCTTAACCTCCCTCCAAGGTGCCATACCTTTGCGTTTCAACTGACAACAATGCAGAACATCAAAAGCTCTTATTAAGCGCGTTCTGCATCTACTATGTAGTCTTATCAAAGACTTGACATACGGCATCATGTGTCTTTTATCAAGTCGGTGCATGCAGTGAACTGTGAAGCGCTCCATCATAATCGATCTGATCATCAAGCCACGGCTTGCAACCGGAATAATATCCCAGTATTTTATGGCTCCACAGCTCATTAATGCATTTATAGGAGATAAGAGGCCGCATGATGTCTGCATAAGACAAATTTATTTCTGTTCGCATTTGTCCTACTGCATCTTTCTATCTTTAGTGAATTGACGCTTTTCTACATCTTGAACCTGCTCCACCTTGTTGGTATCTATTGGTACTACAGCTGTCTGACCATTGTACAACCGTATACTTGACGTGCATCTCCTCGTCGTCTATACCTCAGCAATTCCTCACCACTCCCTGAGACTGTTCCAGTGTACGACCTCTAGATGGAGTATTCGCCTGATGACATCGCAGAAGCGAGGAGCGTGCAGTTCCTTACGGTGTGTCTCCTTGTCGATATGAAGGCTCAGAATAGTACTCACAATTCGTGTTCTATCAGTACATATATGGTGCGTACTGTCTGAGCTCCTTATTCTTTACCCTAACACAGTTCAGTGTCGATGGCTACATTCTGGGTAGGCTTATCCTGATCTATTTACCTCCGCTGTTAAAACCCATTTATCCAGATCTATGATTATGCTTGTTCACTGCATGAAGAGGTGATACATCTGTTCTGTGATACACCTCAGTCCTGATATCTACAACGTACGATGTAAAGTGGATGTTTTTACTTCGATCCGACTGGAGCAAGGTCAAAGGCCTGTATATTGTTACACGCTACCTTCCCTTTATCATTATTGTCACAGTTTTACGGAGTGCGTTCCGCTCCAGCGCACATTACCACGATGATGAATTAATACTTGTTTTTCAGAGTACTTTTCCCCCAGTGAGAACCTAGGGGTATGTGATGTCGTAGAATGTCAATCAGATCCAACCACTTACTGCATGACTATGCCAGACATGCCATGTGTTGACCAATGTCAACTCAGGTACGTGCAAGGTACATTTGTTTATGCATGTCCTTGCTGAAGCCTATCATTTTTCTTCTATAGGTCTTGGTATAACATCAGTCATTTTCTCCGAATGTACATACATCTTATTCACCCGTAAAACGTGTGTTCTGTTCTGATTTACCCAGTTTTCTTCGTCCTTAGAACATATGTACTCTGGAACAAGAATAGAATCTTGCTCGCAGCCATGTCGTTTACCTCTGTCGTGAGTTCCAAATCCACTCACCACACTAAAGTTAGTTATAAATGCATCGGCCAGGCTTTTCTTGTGGTATCCTTTAGCTCTACCTTCACCGCCACCGTCCCCGCAGCATGTACTTACTCTCGCTTTTTCTTTGGCGTTCCACAACCACTAAAAATTAATTTTTTTTTTCACTTTGACAGATGAGACTAACACGATTCCGGGCATCACAGAATGCTACGATAATTCGACCAGTTCTGGGTGGTTCATACAATTTATTCTCCTGACTGTGTTCGAATTAGGTGGGTGACCAGGAGCATACACCTGTACAAGCATACACTAATAAATCCTTTCACAGGACTCATGATACTCACGCTCATACGCGCCATACAGAGCTGGCGGATGAAGTCGAGCCGTCTGTACGTTGTTTTGGTGAAACATAATATATTCTATTATGCATGCGGCCTTCGTGAGTGACCACTCGTATGCGCCATTGTCCGTACTCATCCATGACCATTCTCTTTCCTGAAGTGTTCTCAGTGATAAATATATTCACATCACTGCTCCTTCAGGTGCGTGAATCTCCCAAGTGCCTTTTATAATCGAGTTGTTGATGTTCCACACCCCAGTACTGCTACTACGACATGTTGTATGCGTATGCACGTCCACATCCTGCTTCGTACTGCTACTAACAATACACAAACTTACAGCGTCGAGGTCATGGTTCTTGCGATCCTCGCTACGCGCATGCACGTCCATCTCTGGGAAATGAGTCGACGTGCATATGACTCTGGCGACCCAGTGCGTATTACAATGACCGATATGTCATCTATGAATTTCGCGGCATGATGCGTTATCTGCTTTTCTGGTATCGTTCGCGGAGCGAGTCTTGGACTGTGGGAGATGACTGATGGGGGTAGATTCAGCAGAGAGATAATTTCTCTAGTTGCAAGAATGCCAGGCTTTACAAGTCTATCTACTGGGTGCTTTTGTGTAAAGTAACATGTGAAATAAATAGGACGTAGGTATGAGGCGCGTAGTTCGGAGTTGATAGATGGCGTCAAACGAAAGGATGGGCACGACAATCGCATGGGATAGTTGGGGCCTGGCTGAGTGGACGTGCAGACGCCAGACACCCTGTCTCATCTTTCATACCTGACGATTTCGATCATGGTAATAAGGTCGACAATAAATTGTTGGAGTTATTTAGTGACGAGCTCGACTCGGAAGGAGCCGAAACGGTGGCTTGAACCTTAAATCGTCGGTAGTTGCATGCAGTAGCTAGTTTTTGGATACGCTACGCGTTTGTTTATGGGTTCCCTGTACAATCGAGTTAGATCGTACTTCGAAGAACGTGTCTGAGACTTGCGGATAACTCAATATAAATCTGGGCGCTACTCGCTACTACTGGTCTTGCAAACACGGCGTCCGGCCTGAGTGCCCTTCTAATTGGCCACAGATAATCCTTGTTGGATTCCGAACGATCCGAGATAGGTCCGAGCGGGAGATAGGGTAGCGCGCACGTTAATGAGTTCTTGAATACTTAGAAACTGAGATCGTACCTTGTCTTTCTAGCTCCCCGTTCGCTCGCCTGTCATCACGACAATTCTGCCTCCAGCACCAGTGATAGCGATGTACCTAATATCAACTCTTCCAATTAGGCCCTGTGCCGGGTCCATGCAATATTAAGCTTAGCCTTATGATAAACCCTAACCCTGCTCATCAACAACTTGTCCTTGGAGTCGAATTGGCAACCGATCCTGTATCATTCCATCACAACAGTTATCCGCTAGATACACACTCATACTTGAATTTGCTTCTGACTATATATCTCAAACGCAATTGATACCCAAGTCTTCAGCAATGATCATCGCAGCCCGCTCTCCGATGAGAAGCGCCGTCGAATTCGTGTTCTGTATATATCGGATCCATTAGAACGCACATCAAAAATCGCCTGTTCAGTACTACCCACCGTGCCAACGTTTGACGGCGTAATGGACAGATCTGCGACCTTTAGGTTCGACACGCCGTACACATTTAGGCGAGTGTCGACAACCCCTTTATCTGCCTCCGGTTTCATGGAACAAGTCCCAATCTACACGTACAAAGATCAGATGTGAAATTATGAACGTTCAGCTGCACACACCGAGTGCCATGCAGTTTGCACTGATTTTCGATTCAGTATGTTACCGTGAAAATGCAGATGGCAAGTCATGACTTACCGGCGTCGCGATGGAATTGAGTGATCGCCTTGTCATCTTCAGCAGTGTAGACAATGTCAGGTGCATCCAAGTCCACTGGCCCAGAAGCTTCCCCGCAGGCTGCAGCGCTTCCCTCCGGGAAATTAGGATGACCAGCGGCGAATTCACCTCGATAGGAAGCCATGCGTCGAAAAATTTCGCGTGTCTTTTTGTACACGAAGTCAAGAGCTATAATATCGAATGGGCTGCGCGGAGTGTCGCTGTCATGCAAAGTCCCTGAAATGATATGGGTGCACTCACTCGTCTAGGAAACCCGTAGTAAAGTCCACTCCTTCTTCACCATTCTCCGTCACTTTGATATGAACGCTTCCAACAGACGCAGGGTAAAGCTATTGAAGAGATTCAGAAAAACAAGCACGGGAAAGACGGAGAGCAGTACTGTAAAATAATTGGCGGTCATGTAGCTGCCAGGAGGAAGGTTCGAGAGTGACCTCGAGATCGATGGAACATACCTAGCTGTCATGAGCATTCCCATGTTATGAAATCTAAGCGACGCGTACGCACTGTACCAAAGGAGCAAACATTGCAACAGCCTTGTCTGGGCGGTCCTGGAAGAACTCCTTCCAGCGTGGTTGAAAAGCTGGACCCATGGCTTTCAACTCCTCGTCATCAGGACGCCATTTGATTTTTGAATTGAGGCCACTAAGTTACCAATCAACACGATACAAGCAGTAATCACTTCCACTAACCTTTGTGATAACATGCCGCTGCTGTTCCACTGTGCAGGGCTACCTGCATATGGGTGGTGGTGAAGTGCTGGAGTTATGGTCGAAACATGCTTACCCCGTAGGATACTCTCCCCACACGAGACGACATCCATGGTAACAGCCTGATCAGCAGCCAGGTACGGAGCACGGCCGTTAGTGTGATCTGCTCGTCCTAAGTCAAGCTTATAGAATAAATGGATAAAGTTGCACCTTGATAATTTTCTCCGACACCAGGCAAATTCACTAATTGCTCGATACCGCAGCGCTTCAGGACCGCCTCGGCACCGATCCCAGACCTCTCCAGAATGGTCGGGGAACCGAACGCCCCAGCAGAGATAACAACAAGCTTTGATGCTCTCACAATACTTGATGACTGATCCGCATCTGGGCAAGACACTGGGTCGCTGGTGAACTCGACACCTACAGCGCGCTTGTCCCTTTCATTTGGAAAACCCGTCAACCGTTTGCTGCGCCTGCGATCCCAGGTGGCAACTTACTCGAAGATGATACGCTTCACACGCTTCCCGTCCCAGACTTGTAAGTTCGGGTTGTGAGCTTGGTTGTAGACATAGTGGTGAGCCGCGTCCGAACGCCTTCCGGTTGTCCCGTTAATGTACCTTTATACACATGGGCCAAAAATTCGTAATAGACCACGAGGACATGGACTCACTTTTGAGACGGCTAAGACAGAATTAGTTAGTAGTCGCAGATAGAGAAGAAACGTCACGGCTCACGCTGTATGTATTGCAAGTTTCCAAATCGTCAGTGTCATCGGCATACTGCCTCTTGTGATAGGTCGTGCCAACCTGGATGAATTCGCCAGCAATACCTATATTGTACATACCGGGGGAGATTTTGATAGGTCCGTCATAGCCGTGGGTTGGACGACCAGGCTGCACCTCATATGTCTCCAGCTATAAAATGAATGTATAAGCTATTTGAATGCATCCAGAAAATGCATTCGAGACCTTCTTCATGAGGGGAATCAAATTCTCAGATTCCCAACCATGAGCTCCCCAATCATCATAGTCAGAAGCAGGTGCACGAGTGTATACCATAGCTGTCTAGTCATCAGAGTCTTGTTCACTGTTGCACGTATGCTACGCACAATTCACACATGAGCCTCCACCGACACAATGACCGCAGGCAACGATCGGTGCACGGCCGTTGAGACGAGGAGATGGATTTCCAATGTTGAATGTGACCGTGGTGCTCGTCGGTGCTAGGTTGAAGCGACTTTGGGAAGGGTCCACATGAATAGGTTTATTGAGGCTATGTTGACCCGCTTCCAGAATCAAGATCCTCAGCGAGGGATCATATGTAGCTAAGCGACCTGCGACAACACAAGCTGTGGTACCACCTGTATAGAATGATGCGCAAGGAAAGAAAACCACCACAATATGACATTTGCTCACCTCCGGCAAAAACAATATCGAATTCTGACAGGATTGGATGAGACATAAAATGTGAAATAGTTAGTTATTACAGGCGGACTTTGGTCTTATAACCCTCACCCGAAGTGAAGCGCTAGCTCATTCACCGCCCATCGGGGACTTGCAACACACACGATCATGCCCGTGGCAATACCGAAATCATAAGAAAGGCAATGACTGTCCAAGTTAGTAGTTTCATTTGTGAATGGGTCTACTGTGAGAAAAAGATGCACACCTTGGTTCTTCGCCGTAAGCATTTGATCTCCAAACAATTAGACTCGATGATAACTAGTGTTGTGGGCAGAACTCTGCCATTCTGCCACGTGGCAGGGCAGAACTGGCACTGCCAGGCAGATGGCAGACCTCCCGGGCAGAATGTGGCAGAACTCCCACACCTACAGAACCGTGGGAAGATATACTATATAGTTTGATGTACCATTTCAGTGTATGATAGCGTGAATCAAAGCATTTTGAAGCTCTCTACAATGGCTGCCAAGTCTGGGGGCCGGCCTCTGAACACCCTCATCGAAGACAACTTCAAAAAGGGGGATGCTACTTCTGCCAAGTCCAACAGATACTGGTGGACCTGCAACTATTGTAATGCCCGCATCGATGGACGTAATAATAACCTTTTCGAACACCTCACAGGACAGCAAAGTTCATTGTCGATGCCATTGGAAATATCGAGAATCGAGACTGCAACCTTGTAGAGTGCATGCTTGAACTCATTCGGTGTGCACACAAGATGTCAACACTACGACTCGAGGATGGCGACGACATGGAGTTCTTTGCTCATGCCAAGTCAGTCTTCAACCGTCGATTTCATTCAATCAATACAAAATATCACACCCTCGCACTATTCCTCCACCCAATGTGTCGTAAACTTGCTGTTACTCAAGCAGCGAGTGGCCGTCCATTCGAATTCATGGTCAAAGTGGCATTGGAAATCGCACTACAGTGGAAGTGGAGTAAAGCAAAGGCCGACACACTTGTCACGGACCTTAAGGCATATAATCTCTGCCACGCACCATTCGCTGGTGGCCAGGCAGACGGACTAGCTTGGTGGGAGAATCTCCCAGTCAACTCTGACGCACACCCACTGAAGGGTTTCGCAATTGTCATCCTATCCATCGCCCCACATGCGGCCGAGGTTGAACGGCTCTTTTCAGACCTTGGTGGTACGCAGTCGGCCAAGCGCTGCAATCTTTCAGTTCGCACATTCGAGACACTTGGCAAGGTCCGCGCTAATCTTCGCTATCACGTCCACCTTAAAAATGTTACTGACGGCAAACCAACACGACGACGCCATGCTCACATGCACACAACCGAACTTCCGGGATCGATACGGAGGTTGCCAAACAGCTCGAAACCGACTTTGCATTCGTTCCCCCACTTTCAGCAGTCTCCAGTGACAATCTCCAAGGTCCCGAATCAATCTCGCTTGATGATATTGATGCTGAGTTTGCTCGACTTGAAGATATTCGTAATGCGGAAAAAACGATGGGCACAGAGTTTGCCTCGGACTGGGATGTGGATGGGAAGGAAGTTTTGCAAGGGAGAGCATTTGACTTCGCAGAACTGCAGCGCGTCGATGAGGGATTGGTGCCTGCAGCGATTGAGGATGAAATTATGGTCACGGATCATGATGCAAATGAAGATGGGACATGGAATATCAATTCTATGTTGCTGTTGAGCGGTCTTATATCGATGTAGTTAGTAGTCTTGCATTGTTAAAACATCACGTGATTCTGCCATCTGCCACGTTGGCAGAACATGGTTCTGCCAAGTTCTGTCAGTTCTGCCGGCAGAACTACCTCGAAATAGTTCTGCCCACAGCACTAATGATAACCAGTCTGACTATACATCAATTTGAGATGGTGAGAATTTATTGACAAACTTCTCGGAGAAATTCGGCAGACGAAGCGAGTTTGAAATTTGACAGATGCCGGTAATGCCGGTTTAGGTAATCGTTTGTTAGGTCCTTAGTTCAAGCAAAGTATTGTATGCTTCCCAAACATCATAGTCCATCGAGTAACAGTATAAAATGATACAGTTTCATGCCTTTCACCTGCCCATGCCGCAATATCAGCCACCTGTTGAGCCTTTGATTTGGATTGTCAATCCTTCGAGCCTTGTCATTGACGAAAAAATCCTTCATGAGCTTCGGATGACAGTCATGGACCTCATGTTGCACTCTATCTCGAACAAGGCCACCATGCTACCTTGGAGGGAAGGTTTTTCTCGAAGCAAGACCCTTGTGCGGTTTCTCAATGTGTTGGATGCTGAACAGCAGGCGAACGAGCAAATTCGTGTCATTATACGAATAATGGCTATCGAAATAGTGACCGATGGGGTTGATGCCGACATGAGGCTGCATATTTTTGGCATGTTGTCGAAAGATGTCACCCCCGAACTACTCTCATTTGATCTTGATGCTTTGCTGACGGCGCGCTTACAAGAAACTACTCTGTGGCTATGACGCATCCTTTTGTCAGCTATGCAGACAGCACGACCTGCAAAGAAAACAAGAAGCAGCACATGGAGACAGTAAGTGTTGTGTGCATTCAGTTGATCGTATGTACAAATGATGAATGATTTATGAACAGTACTGTACCGTAATTGAGTTGCAGATTGTAAACATTCGCTCCCAAAATAATCTCGCCTTCCAGATGATTCATGGATTATGATCATTTAGTGGTGGTTCATCGCGCAAAACCATTGATTTACTCGCGTGTTATGGTCTTTCTCCCGCCTACGACACGTTACACAAAGCTCGTGCTGCCATGGCTGACGGCCAGATTCAACGTGCACGTCTAGTATCTCGTGGACTGTTGTGATCCTTGGGAAAGAACATCAAGTTGCGAGAAGGCCTCGAGAACTTGCTGGTGTTGTGTCGTTGAAAGGGCACTTGTAAAGTCCACTGGGTAATTTTCAATCGCGTCTCGAGCAGCGAGCGATAAAGGTCGTACGGAGCTCATGATTGAAACTTGACATGGCGTATATTCTGAGCAGCAGACAGGAGCAGACACATCACCTGTAAGCAACCTGTAAGTACTGTATGATCGCAAGCACCTCCGGCATCACCGGCATCTGTCAAATGTCAAACTCCTCGCAGCTCGCTCTTCGCCTGCCGATCGACCAGTCTGACTGGATATAAATTCCACCTTGCCGAACCTCCGAATTTTAAGGTTTAGAACAAATTCTAGAATTCTAAATCCTACGGGAAGTCATCCAATTACTTTATACTAGATTTATAGATTTTATTTTTCCCCGCTTGCTTGTTCCCCATGGGCCACGGCAATAAATGTACACTTGTTCGCTAAAAAATAAAATAGGAAAAATAAATGGGAATTGAATGGAGCTAATCAACCGTCCGTGGAGTAGTGTTGGCAAAACTACGCCATTGCGCCGCGCCAGTTGTGCCATTTTGGCAATTGCCGGCGATATCTCGCGGGCCCTGGCAAAACTTGGCACAACTAGTAGTAGCACCAGAGGTCTAGGGGCAACTTGGACAAGCTCATCACAGTAGATTCGCCATCAATCCAAACTTCGAGGGCTCAAACGAGTTGATAATAAGTCCCGTCGATAATTCTGGAAGTGCAACTATCGTGCTTCAACCAGTGGCAGTGGTCAATGCATTGAAGGCCGAGATAACCGCTGTCTCTTACATCTCACAAACCCCAAAGAGTACCCGGATGCTCCACCATCTGTCCGCAATGAAGCTCGCAGAGTCTTGTTGTAGAAAGGTGCTGCCATTGGCCTGACAGAAGCACCACTTTCTCGTGACTCAGACACACCTGCCTCGGATGTTGCTCCAATCAATCTATCTAACATCGGAACGAGTAGTTTGCAGGTGGTCAAGCCAGTGGGAAGGATTGGTAGGAAAATATTCCAATCTCTGCGAAGACGTACCCATCGAAAACACTCGCAATCACCTGATTCTCAATTGTCCCTCATGCGGTAGATGTCGAACGACAAGCTGGAGGGGCCTGAAAGCTTAACAGAGGATAAAGTTGCAGCTACCTTTGATGAGATTGAGCAACGTATTGCAGAATTACCATCGGTTATTCCCCAGCTGGAACTTGAAGGGTACGAGATCTCGGCGGGAAGGGTGGATGACCTTGCGGAGCTGGAACAGGTTGACAAAGGGAATTATGCCTGCGGCTTTTGGAAGACAATGTTCAGCAAGTGGGATTTGACTTGAAGGATAGTATATCTTGTCTCTGTTAACTATGAAAGGTGTCTCGTCAATGTAATAATCGGTAGTATCATTATGAATTATCATGAATCGTTGTCACGTTGATGCAGTGCGCCTGGGAGTTTTGCCAAGTTTTGCCGATGCGCCAAGTGCCAGTTGTGCCGGCACTTGGTCAAAACTCTGCCGAAAGTAGTTTTGCCCCCAGCACTACCGTGGAGTCAACTGGCTGTATTTTTCCATCAATAAAGTTATCCGTTACATATATCCTCATAATTAAATACGTTTCTGACTATATCATATATCAAACTTGATACCCAAGTCTTCAGCAATGATTATCGCAGCCCGCTCTCCGATGAGAAGCGCCGTCGAATACGTGTTCTGTGTATATCGGATTAGAACGCACATCGACAATCGCCTGTTCAGCACCCACCGTGCCAACGTTTAACGGCGAAATGGACATATCTGCAACCTTCAGGTTCGACACTCCATATACATTTAGCCGAGTGTCTACGACTCCTTTGTCTGCTTCCGGTTTCATGGCACAAGTCCCAAGCTACACATAAAAAGATCAATTGTGAAATTATGACAGGTTCAGCCGCACACACCGAGTGCCATGCCGTTTGCACTGATTTTCGATTCAGTATTCTACCGTTGCAGTGGAGATGGCAAGTCACGACTTACCGAGGTCGCGATGGAATCGATTGATCGCCTCGTCATCTTCAGCAGTGTAGACAATGTCAGGCGCATTCAAGTCCACTGGCCCGGAAGCTTCCCCGCAGGCTGCAGCGCTTCCCTCCGGGAAATCGGGATGACCAGCGGCGACTTCACCTCGATAGGAAGCCATGCGTCGAAAGATTTCGCGCGTCTTTTTGTACCCGAAGTCAAGAGGAACAATATCGGATGGGCTGCGCGGAGTGTCGTAGCCACGCAAGGTCCCTGAAATGATATGGGTGCACTCACTCATCTAGAAAACCCGTAGTAAAGTCTACTCCTTCTTTGCCATTCTCCGTCACTTTGATATGAACGCTTCCAACAGACGCAGGGTAAAGCTATTGAAGAGATTCAGAAAAACAAGCATGGGAAAGACGGAGAGCAGTACTGTATAATAACCAGCACTCATGTAGTTGCGAGGAGGAAGGTTGTCCGAGAGTGGCCTTGAGAGCGGTGGAATATAACTGGCTGTCATGAGTTTTCTCATGCCATCAAAGCTAATTAATATTGCGCGCACGCTGAAAAAGCAGTGAATATTGCAACAGCCTTGTCTGGGCGGTCCTGGAAGAACTCCTTCCAGCGCGGTTGAAAAGCTGAATCCATGGCTTTCAATTCCTCGTCATCAGGACGCCACTTGATTTTTGAATCCATGCCACTGAGATGCCAATCAGCACGATACAAAAAGTGATAACATGCACCAACTTCTGTGCAATCAATGACTTGCCGCCGGTGTTCCATTGTGCAAGGCTTTCTATATTTAAGTAGTTGTAAAATGCTGCAACCGTGGCGAAAACGTGCTTACCCTGTAGGATACTCTCCCCACGCCAGATGGCATCCATGGTAACAGCCTCGTCAGCAGCCAAGTAAGGAACAATGGTGAGATTGTGATCTGATCGACCTAAGCCAAGCTCTTAGAATAAATTAAAAGCGCACCTTGATAATTTTCTCCAACACCAGGCAAATCCACTAGTTGCTCGATACCGCAGCGCTTGAGAATCGCCTCTGCACCAATCCCAGACCTCTCCAGAATGGTCGGGGAACCGAACGCCCCAGCAGAGATAACAACAAGCTTTGATGCTCTCACAATACTTGATGACTGATCCGCGTCTGGGCAAGACACTGGGTCGCTGGTGAACTCGACACCTACAGCGCGCTTGTCTCTTTCATTTGAAAAAGCTGTCAACCGTTTACTGCGGCTGCGATCTCAGGTGGCAACTTACTCGAAGATAATACGCTTCACACGCTTCCCGTCCCAGACTTGTAAGTTCGGGTTGTGAGCTTGGTTGTAGACATAATGATGAGCCGCGTCTGAACGCCTTCCGGTTGCTCCGTCAATGTATCTTTTATACATGAAGTAAAATAAATTTTGTAACAGCCTATAAATGAATAAACTCACTTTCGCCATGGCTGGGGCAGATCTGGTTAGTGTCACAGTTACGAAAGGAATATCATAGCGTACACTGTATGTATTGCATGTTTCCAAATCATTAGTGTCATCGGCAAACTGCCTCTTGTGATAGGTTGTGCCAACATGGATGAACTCATCGGAGATGCCCAATTTATACCTAGCAGATGACACTTTGATGGGTCCGCCATAGCCGTGGGTTGGACGATCGGGTTGCACCTCATATGTCTCCAGCTATAAAATGAATGTATAAGCTATTTGAGCACATGTCGAGAACGCACTCGAGACCTTCTTCATGAGGGGGATCAAATTCTCAGATTCCCAACCATTGGCTCCCCAATCATCATAGTCCGAAGCAGGTGCACGAGTGTAAACCATAACTGTCTCATCATCAGAGTCTTGTTCACCATTGCAAGCACGCTACGCACAATTCACACATGAGCCTCCACCCACGCAACGACCGCAAGGAACGATCGGTGCACGGCCGTTGAGACGAGGAGAGGGATTTCCGATGTTAAATGTGACTGTGGTGCTGGTCACTGCTTGGTTGAAAGGATATTGGTATGGTTGCACATGAATAGGTTTGTTGAGGGTGTGTTGACCCGCTTCCAAAATCAAGATCCTCATCGAGGGATCATATGCAGCTAAGCGGCCTGCGATAACACAGGCTGTGGTACCACCTGTACAGAATGATGGTGAACAGGGTAAACCACTACAAGATGATATATTCTCACCTCCAGCAAAAACGATGTCGAATTCTGACATGATTGGATGAGACGATAATATGGGGTGCTACTTTCAGGCCAGCTTCTATCTTATAACCTTCATCTGAGTGAAGGCCATCATTCACCACATCGGGAACTTGCGGCACATTGCATATCACACGACCATGTCCGTGATAAAGGACAATGATGACTGCTTCCACTATACTATATCTAGTAAGTGAAACCCGGTTGTAAGGTTGTGTGTGATACTGCGTGATTGTGTTATCCCCCATAACCCCTACGGTATTCATGAGCACCACATCACAGGTCACGCCTTCTCGCAGGACTTACTATTACATCACGAATAGACCGTAGTATGCAGTGGCGTACCGAACGGCCCGAGTACTTTGACGTGTACAAGACCCGTAAAATCTTGTGACCCATAATATAAGGCGATGTCCTACAGGTTCAATTCAGTATTTTACCATGGAGTGGGTAAGTCAGAGTTAACCGCCATCACGGTGGAATTCACCAATCGCCTCATCATCTTCGGCAGTGTGGATGATGTCAGGCGCATTCAGGTTCATTGGTTCCCACAAACGGCGGCGCTTCCTCCTTGTAAACGAGGATGATCAGCGGGGATGTCACCTCTATGGGATGGTTGAAAGGCCAAACGCGTGGCTTCAAGCTCCTTGAGATCAGGACGCCTGGTCTTTGCGTCACCACTCTGGAATACTAGTCAGCACATTGACAGCTGCGATATTGAAAATATACGGACGTTCAGGCAATGAGCAATTCGCCATTGACGTTCCATCGCATAAGGGTTTTTGCATTGAGGCAGATGAAGGTACAATGTTATTGGACATACTCGTGAATCGAAGTCATATCATCAACGTGATTGAAAAACTTCGTGAGGGAATCATTTTCTTATATTCTCAACGATTGGCTTTCTCATCATCAAAATCCAAAGCAGAAGTAGGTGCGCAAGTGTATATCATGCGGAGACGAGGAGAGAGATTTCCGATGATTCGCGTGACCGTGACTCTGAGCAGAATGATTGAGGGTGTTGGCCCATTTCCAGAATTAAGATCCTCAGAGAAGGATTGTACGGGACCAGACGACAAGTTGTACGTAGCGTTGCGTAGATGATATTATGGCAATTACAGGACGATGATAGCTCACCTCCAGCATAAATGACATCAAATTCTGTTGAAGAGACACTTAGAGCCGTCGGACTTACTCGTCAATTAATTCCCCGCACATCCCTTTCATCATGAAGAGTCTTGCGCTACATAGCTTGTCATCGGTTCAGAACAGTGTCGACCGCCACGTCACTACCATGGTGATAACCGCTCTTTCGCTGTCTGGTGCGTGCATAACTCGCATCGTTCCAGTTCCCTGGCTACTATTACCTTGAAGTTGCTAGGGATGGATTTGTAAAATATTTGTTTGTTAGTGTTGTTGGCGCCATTGCGCCGCGCCAGTGCAGTTACAAAGTTGGAAAGGAGAGTGTCAACTCACGTGACCATGTAGAAGTCACATCCTTCCGAACATTTGTGAATATTGCAGTGTAATGCCCTCTCTATCTGACCAGATCGACCATCTGACTTCCCTCTCGAAATCTATTAAAGCTAGTGCTGATGGGTTCCCGACCTCAGATGGGCTCTTTACAAAAGCTGTCCTTAACACTGCTCTAGGTGACCTGATTCGTGACATTGATTCATCCGAACTCGGGCTCTTCACACTAGTACACCCACCGTCTCATGTTCCAACCGAGTCTGAAGCAAGGGGCGTGATATCTCGTGTAGAATTCCCTGGTGCTACGCCTCTGAAGAATCCACCTTCCCGAAGGCAGGAGATAACAAAACCGAAAGAGTATGAGCCAGAAGTATATGCACAGGCAGCGTTAAAGTACCTGGATCGGTAGTACGTTCTGCATTTTTCTAGGGAATATATTTTGTTTTAACATTTATTATGCAGTCACTCAATTCGCCCAATGCCCCGTGCGCGATCCCAGGTCCAGGGGCTTATAGACAGGCTGGATGAGACGCGACGGAATATCAGAGGTCTTAGTGAAACATTACAGCAGGTTTTAACTATCAAATTTTTACCTCAAAGGTTTTGATGTTTTCCACGCAGTTAACAAGTAGCAATCCCGCATCAGGCCCCAGCTCGCAGGAGTCCACTGCAGCAGACGAGGAACGGCGCATACAAGATCTCCAGGCTCGTCTTATCGAACTGCGTAAACAAGTGTGTGCCTTCCATGTCCATGTATCCTTTAAATTCACACATCAACAGAAAGATGACATCCTTCGCATTTCCAATCCTGCTCCCAAGCCCGCTCCAAAACTAGATAGGGCTCCTTCGCCCCTGACTGTACCTGAGGCCCAGGAGGAGATATTCTGGAACACGCCTGCCACATCTGCGCGGACGCTTCGCTTCACGGAAAAGCTCATGGATGAGGAGGTGGATATCAATGACGTATCAATCATGTCCTTTCCGAGCCCGGTTCCTCGGCCTCGTTCTGTATTATCATCGCTAGGTCTTCCTGTGGACGATGATTCCCTAGATATCGGAGAACACAATATTGGGCCGGGCGATTCTGTGATGCCTGATCCATTAGATCAGCATGAAGAAGAACTCCTAGGTAGTGAGCTGGAGCTGGATGGTGGAGATGGAGAACAAACTGTGGTTCTCAAGAAGTTGCCATCATCGTTACCACCAAATTTCACACCGCCAGAAGGCATTACGCCTCCTGAGACACCTTTACCTGCAAATTCGGAGTTGCAGACCCCTGCTTCAGGACCTCCTGAGTCCGCCAGAGAACCAAAAGTACGCATGAATATGGAGATCGAAAAGATTGTGGTAAGTATTCCAGTCACATAACCCAAAATCGCGTACAATTAAAGCGGCATTCGATAGATGAAGATATGGAGCACAGTGGGCGAGATCATCATGCCAGGCCATCCTTTCGACCCCACGGGATCAATATCAGGCGGAAGTAAACCTCCAAGGGCAAAGGAAACTCTGTACGTACTTACTCCAGTTTTTCATGACTAATCCGCTGACATACCCTAGTGCCCATCTTGAATCCCTCTCTTCCCAGACCCCCTCCCCTACGTCCCCAACTACATCCTCATTTTCATCGCTTGCGCCATCTATGATCCCTGGCCAGCCCACCTCGCAACAGATCGCAACTTGTCAGCTTTTGCTCACTCTACTAAAACAGCCTGGCTTCTCAATGTCACTCAATAAACTGAAGGAAGCGCTGGCGGAAGGTGGTGGTAGCGCAAGTGGCACGCGGACGATGTATGCTTGTGTAGCGAAGAAGTTGATCAAGATTGAGCGAGGGGGCGGGGAGCAGGTCGTCAAGTTTGACGTTTGATTGATTTGATTTCTTCAGGCTGCTGCCTTCATTTGATGTAGCGTAATAAAATTCTCTTCGGGAGCATACATATGCCAATGTTACCCTCAGGCCTTGACCTTGTTAACGCGTCTCCAGACGCCAGTAAAGGAAATGTTCTGTGAGATACACAACTTCAAGTTGAATGTTATCGTCACGGTGGATGTTCGTGGACCCAGCTTTGGCCTAGCGACGCGCATTGATGGGGATGAGCGCAGGGAAAAAGAGAGAATAGTGTTGATCTTCGAATCGTGGCCTTTTGAATGGCGCAGAACCCAGGTCAACCTGTGCTTCAAAAAGAACAAGTACCGCATTACGTTTTGCATGTCTTGCAACACTCGCAGACTCACGATCTGCCCGAAACGACCATAGCTATCAAAGCTGTACGACCATGATTCAATCCAGATCCCTGCGAACACGATCGGCCTAACACTCGAGGCAATATTCCGCAAAGTATTGTTTGAACAGTGATGTCATGTTGTTCTATCTGCTGTTAACGTTCAACGTTGGTGCTTACTGTGGCACGACTTCCTTCGCTGTGCAAATAGATGGTTCAAAGTCATTAAATAGTTCATCTCACAATCATAACACATGCATTAGATGAACCTTATACTGTCCTCTCTCAACCTCTGCCCCCAGGCAGTCCCTCACAGGTGAGTTGCTAGCTCAGTGCCGACAGGAGTTTCTGCAGAACTAGAAGAGATATCTTTCGAGCTGCATGTGACAACTTCAACACCATTTTGGCTGACATAAAACTATGTGAGTGTCGAGTATACGTGCATAGACAAGTGACAAACTTTTGATTGTCCTATCAGAGAGCCAATGCATTAACACGGGCATAAAACTCTTTTCCAGCTCACGGTTGGGAGGAGCATAAGAGTTGGCACACGCTTGTCCTCATTGTTGTTAACCACCTGGGCTGCGTCACTGTTATGAACGTTCCTCCAGTAGTAATGATATCATGAGCCGTATCTTGTGCTTCAGGAAAGGAGTGGGTATCGAAGGCTAACTTGAATGTCAAAGATGGTTATATTTCTTTCGATGCAGTAGTCAAGAGCTTACGATCAAATTCGTGGGTAGCGTCCAGTGAGGAAAGGAATTCAGTGTTGTGCAAGGAAGCTGTGGTGATGCCAGCAAGCTGGATTGCTAAGTACTTTGTGAACATTTAACCAAGGGATAGATTCGAATTTTCACACACCACACCGCCTGATGTGCCACATTCTCACCCTCTACTCATGGGCCATGGGCCAGTCCTTCAGGCTGTTGTGCATACAAGACAGCATATGATGCTAACCTGCACAAAAGCTACTTGGCCGAAAGAAATATTCTCCAGGATTTAGAGGGACAAGTGCGTGGGATCTCGGTTTATTGGAGCTTACAAGACTCTTGCAACCAAGTAAGCAACTATCAGGTGCGGCAGTATCATATTGTTGGAATATGGAAAACTTGTTACTCATTACGCTTTAAAAATCTGTTGCAGAAATGTTAATGCGGTCCTACTTTATCTTTGACGACACTTACATCCTGTTCTCTTACTTGAAACGAGCGGGCCATCGAAGGTTCAAACGTTTACTAGTATACGTGACGCTGAGGAGTTCCTGCAAGCAAGTGATCAACATGATGTGAAT
This sequence comes from Suillus decipiens, assembly GCA_016695475.1. Taxonomy (NCBI): domain Eukaryota; kingdom Fungi; phylum Basidiomycota; class Agaricomycetes; order Boletales; family Suillaceae; genus Suillus; species Suillus decipiens. The sequence goes on from MU172945.1 coordinate 338,844, forward strand.
ATTCAAGTTGCTGGTGACCAAGACAAAGGGTGCTCGTATCAGCAACCTGCATCAAAGCCATGCACGTATCTATATTTGCGCTGCGTGCATGTGCATGATCAAAACTAGAGTATCGGTCCCTGCCAAAATGAAATTCCCCTGTTTCATGATTCCTGTGCATCATGCGCCTGCCGCTGACAGGGATCCGAAATGAACAGCCGCTGATGGAAAGCACTCAAATATTGTTGTAGACTCGGTCGAATGTTAATGTTTGTATGTGGTTTGGTATGGTGTGACGATCATAATGTTGGCATCGTTATATGAAGCCTTGTTAATGCAACGTGCTCGACCAAATTCCCAGCTCGTAAAACGCGCCTCGAGCCTTTTTATCTTTGTCCACGATCTGCACAAGTGGTTCCTTGTTGAAGGTCTTTGCGATCTCATTACGTGTTATCAAGCCAGGTTGTAAGACGTCGTTACAGCAGTCTTCTAACCTTGGTAAACAACTGTACCGACTTAATTGTCCTCTGGCTAATCATATCATACGAACATGGGCTCTGCAAACGCACAGCGCAAGGGCGTTTGGGAGCCCTTACCGCTCATCGTCTATGGCTATGCCGTCCACCCACTGTCGCCCTCCAAACGCGACACCAGACTGTCAAGTCGTCGCCCTATGTCCACTATTACAGAGGGCTCCACCGACGAGAGCGGTGTACACAGGGATGTGGTCTCCCTCGAAGTTGGCGATGAGGTCTATGCATTCGAAAAGTATACCCCAAGAGGAAACCAAACGGATGGCATATGGTACAGAGGGTGCGTCATATTGATAACGTAGTTCCCGTGTTGTTTGAAGTACTTACTACTCTCATAATTTCCAGCTACGTAGTTTGCACTGCCCGCCTTCCACCAGTCACCTGGTCTACCTCTTCTGATCCAACTTCATCTTCATCCGCCAAACCAGTCAAAACCGAGGAACCGCAACAGGTTTTCATTGGTATATTTCCTGCATCACATATCTTTGTCCGTGATGAGCTCTCAGACGCCGAGGGACGCCTACCAGATCTTGTCACTTCCCTTACCGCCAACTCCTCGAATCACAACGGGTCAGTAACTAGTGCAGATTACCTTGCACAGTGGAAACGGGAGCGCGCAAACTCAGGTCCAGAACCCCCTCGCGAGCATAGAGAAAGAGACCGGGAAGTTAGGGAACTGACATATGATGACGAACGCAAATCATTCAAACTGGGGCCTCCGCCAGACCAGGCCAAGTCCACTCGCGCTGCGCTTGTCGTATATCCTGCAAGCATACACTCGGTTCCGGAATCCGAAAACATGAAACCCCTTCCCCCACGCCCATCTCTGAAGTCAGGTGATGATACAGCCTCTGGCACGATCCAGCCTATCATCGACGAGATTGCTAGTGCCCTCCGAGAATGGCATAGCATGATGTTCCAGTACCTCGCGAGGCGCGATTACAAGCTCTTCCATACAGTTCGCGAGCATATCGAAGCGCTTCACCTTGGACGAAGACAGTTGCTTGCGCAAACACTGAGTGCAGAGGAGACAGTTAGTCTGAGGAGGGATTGTGTTGCGCGCTTAGTGAGCGGCAATGTGGTGCAGGATCTCGATATCATCGTCCGCCATCCCACATGGGGTGCGCTAGTGACAGTGGATGTAGAGGGTGAGATCGACCCTCGTAGCTGGGTCAGCGCTGTGCGAATGTATGCTATGCAGACTTCTCTTGCATACATCAATGTTCCTATGGACAACTCATCCAAGCTTACCATCGGACCTTCCGAATTCTCTACGATACCCATACCCATTCCTGCACATTCTGCATTCCCTGATATATCCCGAAACAAAACCATCTCCCGGCAGACTGGTTCCCTAGGTCCATACCAACCGGAGAAGCCAACTGCAGCTAAATTCTATCACATTTTCCTCGATCTCCGCGCTTTTGTTGCAACCCCCTGTGCACCAGGCGAGACGGCCGAGCTTTTCTTTTCGGTCTACAAGCACTCCGAATTTCCGCGGTTCGTTACCGAAGAATGTTGCATTGTACTTAATCACAACGGGGTGCTGTCACGCGACCCCAACGCTCGCATTCGCTCACTCTTCACTGATATTGCGCAGTCGGATGCGCAGGACCCACTATTCTTAGTTTGTCGTATCGTGCGTAACGGCGCGCTTAAAATGAATAACACGATGGGATCAGGTGCCCCCGGTGAAGGTGGACGTAGGCCGTCTGAAGCTTCGCTGTCTGATGTTCCGGTGACACCCTCCCGTACGACTCAAATGTCGGAACTCCCGATGAACTTTCGTCGACCGTTTGGTTGCGCAGTGCTCGAGTTATCTCAACTTACGAAGATGATGGTCGATGGTACGGATGTGAGCCCTATGAAGGAGCATTCCATGCCGATCTTTGTCCCTACCAACGAAGCACTTTTCTCGATGTTACATCAGGACATCATCGCAAATAACGTGAAGGAGTTTGAGAAGTCGCCAAGGTGAGCATGAGGATCAATACTCGTTCCGCGTCCTGACGTTGTAACTAGGGCTGAGATGCTTGCTGTTTCTGTGAAAATATTCCATGGCGACTCATCTACCATCATCAGAGAGAACATGTCTCTTCTGCAAGACATCCCGTTGACCCTCCGACTTGGATTTCCCGACGTGGTATTTCCTGGGGACGTGCGCAACGAGCTCTACATCAAGTTATGGACGGGGGACTTCCCATCCTCCCCCAGCGGTTCCGCACGACTCAGCATGGTCAATTTCACGCGTCCTGGCCCAGTGTCCCAAAACGCTCAAGTGTCGATCGAAGTTAGAGATCAAGAAGGTCGTACCATCGAGAATGCCATCTCTCTGGGTAGTGGCGAGCCCAACGTAACTCAGTTCCATTCAATGGTCTTCATGCGTAACAATCAGCCGACATTCGGCGAGCTCATCAAACTGCAGCTTCCACTTCGCGGTATTCCCAATTGGCACCTATTCTTTACATTCCGGAATCGTTCTGGACGAGGGCTCAATGCGGATAAACCGTTCGCGTTTGCATTTCAGCCACTCTTCCCAGGTCAAGGGGCGTTTTTGGAGGATGGGAGCCATACTCTAGTACTGTACCGCGCAGATAAGCTGCCGCAAATCACGCCGGACATGTACCTGGCGTCGTCGCCGTGGGTACTCCCGGGCCAACGCCCTGACCAAGTTTCCGTATCGTCAGATCTACTGAGGCTGGCTTCGCCCATGAGGGATACCGTCATCATACGATCGTCTCTCTGTTCCACGAAGTTTACACAGAACCCTGTGCTCATGAGCTTGCTTAACTGGGAGCAAATCAACGACAAGGAGCTGCTACAGACTGTTCTCAGCAAGTTTACCTTCGTAGGCGAAGGGGAAATCGTCAAATTTCTCAGGGACATCTTTGATTCACTCTTCGGTATCATGGAGTCGCAGAACAACCAGGCCGGTGAGATGGACCATCTCGTCTTCAATGCCCTGGTAACTGTCCTCGGTATCGTACAAGATCGTCGTTTCAGCAATTTTCAGCCCGTCTTGGATGTCTACATCGAGCAACATTTCAACTGCGCTGCAGCTTCTTCGCACATGATCCGTTCGATGGATCGGCTACTCCGAAATCCGACTGGCAATGACGCAGCCTCGCCTTTACGCGCAGCGCTTAAGGTTTGGCATTATATCTTCAAGTTTATCACGCGTGCACGAGAACTTCAGAAGAGCACTGAACTAGGCATGGGTGACGGAGCAACCGCCGAGCACTTGGAGACGATATTCAAGAAAGAAATTCGTTCTCATCTCATTGAGGTTAACAAAATGATGGCGACTACGTCACCAGCCTCTATCATTGGCACACAAACCATTGCACTGCAGCACTTTACGACCATCCTTCCAGAACTTGCCAAGATCATCCCCATTATCGAGCTTGTGACGGTCGCTACGAACTTTGTCAATGCCAGCTCGACTGGCAAGGGCAAAATTATCATATGGCGGTTGATCATGTACTTGCAGATCGTCAAGGGTTTCTTGTTCGATAACCCCAACTCGCGGTCATTGCTAGTTCAAGCTGTCGTTATGTGGATCAAGCCGCACTTCGGCCGCTATGATGAGTTTACGCAAACTACCACATCGGATTCTGATGTTGTGCGTGATGGAGCGAGGGTTAGCTGGTTGGAGTCTATCCGACTTTGTGTGACGATTCTTGCGGTGATGCTGGACAAGTTGCAGTTGCAGTTGGTGTCGTCATCGGTTATGGCGGATCGCAATTTGTTCAGGCAGGAGCAGGAAAACATCGAGTATATACTTATGCTTATGCCGAGGTGCGTATTCTCTATACTGATATAGTTACGATGTACTCATTTTTTGCAGGCTTCTTGACTCTTATCGCGAGTTCCAGAATCCGGCTAATCACCGTGCCGTGGAACGCACACGCACACCAACCACAACGACTGCCGCAGTACCCATCACATTCCCGGAGTCTTATCCATTTTCCCTCATGGCGTTATTGCCAAATGCTCCCCGGAATGCTACCAGCACATCGTTGACGCACGAAGATAACTTACTCTTCAACCCTGGCTTGGGTGAGACAGCCATAGTCCTCCTTTCCCTTGTGCTCTCGGCTCCGACGAAACATATATACAATTTTTTGGAGTCCAGTTATGACATCGAAGGGAAGGAAAACTTCGCCATTCTGCTGACGCAATTTTTCAAGGTTGCGATATCTATACTAGAGAATGATCCCTTCCCAAGCAACTGGCTGAATGTGAACATCCTAACACACAAGGTGCTGATCAAGATGATGGATCCCGTTGCCACGCTTCTAAAGCGAATTTTCATACCCCCACCGTCGGCCTCGCATCAATTCAAGGCGGAGCTGTGGAAGGACGCTTTCTTCATGCTACTGAAACTTCTATCATCTGAGCAGCTTGTAATCGAAGATTTCAGTCCACAGGCACGTATGATCGTATTCTGTATGATATGTTCTTACATTAGGATTCAGAAACGGCGTGCTGTATGGCGCCTGGGTGGCGATATTCGAGGCGAAGGTGCAGACATACTACTTCGGCTATGGGAGGCCCTTGCCTGGCCGGAACCGACAGAATCCAGCTCTGTCTCTCAAGGCGTGCGTGTTTCCCTATACTGGATCTTATCCAGACGTTCAATTACTTGATAATATCCAGGGCTACCAAGCGGTACTGAGCTCATTGATCGGATACATCGTGAACCTTTGTCTTAGTCACCACGACCAACTACGAAACAACGCGGTCGGGATCCTGTTCGGCATGATCATTTCAGAATATCACCAATACGGCCACTTTGACCAGATCGAGACGGAACTGGTCAGGAAGCTTGATTCTCTCTTCATGTCCCAGTCCAAAGGCGATGACATCTCTCGCGTATTCTTCATCGCACAGCTGCGGCACCTATTCGAGTCGTCCGAGGTCGATGATCAACTTAGGGAACGCGTCTCTACTTTCCTTGACTCGGTGGATGCCTTCCTTAAGCTTCTGCTTAACGTTCGCAGATTACCAGAGGGCGAAGAGTTTGCTGATGACCGTGTGATTGCTACGGTGAATACCATCATTGAACGCCCGATCGAGATTCTCAAATGCTTTCTCCCCCCAGCTGCGCCTGATGAACTTCATCCGCGATATTGGCAGGGAAGAGATGTACATCAAATACGTGCACCAGTTGGTCAATGTGAGTCATTGTGATGCTAAGGATTGGTCGATACTGATACGTTCAAAGGCCCACCTACAATCACAAAACTATGTAGAAGCTGCGTTGACACTCAAACTCCATTCTGATTTGCATAATTGGGATCTCTACTCGTTCGTTGGACCCATGGAGGACCTCGGGCTGCCTCAACAATCGCATTTCCATCGGAAGGAGACCTTGTGCCTATTGATTTTGGATTACTTGGGTGAGTCTACTGCACAACTCTATGCTTTCCATGTATCCTTAGTACTGTGCAGGCAAAGGCAAGGCGTATGAGAGCGCAATCGAAATCTGCAAAGAGCTGGCAAAGCAGCACGCCGAGGTCACATTCAACTAGTATGTACCTGTAGCGCTTCGGTATCTGTTGACTGATTCCAATCATCTTCATAGTGCGCGGCTGGCAGAAATAATGCGTCACCAGGCTGCATTGTTTGAGCATATAATCACAGATCAGCGTTATTACTCAGACTATTTCCGAGTGGTATTCTATGGAGACTTCCCTGACGCCTTGAGGAACAAGCAATTCATTGTATGTCAGTCATAAATTGTCTTTGATATATTTCACTGAACATTTTGTGTGCAGTACCGTGGATACGAATGGGAGAAATTTGGCACTTTCTGCGAGCGGCTGCTTAACAAACACCCGGGTGCTCAATTACTCAAGAACGATCCCACAGCAGATCAGCGATTTGGAAATGATCAGTACATCCAATGTACTGCTGTGACTCCTGAACCAGACAGATCCCTTCCCATTTTCACCAGTCCCGATGTCCCACTGGCTATTCGCAATTACTACGAACACAGGTTAGTTCCTTCATAACAGTAAGTTACGTACAACTAATTATTTTGGACAGTGCTGTCAATGTCTTCAGCTCTGTTAAGCAAATAACAAAGTTCGACCGCGATGGCAACGAGGAGATATGGCTGGAAAAGACATCCTTCACGACCGAACAGGCCTTCCCTACAGTTCTAAGGAGATCGGACATTACAGAATGGGATGTAGCTGAAATATCACCTGTCGAAAATGCTCTCCACGAGGTCGAGCAAAAAAGTGGGGAACTAGCATCATTCCATCTACGGTATGCGGCTCTTGCCAAAACTGCTCAGGTGTTTTCGACGAACGCTCTTTCTATGAGCCTCAATGGAGCTGTCGACCCGCCTGTGGATGGTCTGCCGGTTTATCGTGAAATATTCTTTGATCCTGCGTACGCTATCAAGCACCCTGATAGAGTGGAAATGATCGACCGTCTCAGAGCCGCGATAGATGACCTGGTATGTTTCTATGATGATCACTAGTGTTCGATTTGTTTATCGGCAATATAGGTGCGGGTGACGGACAGCTGCCTGAAATTACACGGTCAGATCTGTCCACAAGAGATGCTACGGTTCCATCAAACCCTGGAAGAGCTCTTCAGGAAAAACTTTGCCGAAGAAATTCAACGTATAACTGCAGAAAACGGTTTCCAACATTTCCCAGAATCGTCCGCCGGTTCAATACGGATTCACGACCAAAGCTCGTCGTATGACAGTCGTTCCCATCAACGGTCGTTGTCGATCTCATCAGGACGACCGTCCTTTGGATTCCCTCTTTCAGTTAGCGGTTCATCCGTGAGCCCTCATCCAAATTCACCGCTATCGTCGCGCCCCCCACCCTCTCATCATCATGAAGGCGTCAAGCGCACCCCATTGCAAATGCACGCTGCACACGTTGCTCGTCACGGTATAAACGGAGTGTTGACCGGCTGGCGAGATGCTCCGAGTGATGAAAACACAGGCTCTCTACGGGATTCATTGATTACTGTCGGAAACACGGGCCCGGCACACTCTGGCGCCTCCGTGGCGATGTCGACTATAGGCAGTGTGAATTCTTTCAAAGGCCGCCTGTCATCACGATTTGGCAGCTTTACGCGCAGTCGCCGAGGTTGATGTGAGTTTAGTTGTTGCATACCCGGTTCCCACTTTCAGAATCTCATTCCTGGATTATTTACGTGTCTGATTTATTTGATAACCGCTGCCCTTCGTTTTCACTGACACTTACCTCTTATAGTTCACTGTTCCTGTTGAATACATTTACATTGATACCCCGATGGATTACATGACAGTACAGTACATAGGGACAACTAGGAGAGGTATAACGCTAATTACACTGGACCATACGAATATCAAGATGCGACTCTCCGAATTCGAAAAGAGTGATGATACAATCGATGGCAAGATAGAAATAAAGATAGGATAGACCACGTAAAAGATGACGCGAGGGTCATGTATAGCACAGATGAGTAAAATGTGATCATGCAACCTGACTAGCCAAGGATGGATTCATGCTGTGCTCTCGTAGCGTCTGAAATTCAAATGAGTCGTAGGTGTGCATGGGATATTGAGGGATGGAATACATGTCGAGGGGTTCATGGGAGGGAATGAAATCAAAGGCAGGACGCTGCTGATGGTCGGCAGGTACACCTGGAGAAACGGTGGCATTCTCCCTACTTTGTACATCCCAAGTCGGATTGTGGTGATAGGCACTGAGCGGTGACATGGGCGACGGGGTATTGACAAGTGCCATCGAAGGGTCTACGGAATAGTGCGAAGGATCCATGCTCGGGACGAAATAGGGTTCGTGGCCTGGATAATACCTGGGAACTACGTCTGGGCCGACGTACACTGACTGGAGATGGTCTTCCGGCATATGGTAGAAAATGGAATCCTCGATGGGGTGGTCTAGCTGAGGGGATTGGGGCAAACACGACGCTTGAGAAAACTGTGAGGGATGAGGTTGGGATCCCTGCGAGCCCTCATGAACGCTATCGCCAACTGATTGACAGAACTCTAGTTTCGGCTGGATAATGGCCCGCTGGGCGGCTGTCTGATAGGAAACCGACTGACTTTCCTTTGTTGGAATAGGCCCAAAATTGCTCAGGGACTGTAGGTCCCTTAGTGAGTGACCTAATACGGAGTAGGAATGGAAGGACACCACTTACGTATTTAGATATGATCTTATCTAATGCTTGGGGAAGCAACTTCCAATCAAAGACCTTGAGATCTTTCTCAATCTTGCGGGGCTTCGGATCCGGAAAATCCATAATGCGCTGGAATAAACCTTCAAAGCCTGGACGCGACTTCGAGACAGTTGTAGGCCGTAGGCCTTCGAGGTTTCGTCTAATACGATTCTTCTCTTCAACGACGAACTCTGCGGCGACGAGCTTCTGGAGTAAATGGATAATGTCAACCGACGTAACACAGCAGGAGTCGGTCTCATCCCGATAGATGCATGAGATGACGATGTCTTTCGCATCGTAGTCGCTCGGCGAGATGCGCTCCGCCGAAACGAGGAGTTTGTTCCCATCCCGGATGCGTGAGAAGCGCACAAGGCGCCTGCCAGCTTGCATTTCCAAATCATCCCAGTTATAGCAGAAGCTGTCAAGCACGACCATGATCTCAAGACTTGCAGTGGCACCGTCATCGGAAGTGTCGATTGCCTGCCTCATGCGCCGAAGACCCTGCGTTTGTGGCTGAGGGCGCGTCGACGATTTTTGTGCCTGTGGCTGGCCGGGATCTGAATCTGAACACGACGTTGGGGTGGAAGGACGGCTGTATGGCTTCGACCGTCTCCTTGATCTATCCGATGATTCTGAACGTGAAGCAATAACGGTAGGCGCAGTCCGTGTGAGGGCCGAACTATTTGACGAGAGACTGGGTGTGTGCTTTCGCATGATAGTGGTTGGATTTTTTTCACCCTCTGTTGGAGCCTCCGTAATTAGAATGCTGTCTCGGAATACTACGGCATTCATACCTGATTCCTGGTATGTAAATTCACCGAATGTGACAGAGTCTAGCAATGTCTTATCATCGGCCAAGGCCTGAATTGTCAAAGGCAAGTTGGGTGATGTAGAATTATGCCGGGAGAACGGAGGAACAGTTGCCTCGAGCTGCCAATGCCCGTAGCCAGCAGGTCCGAGCTCACGGACCTTGGTACCCACTGCCCGTCGACCGACAACGAGACGAATGTAGGATCCGGCAGCGAGATCAGCGGTGCAATTGAAATTTACGAGAACGGGAACGTTCTGTTCTCCTTCGACTGGAGTATAACCCAAGACGTGCAAAATGCCGATGGAAGAGGAAGTAACGCGTGGGTATGAGCCGGGAGGCGCCATAAAGCTCTGACATGCGGCTGTCGGACTGCTGAGGACATGTGCTTCGCCACTTGAAGGTCCCTGTGTGTCCTCCGACTGAATGTTGTATGCCGGCATAGATTGGGTCATTGCTATTCGGATAAGTGACCTAATAAACTAACGTTGATGAGATAACCTCACCTTAATGATACCGATAGAAAGTTCTAGCAGTGGTAGTATATGAAGTATTAAGAGCTTCACAAGTGGTGAGTAAGGGAGACCACGATTTGAGTGCGGCTGACGGAGTGGTAGTAGTCAGAAAGAAAGGACGAGGAGAATATGAATATGGGGAGGTGGCTGACTTGAGAACGTTATATCGAAACGGTCAAAGTTGCGATGGCAAACAAAGGCAAAAAAGGATATTTGAGGGCAGACGTGATCGATGTGGGGACGGAAAGAGTTATGAATTATGGTAAAAAAGAGGCAAGATATATAGGAGCTCTCCACTGAAGTTCACAATCTGGAAAATAAACTTAATAATAATAATAATAATACTATATTTAAACTCCAAGCTATGATAAAAAGAGATGCAGGAAGTTGGTTAGCTTGTACACATCCTATGGTACTTACAATGGATGCGTAGTCATCAAATTTTCGTCGTAGAAGCGATGAATGGTTCGGTAGCCTCGTGCTCAATCCTGCCTTTTTCGTCCCAACAAGAGCAATCCTTCGATCTACTTTTGCCAAATTTATTCAAAATAGAACAGTTTTGTGCCTTCGGCCTCTTTGGGTCTGACCAACGCCGATCCCAAGATTGACAGGACACTTGGCACTTCGACAGTCAATTTATTTTACTTTGGTCCTTTGCACCGAGCCTGGTGCACCAGAATTTACTGTGGCAATGGCATAAACTGTCCTCGCGGAGTTGTTTAAAACTATCCGGGGCAGCCCTCAAGAACAAGAGACTGGAAAAAATAAAATGAAAAGTGGGGTGGGGCTCAACAAGACAATAGCTTAGCGACGGGCCCATGATCATGCTGACAGCAGAGAAGCACGAAGATGATCGACAATCAACCTGGTGCCTAGCGTGCTTACTAACTTAATTTGTTTACATGGTCCATGGAGTCGTGTTCAATCGACCAGTCTATGCCATGATTATATTTCTTTGTCGCACTGGCATTTTATTTGTCTGCAATCTGTAATGTTTTTGCAGGTTGATTTGATGCAGGGACCGATGGCACTGTAGCAACCGGGCGGACCACATGCTACCACATGTCTTGCTAGCCCATCATGATGAAAGGCACATATTAATGAGGGCAAAGTAAGGGCAGTGGCACACGATATAGACTCAGCATTTTTACATACACACTGTGTGTGATAGTGGCGACTGGCCGATTATCAGATGAACTCAAATAATTCAATTCAAGTGCTATCAGTGCTACACACGTGAAAATTCGCCATGGAGATACTCTTTTGAAAGAAGCTCTAAACCAAGCGACACATGTTAGACAACACATCGCAGGAAAAAAATCGTTTCAGAGATGGCATGAGTATACTCTTATGAAATAATTCGTGGAAATGCCACAAACATACTCTTGAACGCATCTCCGAGCCAAGCGGCACGCTATCCCAATAACGTCATTCCATCAAAAGAACTAGAATGATTCAGGGTCAAGCCTAAGCTCGTTAACCGCAGAAATTACGTACGTCAAGAATCAGTCCACATAATGTTGTTTGCTCAGTATCCGAAGCTCCAAACACCTAGATCATATTGGATCAGCTATACATACATGTAACATGACGCGATTCCCAATGTCCATCGGGATGATCCGCTGTTTGACTCCTCGCAGCGGCAGTAGTGTCGGAATTAATAATGACACTGGGATCTGATTCATCTGCTTTGTTCGCATGGAGAGCACTTCCAGGAATCCATAGTCGCCCAGCTGGAGGAACATGGCCCTCAACCGAGAGCACCCGTTCGCAACTAGTACACCGGTCGACAAAAAGTCCTTGATAAGATACCAAAAGGTGCTTATAAACAATCAGCACATGAAAAAAAAAAATAACGTTGTAACGTCTCACAATCAACGTTTGAAGAGGGACTTGTGGATGAGACTGGACCATTTTTGCGATGTGCTGAGACAGTGCTTGAAACGCGAGATAATCGGATTGCATGTGGGGCAACTTCTAATCAAAAGTGGCAAGGTACATTGCAGCCACAATCAGAAAAACTGGATAAGAAAAAAAAAAGTTATCCGCACCATTTCTCTGGGACCAAAGGCGGTTACACTCTCTACAAGAAGTGGATCCTCCAAGCGCGTGAAAACGAGGGAGACGTAAGCCGTAAGTACATCTTCAATCGTAAAGCGCAAGACTGCGGGACTAGTCAACTTTGGTTGTGGTGCATTCATTGATCGGTCAGATAGCGGCGAACGTGTCCTAGACCATAGGTATAGCCTACATTTCGGCTGGAAAGATTCACTAGTCCCCGGACTAGGAGGTGACTTTATGTCACCTCTATTGAATTCTCGAATATATTCTACTAGTCCCTCGCCTCGCAAGCATGGAAGCTCGTCTTCAATTGGTGGGAATAATGATGAAGTTCGTGGCGGCGGCGGTATATAAGGCTGAGGCGACCCGACAGGCGAAAGCGGCCGCCTAAAGATCCGAAAAGATGAAAAAATCAATATATATGTAACGCCCAGTACGGACGTCAATTAGAGTGGTTTGTGTGCTTACTTCCGTTTGCGACTATCTCTCTGGAACAAGCCAAGATCACTCTTATCTGCATCTTCGCTCTCGTGGGCGATTTTCAGCGCCTCTTGTAGTTTTTCAGAGCGCAAGGCATCAGCTATGGTTTTCAGGGTACGGAAATTCTGTGTCGAAGTAGTGTGGAATGGAGCTGAAAAGTCGTGATCGGCTGGGTCGAATGAGGAAGTGAATTCTGGTTCATGAGATAGTGATGATCCAGAGGGATGCCTCAAAAGTAATGAAGGTATTTGTCGGATGGATTGAAGACGAATGTGGAAGTCTGTCAGGGTTTGGATACGATCATGGGTGCTAGGCACAATGTTTGAGACAGCTTGAGTGACTGTTGCTGCAGGAGGCGTTCCATCCCCTTCCATCTCTGGTTCTCCTGACATATATATTTGAATAGATAGTGAAACGTTCAGGGCTAACTTGTATTGGTGTTACTCTTGTAGATGCATAAAAGAGAACTAGTGGTTGTGGTTATGTCAGCATGTTTGTATCCGAACAAAGTGGTCCGGGATTTCGGACACTAGTCAAACCCTCCGTATCCCTCCTCCAACTATCATATTGTATGCATCCTAGCATTCAGTTTCATTCAAGACGCTACCCCGATGCTTACAAGCCCACACCAACCCGCCTTCGATCGGCCCACGAGAAAGCAAGCAAAGTACGAGTCCCGACGTCGCGCAAAGAACCGGTGACAGTCCTCAAGGCTGTCCAACAGCTCTCCAATAACACTCGCTTCCGGACCCTCTAACTCTACTTTCAGCATCTCATCGTAGAGCCCATCCATCTGATCTATCTGCACAACAACGTTAGATGCCATGACGATCATCAACAGCGTTTCAGATCTTGTCCACCAGCACTCACCTCAGCATCTGCCCACGCAATAAGCCCTAATTTGTCCAAGATTTCCTTCTCGTGACCTCTTTGATAGTCTCCTTCCCCCAGCCATACACCAACATCTGCAAATTCATCGCTTTCGCTGGTTCGTCCCGCAACAAAGCTGCCGTAGTAGTGAGATTCTGCAGTCTGCTGCGCTGCTCGAACGAGCTTTTCGAGGTAGTCGGTGATGTCTTGTGGGGCAACGTCCGCGTTGCTGGGAGCAATTGATAATGAATGTGACAAGAAAATAGGGGGATTGTAGTGGATGGGTTCTAATTGCGCTCTGTTTCTGCGAAGAAGAACTTGTAGTGTCCTCACGGTAGCTTGTTGCGATTGTATATAAAGTTGTTCTGTGACGGTGTCTGCATCTCTTTCGGGGATGTGCGAATCGAGCTTGACAGTGGTCATACAGCGATATCTTGCTGAGCGTCAATAACCAAGTTGAATTGTGGAGTCAAAACAGTGGTAATCGTATATAGTCTGCATATGACCAGTTGTCTAATTCAACAACAAAGTATGCCATAGCCTGCGAGGTATCGCCGGGAGTACTTGGGACTTGGATGAGTGTCTCGTTGCTCACTGTTGCCAAGGGAGATCATATAGGATCTTATTCAACATTTACATAGAGAAGTGTTACAAGTGAACAAAGCTCTCGATGAATTCAACGCAGTACAAATGCCGAGACTCGGGCTGTCGGGGTTCCAAGTGAGATTACTATGAAAAGAACGACACAAGATGACGGGGGAAGTATGCGTGACCACCAATTGGAGATTCCTACCCCCTGATAATTGCGTGCCCGTAATATTCATCGTATGCGAGTTTCCAGGTCGTATTATCTGATTCAAGAAAACTGAGATCTTGCTCCCAGATACAGCGGGTGTCAATAGCGCGTTGCAAGATTGCAGTTTGTTCTTAGTCCGAGGTGATGTAGGCGCTTAGCTTGGGAGTAAACTTAGCTACGACGCGACTTCCATCTCTGTTTTTACTGTAAGTTCCAGGAGGAAGAAAAGACATACCCAATGTCATTGAAGTAGAGCGCCGGCGTAGGCATCAATTCTCCCGGGCACACAAAGCCTGCAGTTAAACAATTCACTGGGACGAAGAAAATACAAAAAAAAAGTCACAGACCAAGCGCGATATTCTGAACGAACCCAGTCTCATTCTTGGCCTCCATTAAACCTTCCTCTCCGGCGAACAGGGACCTAAATTAATTATCCTGTGAGCTGTCGTGATAAAGATAGTACTTAATCAAAAGGCAGACTTACAGAGAAGTAAAAGACCTCATCATCCTGAGTCAAAGTCGTTGTTTCGCCTTCCTGCAAGATGGCTTGACGTTCATGCTATGAATCACAGAGTAAGTGAACGTTGCTCACATTGATATTGACAGAGGTTGCAGCGTCAGCAATGATCCCTTCGTCGACTTGTGCTTTGAGAAAAGTAAGTCTAGAAGATGTATTAGTCTAATTCATGAGCTTGATTAGGAGACTTACTGGCTCGTGCAGATCGCGCGCATGCCGTACGAACCTAATACGGAAGGCAAAAGGTATGTTGGCAATCAGGCAGGGAGATGCGGGTCAACACTCACCATCCTTTCCGAACGAGCAGACCCCAAGATATTTCAAGGTAAGAAGTAGCTTATCACGGGTAGAAGTAGAAGTCCTTACTGTCATACTACGGGGCAGAAATTCTTGTAGAGGCCTTCCATGTTGCCATCAAAAGTGAGTAAAAGCGTCGCCTCCCTCCCGAGGTCATGGCTGCGAGACGGTCAGATGAAAAGATGGAACAACACCATAGCGCAAAGATACTTACGTCTGAAAGTTCTGGCATCACTTGAGATCGAGTAACTTCAAGTTCTGCAGTCGCAGTCTTTTATGTCTCCGGTGGGCGCATGGGCTGTAGTACCCATTTCCTTTGAGTTACATTGACAGTCAGCTTATCCCTAAATCTGACCTTTCATCATTACGTACGTACGTGCCGCTGGAGACATACACTAGATGGCATCACGTTCCGTCCACTGTCATAATCATTAGTCAGCTTTGTCTTGATGGACCTTTCCCGCACCTTCGTACGTGCCGCTGGATGTATTACAACCCTTACCTTGGTTTGCTACATACATACATAGCCAGCTTCGAATTCTTGGCTTTTCAAATCGTGCCTCTGTACCCGCCGCCGGGACCTGAGGCTTGAAGTTCTGTCCGTCTTTGGTCTCTTATGGCCGAGTTCCAAACCCGTGACATTCCGCCAATTCGCCCCTTCCCCACCGGATCCGAGAGGCCTGAGGTATCCAAACATACGTAAACATATCTGCTGATATGCTCGCAAATAATATCAACACGCACCTAAGCAGCCTGACATCGAATTCTACCGTGATGTTGGTGAGTCCCGACTTGTATACATCGAGGCGCCCGCGCTGTTCGGTACGCCATTACATACTATGGTCTAATCGAAAAAGTATGACTCACGAAGTGGTGGGCACTCATGAAGGGCTCTGTCAGGGAATAATACAATCACACAGCATCGCATGCGACCCGTGTTTTTCTTATGTACTTACGATATAGCACAGTGAAAGCAGTCACTATTGGCATTGGTCAGGACATGATCGTGTGATATGCAACGTCTCGCAGATTCCCGATGGGCGATGAATTGACGGCGCTTCACTCAGGTGAAGATTATAAGATAGAAGCTGGCCTGAAAGTAACTCCCTCACATCAGTGTCTCATCCAATCATGTCAGAATTCGATATCATTTTTACTGGAGGTGAGCAAATATTATCTTGTGGTGGTTTACCCTGTGCGCACATCGTTCTGTACAGGTGGTACTACAGCCTGTGTTGTCGCAGGCCGCTTAGCTGCATATGATCACTCGCTGAGGATCTTGATTCTGGAAGCGGGTCAACATAGCCTCAACGAACCTATTCATGTGCAACCATACCAATATCCCCTCAATCAAGCACCGACGAGCACCACGGTCACATTCCATATCGGAAATCCATCTCCTCGTCTCAACGGTCGTGCACCCATCGTTCCTTGCGGTCGCTGTGTAGGTGGAGGCTCGTGTGTGAATTGTACGCAGCATACTCGCAATAGTGAGGAAAACTCTGATAACGAGACAGTTATGGTTTACACTCGTGCACCTGCTTCGGACTATGACGATTGGGGAGCCAATGGTTGGGAATCTGAGAATTTAATTCCTCTCATGAAGAAGGTCTTAATTGTATTGCGTTTTCAGAATATTTGTTGCTTATATGTTCACTTCATAGCTGGAGACATATGAGGTGCAGCCCGATTGTCCAACCCATGGCTATGACGGACCCATCAAAGTGTCCTCCGGCGGATGTAAAATGGGTATCTCCGACGAGTTCATCCACGTTGGCACAACCTATCACCAGAGGCAGTATGCTGATGACACCGACGATTTGAAAACATGCAATACATACAGTGTACGCTATGATATCCCTTTCCTCGCTGCGATCACTAATCAGATCTGTCCCAGCCATGGCGAAAGTGAGTCCCTGCGCTCCTGGGCTGTTGCGAACTTTTGGCTCATGTATAAAAGGTACATTGACGGGACAACCGGAAGACGTTCAGACGCGGCTCATCACTATGTCTACAACCAAGCTCACAACCCAAATTTACAAGTCTGGGATGGGAAGCGCGTGAGGCGTATCATCTTCGAGTAAGTTGCCACCATCCCAACCGCAGAAAACGATTGATGGCTTTTTCAAATGAAAGAGACAAACGTGCTGTTGGTGTCGAGTTCACCAGCGACCCGGTATCTTGCCCAGACGCGGATCAGTCATTGTGTATTGTGAGAGCAGCAAAACTTGTTGTGATCTCTGCTGGGACGTTCGGTTCCCCGACTATTCTGGAGAGGTCTGGGATTGGTGCCGAGGCGATTCTCAAGCGCTGCGGTATCGAGCAACTAGTGGATTTGCCTGGTGTCGGAGAAAATTATCAGGGTGCGCTTTTAATCTATTCTAAGAGCTTGGCTTAGGGCGATCAGATCACAATCTTGTCCTTGTTCCGTATTTGGCTGCTGACGAGGCTGTCACCATGGACGCACTCTGGCGTGGGGAGAGTATCTTACAGGGTAGGCACGTTCTCGCCAGGATTGCAACGCTTTATAACTATTCAAGTGTAGAAAGCCTTGCACAATGGAACAGCAGCGGCAAGTCATTGATTGCACAAAAGTTGGTGCAAGTCATCACTGTTTGTATCATCCTGATTGGGATCTCAGCGGCATCGATTCAAAAATCAAGTGGCGTCCTGATGACGAAGAAATGAAAGCTATGGATGCAGCGTTTCAACCACGCTGGAAGGAGTTCTTTCAGGACCGCCCAGACAAGGCTGTTGCAATATTCAACGTTTTGGCAGGGTGCGTGCAATATTAGTTAACTTCGATGACATGAGAATGCTCATGACAGCTAGATATTCTCCACCACTCTCGAGGCCGCTCAGTATCCTTCCTCGCAATTACATAAGTGCCAGTTATTATTCAGTACTGCTCTCCGTTTAGCCTGTGTCTTTTTTCTGAATCTCTTTAATAGCTCTACCCTGTGTCTGTTGGAAGCATTCATATCAAAGTGATGGAGAATGGCAAAGAAGGAGTGGACTTTACTACGGGCTTTTTAGATGAGTGAGTGCACGCATATCATTTCAGTCACTTTGCATGACTACGACACTCCGCACAGTCCATCCGATATTGTTCCTCTTAACTTCGGGTACAAAAAGACGCGCGAAATTCTTCGACGCATGGCTTCCTATCGAGGTGAAGTCGCCGCCGGTCATCCTGATTTCCCCGAGGGAAGCGCTGCAGCCTGTGGAGAAGCTTCCGGGCCAGTGGACTTGAATGCGTCTGATATCGTCTACACTGCAGAAGATGACGAGGCGATTAGTCAATTCCATCGCGACCTCGGTAAGTCGTGACTTGCCGTCTCTGTTGTCGCGGTAAAATACTGAATCAAACATAAGTGCAAACGATATGTCACTCGGTGTGTATGGCTGAACCTTCCATAACTTCACATCTGATTTTTGCATGTGTAGCTTGGGACTTGCGCCATGAAACCGGAGGCAGACAAAGGAGTCGTCGACACTCGGCTAAATGTGTACGGCGTGTCGAACCTGAAGGTCGCTGACATGTCCATTTCGCCGTTGAACGTTGGCACGGTGGGTAGTCCTGAATAGGGGATTGTTGATGTAGGGTCTAACGAATGTGATACACACAGAACACGTATTCGACGGCACTTCTCATCGGAGAGCGGGCTGCGATAATCATTGCTGAAGACTTGGGCATTAATTGTGTTTGATAGGTATCATCAGAGACGTATTTAATTCTGAGTATGTATATATCTGGTGGACAGCTAATGAGCGCCGGCTGCCCGTCAGCAGACACTCACGTCACCGTGCTGACATAAGCACTGCACACACATAAAGTTGTGTCTATCAGCATCGCAAACCAAGCACGTCCGACAGCCACAGGGCAGCGCGCCCATGTAGTCGAAGGCACGAAGGTGTAGGAAAGGAACACGTTAGCTATATTAGGGGAGCTCACACTGGGAGCTCACGGTTTCTGCTTATCCATGCTTGTGCTTACAACCCTCGGTTGTACTAACTAGTGTGCAGAGCAAACATTCTCTCGTTCACCTCCAATCTCAACTACATTTTTACAATGTCACGCACCTTTGTCAGAAACTTGTCTTTTCAGACGTGGGTGTCCTAGTGTTATCTTCCTTTATTACCTTTCACCTGACCATTTTGCAGCAAAGATCTCGGCAGGGAAGCGACGCTTCTGTTGACTTTCGATAACGACGTTAAAGGCATCTACCATACATGCTTTCCCGCTGTATGTTGGTAAGTACCTGCACTTTCACTTGCGTTGGCTTTGAACCTTGCAGCATTTCAGGCTCACCACCTTCGGACAGACAGGTGGATATCGTCTCTCCTTTCCAGTTGTTCAATTATTCATGACTCCTTATCCCAGGCTCGTACAGGATGCATGTAACCTACACGAGCCAGTAAGCCTATGTCAATAAACATACTAATAAATTGTACTCATCCTACGCATAGACTTGCTTTTTCCAGACCACAAGTTGCAGATGGGAATATCATTGACGCTGAAACCTGCATGGAGATCAACGTGAGAGACTCTTATCCGCTCTGCGAACACTTCAGCTGAACACTATCATGCAGGATAGCGAAAAGACCACGCTGACTCGGAAGAATTGCGTCTTCCAGTTCACTGTAAGTGCTATCTTTGTTTATATCTGTTCCAGCAGCTCACAAATAACTCGCAGAATCCTGTGAAGGGAGTCCCTGGTTACCTAGAAGTCCAGAATAATACTGGGTCCATTCAAGACATCACACTCGGTTTGTGGCCGCCATGTTTTCTTTTTTAGCCTCAGAATAATGTCCAGCTGCAGGCTTTATGAGCCCGAGAGACTTGATGCCTAGGCCGATTTTATACTTCAAGGAAGTTGAGTATGTCGTCTTTCCTTTGTTTATCACCAGAGAATTCACAGTGCAAAACATAGAGACGCCAGTAACATCACAATTGAGTTTACTCCAATCCTGCGAGCCTACATCACTTCAGATTATAAATACACTGCAATATTACAGGAAGCCATTGACACCCCTGCGATCTGGGAGAAAAATCTCGCTGCGCTTTCTGAGTCCACAACATGGAACCTCACACGGGACCCATCCACAGGACACTACAAGATCACTCAGGTTGATCAAGGCATTTCAAGTTCGAGCACTCAATTAACTATCGTTGGGGGTCTGTGTCTCAGGTTTCTTCCTGTTTCCGTACTATCCTTATTTGGAGTTCCAACAGCATGATTCAAATATTCTTACTCGCTAGTTGTTCGCATTTAATCACGTCACTCATCTCTCGCGTATTACATTACTGATCGCCGGCTCCCGAGAGACTATTGCACAGGTATGTATTTAATATATTTATATACAGTATTCCATGATGTTTGGTTTCGCCTTGGCGTAAAATTCATTCGTATAGTATAAACGTATCTAGACCGTGTCGTCCACCTGCGCACCCTGCACCATCCTTGCTGCGCTAGGCTACGACCTGTGATGGATCGTCGGTTAATATTTTGCTTTGCGGGCGCTAACCACACAACTACTTCAGCTCCCCTACTCATGCATCGTGCCGCAGCAGCAATCTCTCTGCCCCTCGTAAGGAAACTAATGGAATTACTTTAAATGCAATCACCCATGTCCGATAATTATTCATTTCGGTGTGGACCTCAGGCCCGAGGCCTGGGTAGTTCATACCCAGACGGTCAGACCTCATGCCTACTACCTAGGCGGGTTCATGCCAAGTCCAACGTTGCAACGTGACATTGATCATATAAGGGTATGCACCCGGGATCATCCACGCTCCGACTCGCCGAGTTTGTACCGATATCACCACAAAGCATAAGGAACAATTGCCAGTGACCTTCATTCATCCATGACTTGGATGTTTTGTCTACCCCAAGTAAGTTCGGCTTCAATCGATGCTAAGAGAACGGTTCTCATCTCAAGCACAAAAGGCGGTCACAGTATAGGTGCCTGGTGTCGTAGTCATTTGAGATGCCACAGGCCTTCCGCGCGGATGTTGACGGCGATGTAGTTATTTTCATACCATTGCTACGTGGCAGCTGAACTCAAAAAGCCACGGTATTGGGAACTTATAGGCGGGAGATGATCTGAGATGATTCTGTCTCCCGTCGTCGTGTATGGTACCCCTCGTCATCGATTCATCAATCATTTTTATTATGACTTGAACAGGTTGCCATAACATTACTGTTTTCTTTGTTGCTTCATTGTCTTCAACCCGAGGATTATTTGTTGGACAGGCCAAAAAAATGCCATCTCCCATCGCTTTGAATCCGCCTGCCCCTTCTCCGTCCATCTTCAAGGAGACAAGGTCGCCCAGGAAGTTGCCATTAATGTCGACAGCAATGACATACCTTTCTGCTGTTCAGAAAGCAGACACCCGCGCTCGTAGTCGCAACTCTTCTGCAGAATCAAGTCCCACACGATCCATCCCCTCCTCTGTCACAGCTTCATCTGAAGACTCCATCCTCAGCGATGATGATACGAACAACTGTCTCGTGAACCCCCTTACACCGCCCACCTCCGAGGTCTTCGCTACCCTTCACACAGAGTTTGGTCACTGTGCAAACGAGGCTCATCGTTGCGTCTCTCAGCATGACTACACGAAACCTTTTCAAGATTATGCAACCGAGGAGCCTCCGTATTATATCCTCTTCACCACTTACATAAGCTACCTCATGGTCATCTGTTTTGGTCGTGCGCGTGACTTCTTCGGAAAGCGATTTGCTAAATCTTATTTCACACATCTGATGCCCCATAATGTAAGTGCCATCTTAAATGTTACATCTAATTCATTTGATGCCATATATGTACAGGGTTACGCGCCGTTGAACTCAGATTTTGATTCGTTCTACACACGCCGGCTCCAGCGTCGCGTGGACGAGTGCTGTTCCCAGCCTGTCGCAGGTGTCCCCGGCCGCACTGTTCTAATCCTCGATCGTTATTCCACTGATTATAACGTTACTAAAATCTACACTGGTACCAAGACACGCGCCTTAAACATCTCATCGTATAACTACCTCGGCTTCTCCCAAGCCCGAGGAGGCTGCTCAGATGCAGTCAGAGAAAGCATCCGTCGTTATGGTACATCCACATGCGGCACGCGTCTTGAGAGCGGGAGCAACGAGCTCCATGTCTTTGCTGAAGCTCTCGTCGCACGTTTTCTGGGGACAGAAGACGCGTTAGTCAGTTCTGCTGGGTTTGCCACCAACTCCACTTTCATACCTGCATTGGTGGGGAAGAAGTCCTTGATTATTTCTGACGAACTAAACCACACCAGTATTCGCGTCGGTGCGCGCCAGAGTGGTGCGCAAATCCAGATGTTCAAGCACAATGATATGTCAAGCCTCGAGTCTGTTCTGCGTGAGGCGATAAGTCAGGGTCAGCCCAAGACGCATCGTCCGTGGAAGAAAATTTTAGTCGTTGTCGAAGGTTTGTACTCTATGGAGGGCACTCTCGTAAACCTGCCTAGAATTGTCGAATTGAAGCAGAAGTACAAGGTCTGTACTACGGTTAGCGTGTTATATTGCGATGTTGATATTTGACTCAAGTTCCTCCTCTTTGTTGACGAGGCACATTCAATCGGCGCGCTGGGCCCCCATGGACGTGGTGTCACAGATTACTTTAACATCCCTCCTCGTTCTATTGATGTCTTGATGGGCACTTTCACCAAGTCCTTCGGTGCTGCTGGCGGATACATCGCAGGACCTAAAATCCTAATTGATGCTCTCCGGTTGCATGGTCACTCTGGACCATATGCAGAAGCTATGACACCGCCTGTTCTCATCCAAGTGGTATCGTCGATGGCTAGTATTATGGGCGTCGCTCCGTCATCACAGTCGACCAAGTCCGCACTCGCGCTCAATCCTACTAGTTCCATCGTCACGCCGAGGGACGGTGCAGAGGAGCTCTCAGGAATGGCACCTTCAAGTATGTTGCCGATATGGATGAACCTCCATCCGGCTCTTGCAGATGGTTCTGAGGCTCGTATGCGTATCCGCCGTCTTGCCTTTAACTCGCGGTATCTCCACCAGGGCCTCAAGAAACTCGGTTTCATCACCTACGGACATCCATTCAGCCCGATTGTTCCCCTTCTCATCTTTAATCCGGGCAAGATGAGCATGTTCTCGCGCATGATGCGTTCGCGAAGCACGCCAATTGTTGTCGTTGTCGTCGCTTACCCTGCCACTCCACTTGTTACCAGTAGGGTGCGGTTTTGTGTTAGCGCAGCGCACACAAAGGAGGACATCGATATGGTGCTGCAGGCATGCGATGAGGTGGGTGAAATTCTGGACCTGAAACATGGTTTGGGTGAGCGGTGGGGGATTGATGAGGTTTGCAGGCGCGCAGTGGAGCTTGTTCACTCTACAGTTTGAATGCTAGGGCCTGTAGGGGGCAGGGATAATTAAGTTTATTGCATTAAGTTTGATTGGTGTGTTTGCTTGAGAGTGAGATTTTACAGTTAGTGGAGGGGTGGAGTAAGGTGTTGCCGTGCGCAGTATATCAAGGAAGCGGGATAACCCTGAATGCTAAATATCTATTGTAGACCATGATGAACTTTACAATTCATTAAGTTAATTCGGTCCAACGTGACCAGATGGTGTGACCTTGTGACTCAAATGAGTAACGCTGAGTTTTGCAAATCAAAGTACTTAGCAGAAGTTGCACTGAGTTGTACACCTATCCTCCATAAACTTACCAGGACTGCTTCTCATTGTATGCTTCGTTTCACTGGAAAGCATGTTGCGGTGAACAGGTTTGTGGCCTTTAAACTGCTCAATGGCATACTGACATGATGTTCACCTCTAGCGTCATCCAACCACGGCAACTACACTTGGTACTTTCGGGCCAACGACTTGCTTCTGGTAGATTGCAGCTGTCTCACTATGCAAGAGTTGTACGGAAAGTTCCAGCACGATCTGCCTCTACTTCCACTTCTCCCTCCAGTGACAAGTCTAGCCATACCTCAAATCTACCACCCTCTGCCGTATCACCTCGCAAACATCGGGTGGAGCTTAAGCCTGGCCCCTTGAAAAGACCTTCACCATCAAGCGCGACACCAAAGCCTCATTCAACATCCACAAAGCAAATACAACCTTCATTTCCAGCATTTCGTCTTTCTCCAGCACCAAGTGCACCAGATTCTGTTCCGTCTGCAATCGAGTTAGCAAAACAAGATATAGCGGATGCAACCGCTCAGGGAGTCCTTCGACCAGCTCCACATGATGCTGGTACCATCAGGCGCTTCACTCATCAAGCTTTCGAACTCCTTGTCTGTATTTAACCCCATCGGCGTATTCGCTCCCCTAATTTCTTTTGGCCCCGTTAGAAATTTTATTTCCGAGGCCTAAAGGCCATAAACACACACCGTAAACAAGTAGCAGCAATTCGTTCACGCATAGCTACAGGTGGTGCAGCGCTCTCCAGAGCGGAGTCGCGTTTCATCAGAACATTCCAACAGGATGCATTGAAGTACACATCTATCTCCCTCTCTTGATCTTTCTCAAACTCTCACTTCTAGGCTCATTCCGTTCGTTATTGTCGTCGTAGTTATGGAGGAGCTCATTCCTTTTATTGCTCTTTACGTCCCTCGAATGTTGCCGTCTACTTGCGTCCTTCCAGGTCAACGTGATCGTATCAGTGCGAAGGCACGCGACAATCAGAAGTTGGTCCTCGCAGGGAACTGGAAATTATTCGATCTTTTGCGGAAAGAAAGCGAAAGCTCTGGCTTCATTCCGACTCTCAGTCTGAAAAATCCAGGGGCACTGTGTGGGTGCGTACTTTCTTCAAGTATATTTTCGAACTTGTGTAAGAGCTTTTGTAGAGTCATCGGTGTCCCGGCTTGGGGGTCATTGCAACTGGTTCGATGGCGTCTACAACGCCACCTTCAGAATATTGCGTCCGACGATAAGCTGCTCAAACAAGAGGTTTATGGACGTGATCTCACCCTTCCAGAGTTGAAGGAGGCCTTGCAAGAGCGTGGAATGTAAGTATCCTATTTTATAAATAGCTTGTCCCTAACATCTGTGTTCTTCGACAGGTCTATGTTTAGCGAGAGGAATTCCGCAGATGAGCTAAGGGCCCAACTCAAGTGGTGGATAGACATGACAGAGTCCATTCCCGAGGGCGCGGATGCTGTCAGTAGGCGCTTGTTCGTGCTCAGTATTATTGGATCACACAAGTAGACGCCGTCGGGGTGCTCTGCTATCCTCTTGTGGCGCAGTGTGGGACAGGCAGACTTTCTTAGATCTAGAAGACAATCATAATATTTAAACTCCACTCGTTGTATTCGCTGCGTCGTCCCTACTTATCAGTAGAAATCTACCGGCCTAATATCTAGTGATGTGCACACGAAATGTATGAGGCTAAAAATACTAGGATGCAATGTCATACCAGTGACAGCCGAATCCCGCATTATCAACCCTAAAGTCAATAGCGAGGTTCCTAAGCTGTTCACGGGAGCCAATCATGTCCAGAGGGCGTTTAAAATTGCGGTAAAGAAGGCGTTTGGCCGAACATGACGACCCACTTAATAACGCCTTCACAGAGTCAGGAAGCCATTCGTCGACAGTGGCTTCCCAGCCGGAGCCGAGAGCAACAAAGGCCAACTCTCGCAAGGATGGCAGAGATAACGAATCGAAGATGCGAGATAGGGGTGTTACACTCCCAAACTGAGCTGCGTCCTCTGATAGGTAGATACCCAGTATCTCCAAAGTCTGATGCTTGATGAGGGACACCACATCAGAGGGAGGATTAACTATCTCCAAGCTGTCGCCGTGGAAGAAAAGCTTGATTTTCAGTTGAACTAGTGCCGGGAAGTCGAGGAGGATTTTCATGAAATTGACTTCTGCTCCTGGTCTGTCGAGCGTAAGGTGGGTGATTTGAGGGTACGTGGTACGTGGAATAAGGCTAATGAGCGCCTCCTTCCCACAAAGAGCGACGTGCCTAATGTTTGACGTGCCAAGGGTAAGAGGATGTCCGGAGTTAACCAGGAACGACGTTGGCATGACAGATATTAAGATGTGTTTCACAGCGTAGGAACCACCGGCCATGAATGTATCAATGTAGCTGCGGCTGGCCTGTATGTGAAGATCATGAAATTGCCCCGAGTGTGATGCAAGCAGACGGAAAAGGCCTGATTGTGTTGGATCGTACTGGCGAAACCAATCCCATTTTTGGAGGCACACTACACTGACAGTCAACGGACGAGTACGTGCTGCTGCAAGCCAGCGGGCCACCATCTCCGTGTACAATTCTGCAGTCCAGACACCCCAGTCATGCACATCAATAGAAGACCAGAGTTCTGGCGTGGCTTGTGCAATGTCCCTCCAGCGGCGACAAATTTGACAAAGTAAAAGCGGGGCGGACAGTATGTGGGGAATGACATATCGATCGTTGGGAAGACAAAATTTGAATATTTGCTGGAGGATTTCTGTGGGAAGGAACCTCACAGGGCTGATGCGAGCTCTGTTTTGGAGGATGCGAGTTTCCACAGCACACCGCTTCTCTTGCTGAACAGCTATGCGCATGCGTATCGCTTCGATCTCAGCCTGTAAGCTGTCGACTACAAAGTCTATGTTCGATAACTCTTCACCATCTCTCTGCAGGGCGATCCGAGCTTCGTTGATCTCTACCTCTAGGAGAGAGTTTGCGAAGTTCATCGTACAAAGGACAGCATCCAATTGTTTGGTGCCGATAAAAGCAACAGAATCCATCGCTCGGCAGTGGATAGAAGATGTTTCAGTCAAAAGCGACATGCCTGTAATGACCTGGTCAGATTGAGAATGCCAGTCATTATTCAAATGTTTGGATTGCTCACTCTTTTGCGGAACAATGGTTCAACGAAAGGGTACCTCCGCAGCTGCCGGTCCAAGGGAAACACGAGGCCTACCATCGAGGTGAGGCCGGCCTATGTGCAAATACCGGCTTGGCTAGCGCTTGGCTGAACGTGTTCTATTACAAACTAACCGAGATCGAGACAGACTTGGACTCGTAGGCTAGCTCGGGTGCCCACCGAAGGGATATCAGTGGCCACCATAAGAGCACAACGCCGTCAATTTCGGCTCCACGTCAAGCAGCCCACGGAATTTCGCTAAGTATGTATAATTGTAAAGAGAAGAAGGAATTTCGGTTCAACATAAAACTTGAAGTTGGATCATCAAAACCAAATACCTAATTGGGCGGCCCCTAAATCAAAGTTAACTTGGTATATGTAAATTCCGTCATTTAAACCGACTTATCTACCGAGTACTGTCCAAGCTGCAAAGAGTAAAGACTGTGCAGAACCGACACGGCGTTTTATAATCTCTGCAATAAAGATAAATTTCTGTAATATCCGGTCTATATCATTGATGAATTTGTTCAAGAACACACTGGATTCATCGCAGGTGCCATGCCTTTTTGTTCAGTACCGCATCTCCAATGCCCCTTTTCTCAAATGACATTTGCGATGAGCTCAGAGCAGGCGTCGATGATCCCTGCATAACGGCCAGGTTGACTCGGACACAAGTTAGAATCGATCATAGAACCTCTGGGAGCGCACGACTGCCAGGCAGCAACTGCTAGAGCCTTGTGTCTAAATACGATATTGAGCTACACGCGAGAGGGCACGTCACGTACCTAGCGAAGTGCAACTCCTAAATTCTCCACTCGAGGCTCGAGCTTTCGCTGCAGTGTCATGTCCCTCCTAGTGAGAATCTACTCTTTAAGGTCAGCCCACCGTGACAATGTAAGTCGAGAGTACGCTTTGTTCACAAGCAGCCGACGCTACAACGTAGTCTCCCTTGCCAAAATCATTCGAAAGCAGGTAGAACCGAGGGCAAGTAACAACCTCCGCAAATCGCCAAACGAAAGTTCGAGTTGCAACTGTAAAAAATTACATAAAGATACACAATTCTACTAATTCAATTAGATATCAAACCGTCGTTCCTCGATACCTCGTACACCAGCACTGACGATTCTCCGTTCGTCAAATGCAACGGTACCATATGTACTCGCGTTGTTTGTCACTGCAAAACTGCCCTCGACAGGCCCAGAGACCTCAGTCCCATCTCCGCCCTCAAGGTCCCACACCCAAATTGTTCCGTTTGCATTCAAACTGACACAACGCCCATCTGCAAGAGAAAGCGCAGAAACAGAACCTAAAGGTCCATGCAGAGTCCGGGCAAATGTCAATCTCGGTGTATGGACCGATGAACTAGAAATCGGGGGTACATGAAGGCGGTATAATTGAAGCTGACTCGACGTATGGCTCGGAGGTGAGGTGTATGGGAGTGGTTGTGGATGTCCCTGTTGGGGTGCTGCACCTTCTGAAGACCCTTGGGATATCGGAGAGATGTCAGTCGCATCTCCAGGGGCTAGAACGACCCATTTCCCATCCGTTTGTATATCTGCGACCTTTTTCACTTTCCGGCCCCATTGGTCACGCATAAGCTGCAGCTTTCGCTCGTCTATCCACCCTTGCGGGACGTCAAAAGCACGGGTAGACCTGGTGACGCTCACTTCAAAAGCCCCCTGTGATGATGACTCATTGGAGGACATAGCGAATGTCCGTTCACGTGGTAAGATCCCCGACGGAGATATGATAAGTTCTGTGGCACCCACACTCCAGTGAGCAGGGTAAACGGGAATAGCGTAGGCCATGATAAGTTTGTACGACGCCGTCGAGGGTATGGTGGAAAGTACGAGTGATGTGGGCGGATGACTGGTAAAAGACGTAAGTGTCTGAGTGTGGGTAATGCAATCATTTCTCAGGTCGAATATCATGAGCGTAAACGAGTGCGACAATGTAACAAGCAACGGATGATTGTAGGCTGCGTGGGTGACCGGAGAAGCACGGTGCAGGGACGAAGGGACGTAGGTTTGCTTTGGAGCGGTGCATAAAGATAGGGAAGAGTGATCATGTTCGAATATGCTGAATTCTCCGGTTGTCAGGAAAGCAGCTAGGCGTATGATACGTGAGGAAGATAAGGAAGGTGGAGATTGATCGAGTGCTATCGCCGATATTTCCGCTATAGATGTAGCTAGAGCAGACCTGCAAGGAAGAGTGCGCGATACTCCACTGTTGTCCCGTACTAGCAGGGAGCATTCACAGGGCTTTGATGAGGATATGGTGAACCCGCCTGCCAATATAATGTGCTGACGAGAAAAGGCTGGCGGAGGTGCTAGAGTTGTTTCCTCAGCTTCATTAAAGTTCTTAATAGCACAACGTCCTAGACATGTGTGAGAAAGTGAAAGTAGATGTATAATAATAAGATATACCATTCTTCCAGTTCGAGCTGATGCGGTACATCCACTTCCAGTCCAAAGCATCATCAGCTGACGATGTAGATGCAGAGACTCTCGACGGAAGCGGTTTAACTGATCTTCCATCAGTCCGACCATAAAATCCCTTGCCTCCCCTCAGCCGTGTTTTACCATACTCTCTGACAAACAGGGCTTTCCAGAGCTACAAGCATAACCGGAGCAGTGGGCCATCCGAGTGTGTTCAACATTCATTCCCTTGTTGCCCAAGTGAATCAAATATATACCTGATTGTCGCGCGCGAGCCTCGCACAGTTTCTATTCGTCCCGTGCATGGCACATAGATCTCGGGAGTTCAGGAACGAGAAGATAAACAAAATGAGCTCATCGTAGAGTGCATTGTCAAATGTTGTGATAAGCCGATGTCCCTGCGATGAGATTCGAGTATTATGTAGCCTCTTTGCAGGCGGCAGAGGCGCTGGGGACAGTTGGTGCTTGGACATGGCAATACGAGGGAGAAATGTATAAGAGGCATATCAATTGTTGTATCGGCCCGGCGGTAATTTCCAGACCGGGTGGATCCGAGTAACTTCCAAATTCGGGTACTATTAACTACTGCTGTAACTCGAGCTGTATACTACAGCTGTTATTATACGGACACGGCACGGTATCGCCAATACTGGACTTAGCTGTGACAACGAGCCTGAGCGCTGCCGACCTATCAAGTCCTAGTACCCAGTAATCAAGTGCTTACCGGACTGCCGACATTCCCGACGTACAAGTTCCAACTTTTCTGATTTCGCTTATTTATGGAAACAGCTGTAACCCAAACGAATTAAATGGCACCATCACGAGGTCCCCAAGCGCTCGCTCGAACCCTCCATAAAACACTCTCGAACCACCGTGGACCTGTCCATGTCGTTCGATATGCCAAAGGAACCGCAAAATACGTCCTAAGTGGAGGACAGGATCGCACGATACGTCTCTGGAATCCAGACCTTGGTACTGAGATCAAGAAGTTCGAGGCTCACGGATACGAGGTCCTTTCCATATCTGTGTCAGTCACATCCGCAGTCTCTTGGCCTCTATTTGAACTGACGAATAAAACTGTATATCGTGTAGGAGTCATGACAATACAAAGTTTGCATCTTCTGGAGGCGACCGCTCTGTCTTCGTATGGGATGTGACGGCGGGTGTGACGACACGTAGATTGGCAGGCCATATGGCCAAGGTGAATGTTGTAGAGCTTAATGCAGATGCGACAGTGTTGGCGAGTGGTGAGATGATACCTTTCACTCGGTGTGTAACAACAGTGCTTACCATGCTTTATCATAGGCTCGTATGATTCCACAGTAAGATTATGGGACTTGCGGTAAGCATGTAACCGTTTAGGCTTGAAGATGATATCAAACTGCTCTCTACAGGGCACCGGCTCGTGCCCCGATTCAAGTACTAGAGGAAGCCCGTGACGCCGTGCAGACCTTACACGTGGATGCAACCACGATAGTTGCAGGCTCTGTAGATGGACATGTTCGAACATATGACCTCCGTAAAGGCGAACTACGTTCAGACTTCATAGGGCGTAAGTCCTGTAGATATTTATTGCATACACATGTTGATTCTCCTTGCCTTACAGAGCCTGTCACCTCGGCTGTTCTCTCATCAGATAGCACTACACTTCTCGTATCTACGCTTGATTCGCATGTCAGGCTATTCGATACGACCAGTGGTAAGCTTCTCAACGCCTTCACTGGCCACAACCACACATCATATCGCTGCCGAGCATGCTTTGGACATGCTGAAGCGACGGTTGTTTGTGGAGATGAAGACGGCGCCGTTTGGGCTTGGGATTTGGTTGACGTGAGCAGTCAAGTTTTCAAATGTCATTGCTATCCTTACGTTTGTTTTAGGGTACAGTTTTACAACCCAACCCTCCGCCAAAAGTTCATGACAAGGTGATCACTTGGACAGAGCATCATCCAATAGACCCTGGGGAGATGGTTACAAGTAGCGCAGATGGGACTGTGAAAGTCTGGCGACACTCGAGTTAGGCTTCCTTTGCTACAAAAAAGTTATCCTTCTGTGTGGTTGTCCTTTCGTGTCAGTAGGATGCAAATCGTGAAACAAAATATTGCATTACTGGATGAGCATAGATGTATCCACTCCCTATGAAAACAAATAATATTACAAAGGACATTATTATCAATGACTTGTTCCTTCCACAACAGCCTTCAGTCGTTGTCTCAGCATATTCCGCGTGCTGCCTCCATCCTTTCCATCTTTCCCATCCTTCTGCGACTCTGGCGCTGTCATCGTACTCTCCATGTCTAATTCTGAAAACGAACTCAATGTCGGCGAGTTGACACTTATAGATGGGGTGCTAGTACTGCCGAAAATGGAGCCCGTGGCAGTCCCATATCCGCTGGGTTCCGTCACGATAGAGTCGCGCAAAACGCCCAACTCGCCTGGACCCACAAGTTCGACAGACTCAGTGAGAACAGCAATGCGAGTCCAACGCCGAAAGCGCGTGTACTTTCCCATTCCACCCTTCGAGCTCGCACCTTCCCATTTGTTGTCACCGTACAACCAACCCTCAGGATCTGTGACGGTTTCATCTTCAGATTCAGGATCGAGGAATGGGTCGCTGGAATGTTGTTCGCCAGTCCTTTCGGGCGACTCAGCAGGACCACTGGAACTCGTGTTCAAGTTGTCGCGGCCGCGTGCGGCACGTAGCATCCGGGCTGCAGTAGATTCGTCAGGTCCGTCTTTATCCCTTGGAGGTGTCTTCTCCACTCGCCAGACACCTTCCTGTCCTTCCTTGCGTATGACAACGCGCCATTCCGGTTCTTCCCACGTCCAGCGCGCTACACGTTTCGCGCGGCCATTCTTGCCGGCAGCGACGTATGCCGTTGTAGAGGCGGGAAGAGGAAAGACTGAGGGCGGGGATAATGGAACTAAGGAGGAACTACACCATGATGGACGCTCGTTGGGAAGCAGAGCAGCTGTCCAATCAAGACCCATCCACCACCGCTGATTTTCGTACACTGTAAATAGGAAACGGAGAGGCGGAGAAGGCTTGAGTACATCGTCCGCTAATACAGATGCCGGGCGAATCTTAGTAGAAGCTTCCAAAGGAGTGGGTGATGCCGGTGGTGGAAGCGGCACTCCTGAGACAAATGAGCACAGCCGATAAAATGCCCATCGGATATGTGCGCTGCGAGTAATTGATGCTCGGGCATGTCTAGCCCAGTGCGCTCTGTGAATCATGAACAGGGTGCCGCATAATGCGATGCAAATACGGAGGCCAACGAAAGATGTAAGGACAAGGTAGGGTAGATAGATAAAAGCGAGTACCCGGAGAAGAACAAAGGACGGAGGGAGAGGGGATTCGAAGAGAGATGATGAGGGAAGCAGTGCACGAATGGTCGTTAGATCAGATACGAGAGCGTGAAGGGCGCCGTCGGTTATCACCGGCGGTGAGATTGCCGAAGACGTGTAAGTGGATGATGTCCACTGTCTCAGTGCGAGAACGAATGAGATCGTAAGTGGTAGAAAGAACCTGGCGAACAAATACATTCAAATCAGCCAGAATGCGTAGATAATTGAACACGCGGCATACCTCAGGGTTGGTTCGGAGAGCAAGCAGAACGCCCACCATGCGGCAAGAGCAAGCCAGCTTTCCTCCCATGAAGACTCCCAGCTAATAATCTGTGCGAAGTGCCTTATGACCTGAATATATGGTGCAAGGGCAACTAGCTCTGAAGCAAGTGGTATCGGAACAGTAGTCACAAACTCAATCAGTGTTAGAGGTGACTGCATGGCAGGGCTCATAGTAGCCGCTGGGCTTACAGGTGCCGTTAGGGGCATCTGTAGTATCTTTGGTTTGAGATTGAAGTCCTTGAACTTGGGCGACATCAATTAGCGGGTGATTTGGTAACAATACACTTCACACGACAAGTCACGGTCGCGGCCACTGTGCTTTCAGCGAGAAAGCACGTGTACTTATTAACCTGTTGATGCTGATCAGTCATACTTCTCGGACAGATATTAGCAACGTACAGTAAACAACAGAACTCACTGCTGCACTGGAGTCTGGGGGATTCAGAGGGAATGAAGTGCCGTAGCCCGGCGTTCGGCTGGCAGCAAGGTCATGCTTAATAATTTACTAATATGCAAAGAGCCATCTAGATTACATAAGTTTTACACAAACTTTATTGACTGATTGGTTACTTTGGAATAGGGACAAACAACACGACCTCCAAATATGGGCTCTCGAAGTTTGAGCAACGAAATGCAATTAGCAACGACGAGGCACGTTCAAACTTTATCGATCCTTTCTGTGGTAGTGCGACTTGCAGTCTGGATATTAGTTTCGATTTCTGCATACTTGCTTCCACTGTTTGATGCATCACCATGCATTTGGATCAGCGGGACACCCCCCAGGCCACTCTCTGTCCTTCTTCGTTGGGATGTGTTCCATTTTGCGCACATAGCAAGCGAGGGATACGTGTATGAACACGAGTGGGCATTCTTCAATGGACTACCACTGCTGATGCGCATGTCGGCCCACCTCCAGGCTCTGGCAGGTTTTAGTTCAAGCAGTTGGGGGACGCTTCTTCGAGGTGGAGCAGGCATGGCCATACTGTGCGACTCAACACACGTGCTGTATCACCTATCATTACATCATTTCCGCTCACCTTCCTTGGCATTTTTGTCAGCTGCACTCTCCGTACTCTCAAGTAGTCCTGTTGCGCTTAAATTGGCACCCTACAACGAACCGTTCTTCACATATTTTTCATATCGGGGCATGTTGGCATGTGCTCGCTCTCATTGGGCTGCAGCATCTATATGCTTTGCGTTGGCAAGCATGTTCAGGTCTAATGGAATATTATTGTCCGGATTCATACTATGGGGTATGCTGGTCGCGCCCTTTCTGACAGGGCGGAAAGATCTGGTAAGCATAAGCATTCAAGTTATGGTACCCTGAGTTAACGCATTTGTACCAGCTTACTCCTAGGTGTCTGCTTAAATGTGTGTTATTGACTGCGTTGCCTCTGATTCCCTTCATCCACCACAATATCACCGCATATCTGCGGTTCTGCGGGCTCTTAGCAACAAGCATCCCGCACTGGTGCACGAGCAATATGATTCCTTCGATATACTCCCACGTGCAATCCAAATACTGGAACGTCGGCTTCCTGCGATATTGGACTGTCTCCAACATACCAAACTTCATATTAGCGCTTCCTGCCTTACTTCACATGTTCACGTTCTGCTGGTTTTATTTGTCGAACCTTCCTGCCACCATCCATTATATCGCACCGCAGATCTGCTCCAAGACCAATGAAGCCCCTTCCCCTCCTCAGCCTGACTCCCCATTTTTATCTCCAGCACTGCTGCCCCATGTACTCCACGCCTTGGCGCTCACGTTGATATTGACATTCAATGCTCACGTTCAGATATCACTCAGGCTTCTTCCGTCTCTTCCACTCACGTACTGGGCTGCTGCTCGTCTCATACTCGACCTTCCGAAGTGGGGGAAAGCATGGGTCACGTGGAGTGTTTTGTGGGGTGCCTTGAGCTGTGTCCTATGGGCGGTATTTCTGCCGCCTGCTTGAATTTGTATGTCAGAAATTAGTGTGGTGGAATAGATGTACATATACCATCTGAAAACAGCAGCTTGCCCCGACATAGCATAGATTGTGTGTTGCTGCCCGATATCTAATATCCCCACAGATAACTCGCCACTTCGCTTCAGAATAGCGACAAGCACCACTCCCTACACCTTACGAAAGTTAGTCACTCTAGAGAGTAGATTCGTCCCTCGTGAATAGTCTTTCCCTCCTTGAAGTCTTTCCCTCCTTGATTACTCTTTGTTCCATCTTCTGGGAAATAGTGCTTCATATATTCGTGTGAATGTCGTCACGTTTGGTGCCAATACAATTATCATATCGCCAGTAATTCTCTTCCTGTCAATTTGGAACCGGCTGCCATTTGGGAGACCCACAACGTCATGAAAAGAAGCGGAAGTCGCCATGATAGTCAACGAAAGAGTCACGAAAAGGAGAGAACGACGAGCACGCAATGGCACAGTAAAAACACGATGACGTGGTAGACACAATCGCGCGGTTATTCGTGCTTTATACATGTAGATTATACCATTATAGAATGGATGGATTTGTGCCTCTCACCCTTGGGAGGAACCAACCCGTCCATTTTTCAGAATCGTTTCTTATCGAGTGAGTAGGGAGAGACGTTTTGAATCTCCACAATGCCGTGGAAGGAGCAGGGATATTAGAACTCCGCTGGCGCCGCCATGATCTCAGTTACAAAGTGTGGAGTGACAAAGCGCACGATTGAATATTAAATTAAATAATTATGTCCTCTGCATGCAACCGTTGATCGATTGGTTGAAGTATTCGAAACATTGATTAATCACTAGTACTACGGCGGTGTGGCAGAGGGCTTACCACGCATATCTGGGACACCTCATGAAAAGAAAGGGGGGTTTGTCTGGGAGCAAACTTGTTTTGCCATCTCTGACAAGCGGGATATCAGATGCAATCAGCTGCTTAGCTAGGTGAATTTCTGAGCTTCTGTAACCACTAAAAGCAAGAAAAAAAATACTATAACGCGCGCTTGAAAACAGATTATCGTGCAACGTTTCACGATAAAATGCACTTGGACACAATGTAAGAGATCGAACTCGGCTCAGTACGCGCATGTAATGGAGGAAAGCATCGTCAAAAACATACAAGAAATTTGAGATGAGACATGGAAATAGTGGCCGGAAACACCGATCTTGAAGTTACAGACGAAAAATCACCCAATCCTTGCCCTAGTCAAGTCCGTGCAATTGATACCTAAGTCCTCAGCGATGATCATCGCAGCACGCTCTCCGATGAGAAGTGCCGTCGAATGCGTGTTCCGTGTATATCGTCAGACCACGCATCAACAACCCCCTGTTCAGTACCCACCGTGCCAACGTTCAAGGGCGAAATAGACATATCTGCGACCTTCAGGTTCGATACGCCGTATACGTTTAGCCGAGCGTCGACAACACCTTGATCTGCCTCCGATTTCATGGCACAAGTCCCAAGCTATACACACAAAAATCAGAGGTGAAACTATGACAGGTTCAGCTGCACATACCGAGTGCCATGCCGTTTGCACTGATATTCGATTCAGTATATTATCGTGACAATAAAGATGGCAAGCCACGACTTACCGACGTTGCGGTGGAATCGATTAATCGCCTCGTCATCTTCAGCAGTGTAGACGATGTCAGGTGCATCCAAATCCACCGGCCCGGACGCTCCTCCGCAGGCTGCAGCGCTTCCCTCTGGGAAATCAGGATGGCCAGCAGTGATTTCGCCTCGGTAGGAAGCCATGCGTCGAAATATTTCACGCGTCTTTTTGTACGCAAAGTCAAAAGGAACAATATCGGATGGACTGTGCAGAGTACCGACGCAACGTAGTCACACAAAGTGCCCTGAAATGAAATGCATCCACTCACTCGTCTAGGAAGCCTGTGGTAAAGTCCATTCCTTCTTTGCCGTCCTCTGTCACTTTGATATGAACGCTTCCAACAGACGCAGGGTAAAGCTATTGAAGAGATTCAGAGAAAAACCATGAGGTAGACGGAGAGCAGTACTGTATAATAACTGGCGGTCATGTAGTTGCGAGCAGGAGCTCCGGGCTGTGGAACACATCTAGCTGTCATGAGCATTGCCATATCACCGAAGCCAAGCAATATGCACGCACCCAGCAAGAACACCAAATGCTGCAACAGCCTTGTCTGGGCGGACCTGGAAGAACTCTTTCCAGCGAGGTTGAAAAGCTATATCCATAGCTTTCAATTCCTCGTCATCAGGACGCCACTTAATTTTCGAATCGATGCAACTGAGAAATCAATCAGCACGATACCAGCTGTCATGACATGCACCAACTTTCGTGAAATCAATGACTTGCCACCGCTGTTCCATTGTGCAAGGCTTTCTACATTTGGGTAGTTGTGAAACGCTGGAATTACGGTACCGCAAACATACTTACCCTGGAGGATACTCTCTCCACGCCAGAGAGCGTCTATGGTAACAGCCTCGTCGGCAGCCAAGTATGGAACAAAGACCATATTGTGATCTGACCGTCCTAAGCCAAGCTCATAGAATAAGTGGATAAAAGTGCACCTCGATAATTTTCTCCAACGCCAGGCAAATCCACTATTTGCTCGATACCACACTGCTCAAGAACCGCCTTGGCACCGATGCCAGACCTCTCCAGAATGGTTGGGGAACCAAACGCCCCAGCAGAGACAATGACAAGCTTTGATGCTCTCACAATGTTCAACGACTGACCCGCGTCTGAGCAAGATACCAGGTCGCTGGTGAACTCTACGCCTACAGCACGCTTGTCCCTGTCATTTTGAAAAGCTATTAGCCGTTTGTTGCAGTTGGGATTCCAGGTGGCTACTTACTCGAAGATGATACGCTTTACACGCTTTCCATCCCAGACTTGTAAATTTGGGTTGTGAGCCTGGTTATAGACATAGTGATGAGCCGCATCTGAACGCCTTCCAGTTGTCCCGTCAATGTACCTGTTATACGTGAACCAAAATTCGCAATAGCCTCCTGCGCAGGAACTCACTTCCGCCAAGGCTAAGACAAATCCGATTAACGGTCGCAGTTAAGGAAGGAACATCATAGCTCACACTGTATGTATTGCATGTTTCCAAATCTTCCTTCGGCATACTGCCTCTTGTGATATGTCGTGCCAACCTGGATGAACTCGGCGCCGATACCTACGTTACAACCATCAGAGGACACCTTGATAGGTCCATCATAGCCGTGAGTTGGACAATCAGGCTGCGCCTCATATGTCTCCAGCTATAAAATGAAAATGAATGTGTAAGCAATCTGAACAATATCCTGAAAACGCATTCAAGACCTTCTTCATGAGAGGAATCAAATTTTCAGATTCCCAACCATTGACTCCCCAATCATCATAGTCCGAAGCAGGTACACGAGTGTATACCATAGCTGTCTCCTCGTCATGGTCTTGTTCATTGTTGCGGGTATGCTACGCACCATTCACACATGAGCTTCCACCAACGCAACGACCGCAGGCAACGATCGGTGCACGGCCGTTGAGATGAGGAGAAGGATTACCGATGTTGAATGTGACCGTAGTGCTCGTCGGTGCTAGGTTAAAGGGATGTTGGTAGGGTTGCACGTAAATAAGTTTATCGAGGCTGTGTTGACCCGCTTCCAGAATCAGGATCTTCAGCGAGGGATCATATGCGGCTAAGCGACCTGCCACAACACAGGCTGTAGTACCACCTATAGAGGATGATGCGTGAACAGGGGAAAACACCACAATATGAATATTTGCTCACCTCCAGCAAAAATGATATCGAATTCTGACAGGATTGGATGAGACATTGTAAGGCTGGGAGTGAGTTCGAAGGGTAAAATGTGATAACGACAAGGAACAGATCGACGTATTTATAATACGAGTATGGCAAGACTTTCGAGACGAGTTACAATATGAGACGTTTGGAAGACTTTCTGAGGTGCTCTCAGGACATTAGTAACTGAGAGTATAATGTAGGACTGGTGGGGTGAAGAGAATATAGGTAACGTAGTGTGTAGAAAGAGACCAGAGAGCAAAAATGTTAAGTAACTAGCTGGAGTCAAATGCAGCATCCTCCATCTGCTGTCTCTGGGCAGCAAGACTATTGACAGACATGTGCTTAACAACATCCAGCATCAAGTCTTGCTGATGATTTCTCCTGAGAACTTTTCTACACATGTGTCAGGGTGTTAGTGATTCAAACAAGTTGTTGATGAAGTTGTTGACTTACCTGGTCCACCAGTCAAGAAGCTTGTTCACCCTTGCTAGTGCAGCTGGACCTGGAGGATCCTTGAAAAAGTCTACAATATTGTTCCAAACAAAATGATAGTCAAAGTCTGCATCAACAGTATGCCAGGATGTGATATTGGAAAGTGCAAATCAGATCTGGAGAATTCAATTTCAGCTTCATGGCAAGAGGAAAGCATTGATGCTTACTTACTTGGAAAGCTGTATACATGATCGTGCAAGGAGTTACTTTTCTCATGCCTATGATGGAGGCAACACATGTTTTTACTTTGGCCTGATCTGATCATCTCTGAGCACATTGGTTGTTCTCGATAATATCAGCACCATTGCCATCACAATCCACTTTGTTTGCAGAGGAGGGAGAAGTGAAGATGGCTTTGAAGCCCTGCAATGCAGTGAGCTATTGTTAGAGATGTGCTTGGAGGGTTAACAGATCATAAAGGGCTTTGGCCTCAGCTCATACGCTGTGCCCCTTACCCAAGTATTGCCCCTTAATTTTGGATGAAGTCCTAAGGAGAGTTCTGGTGAAGTCTGGATGTAGTCCGGAATGAACTCTAGGGCAGGATAGCTCAATAGAGCTCCAAAGGACTTCTGGATGAGCATGGGAATGCACTGGAACTATTTCTGGATGATAGGGGATGATGACAAGACTACTTGGACGAAGTCTAGAGTAGAACAGTGAAGGTTGTCACAATAGGATGAAGGATAGAATAGGACTGGACCATAAGACCATAGGACCAAGGGTCCAAAGGTCCAAAGGTCTGAAGGTCCAAGGATTCGAAGGTATGAGGATCCAAAGGTACAAGGATCTGAAGGTCCAAGGATCCGAAGGTATGAGTAGCAGAGTGTTGGATGGATGACAGATGGATGGATGGATGGATGGATGGATAGACAGACAGACAAGTGGATGGATGGATGGATGGGTAAATGGACAGATAGATAGATGGACGGATGGATGGACAGATGGATGGATAGATGGATAGGTGTATGGATGGATGAATGGTATAACTACTATAGAGGAGTAGGTCCGGATGTGAAGTAGAGAGAGTATAGACTACTTCAGACAAGGTCCGAAGTAGAAACTAACAGAGGAAGACTACTGCAGGTAGAGTCGAAGGTGGAACAGAAGACGGACTACAATTGGATGAAGTCTGAAAGTGATTATATGACAGAGAGTCAAGGCTCCAGACTAGGGAGTACTCCCATAGTCCAGAGCCAGAGACTTGCAAGGGCTGTAGCCCAAGTGAGAATGGAAACAGAGTTATATAGACAGCAGGATAAGTAAGGATATAAGCAATGATCAGACCAAGGTCTGCAGAAGTTGTACTATGAGTTTATATACTGTAGGTAGCATGCCGGAAGGTAAGTAAGCATAGTCCAAGGCTATGTCAGAAACATAATAGTAAGTACAGCAAAACATCAGGCTGTGAACTCAGAGATGAAACTTATATGGAATAACTTGTTGAGATGGAGGCAGAGATAACTGATAACCAGAGGCAGAGATGACCAAGAGGCGAAGGCAAGGATGACCAAGAGCCAGTGGCACAGGTATATCCTAAAAGGGGTAATGTGCAGGTGTGTGGGAATGGTTTTGGATATGAACATGGATTGGATATGGATTGGATATGGATCGGATGAGTGTCTCAGATCAGATATGGATCAGATGAGTGTCTCAGATTGGATATGAATTGGACGAGTGTATCAGATCAGATATGTGAACTGGATTGAGTGGGGATTGGATGGATGTGGATTTGAGCAGGATGTTATAGTGGAAGTGGAGTGTAGAATCCATTATATGACACTCAGACATGTTATTTGCAAACATTCAAATTACCCCACTACCAAAAGCTGGAATCATACGAAATCTGTGACATGAGATAATTTACTTCTTATTATGCAGTAGCAACATTATACAAACACACATACCTAGAATCCAAGGTTGTGACTAGCTTCTCTCCCATTGGTAGTGCATAAAGGATCCTGACAAGGTGAGTGAACAGTGCCTTCCAGGTACCTAACTTGCACTTGTGCATGAAGTCTACAACAAGCATATGAAATGGGTTAAAGCCAAGCCCAGCTAGCTTCTGAACAAACATATTCTGCAGGTTGCTCATCTG
The DNA here is from genome assembly GCA_016695475.1 of Suillus decipiens. NCBI lineage: Eukaryota > Fungi > Basidiomycota > Agaricomycetes > Boletales > Suillaceae > Suillus > Suillus decipiens. The sequence continues at coordinate 380,145 of MU172945.1, forward strand.
ATCCAGTACTACAGAGCAAGTGACAGAGAAATCATACTCACTAGCACAGGTACCCATGAGCCCTCCCTGAGCATTTCTTCAACTTTTGTACTGTCAACAGTATTTCCCCAGATAAAAATATATTGTCATGCTTTGATAATGTTAGCCTGGACATATGCTCAAAAATTATGAATATGGCTTTGGATGTTTTTCTTAAGGCCTAGAGAAGCAAACATGCTTTTTGGTGTGAGGCATCAGGGGCAGGGACATGAGCCCATGTCTTTTATAGTAGCAATTAAAACCCTAGGACATGTTGAGCAATGCCCTTATCACTGAAAACAGAACATACTTTTTGAGATAATCAGCCAAGTATGTGAATATACAAGGAAAAATCCTGCAAAACATGCTGTCAGTGCATTGTAAGATGATGCCATGGCAATATGCAAGAAGAAACTCTTTATTTAGTAAAGTATCCCAGCAGGAGTGAAACAGCTTGCACTGACAGTGGGTGTAAAGGGCAGCAATGCCACTTTTTGATACCCAAGGCAAATTGCTCAGAACATCCTTGACCTTATCAGGTAACTGACACTCAAATGTGAAAGTGATGCTTAAAAGGTACAGTAGGAAAACTGACTGATAGTAAAAATCCCACAAGGTGACATGCACCAGACTTCAGTGCAGAGCGAGCATACTTGGTTAAATTTCTGAAGTACATATAGAGGGGCCAGGCCTTTGCTGTTCCAAAATTCACAAGATGTGTGACATCCAAAAAAAACATGAGACCAGCAACCACCCATTCCAATTTACACCTGGGCTCCCTTGGGAGCTTCTGCACCTTGTCTTGAGCATCTAACCAAGAGTCAGAAGTATGCAACTCATTGTATATATGCTCTTGATGATTATCCAATGGACCCTTCCATAGGTGCTTGAAAGGAGAAAGATGAAACACACTTGCTTGGATGTCCATGAAAGCCAAACGAATTACTTCAACCAGGGGGCAAAAATGTAATATATATATCAATAGCAGTAGGGTTAGGAGTGATCGTGCTATGTGGAATAGGGGCTAGACAATAATGGAAATGAACCTATGCAAGGCAAGTGCCAGCTGGACTGTCACAGTGGGAATCTTGGAAACTGCAGGTCTGAGGGCCCAAAACACCAGACATGATGGGGTTTGGTGTAAACTTCATAAAAATGACTATTTACAGGTCACAGAATGTTTGACTGTCACATCCCCCAGCAACTTGAATATTGACTGTCCCCAGTTAATCACACTCTAAAAACTCTTCTCTTCAACAACTTGTCAATGAACTTCTCGGTGGGTCACAGATATGGCTATACATCCACAGAATGAATGCACAATAACTCCGAGGCATACTAGGGCATTTGTATGCAAGTGTGATGATATGCGAGGCATGGGAAAGCAGGTCTGCAGCTAGCGAAGCACAGGAACATGGGTCTGATGTGCAGATGATTACTTTTGCATGGGTAAATACTGGGTATGAACAACATATGCTGATGGACATGGAAATAAATGATTCTGATGAGTTCAAAGGTATGAGCAAATGTTCAGGGGTTGTCAAGTGTAGGACTGCAGGTCTGAGGGTATGCAAAGCGTGGGAAAGTGGGTCCAATGCACAGGAGTTACTTTAGTTGCATAGATAACTGCTGGATGTCATATGAATGTGCTGCAAGTTATTTAATGAAAACCTGGTGGACTGTTACAGTCGTACATGCCCCTATACATTTTCTCTCTTCTTTCGATTACATAATGTGTACATCCATGGACTACTTGCCCTATGATATGGTCTATGAACCAGTCATTGTACTTATGTGGCTCTGCCACATCATCACTTACCTTTTCTGTTTCTTTGTATCATCATACATCTGTGCCTTCCATATTCGACCCTTCACTTACTTACTCATTATGGTCTTGGTCTGTGCACACATATTGGCCTATTTAAGCACAGTGTATCACTTGTAGTTTCCTTACTTTAATCTTACTGGGTTTTACCTGGAACTTCCTCTCACTAGAGCCTTGCAACTCTAGTCATCTTGAATCATCTTCTAAGTCTTAGCACTCCTAAGGTCTTAGTCTGAACACGATCTTATATTCGACTCAGCCAGTCTAGTCCTCTCTACGACTATACTGTCCTCGTCATCTATATTGAAGCATAGTACTCTTTTGTACTTCAACAATAATACCGAACAACTGTCACTCTCTTTTGAGTAGTCGTGTCGCGACCAACCCCAGTCATAACATGGACTATGAATGATTGTTGCAATATCTGAGTGGCTGTGAGGCATAGGAATGTGAGTCTGAGGCTATCCAATGCATGGGTCTGAGCACAGGAAAGCATGGTATCATGTGCAAAAAGAGAGCTGATGTGAATGTGAAGGAACTGCAATGAATATCCATGTTTCAGGAAAGTGTCTGCTGTTGAGAACTGAGGTGCAGGGGTGAAGTCCAATTGCTGGTATCCAATGTCCCCTATGTCTGAGCCTTGGGTCCGCACTAGATGACCCCACTTGGGTGCCTACATAAGAACCAGTAAAGTAAACCATAAGCACAAGTCAAAACATCAAAAATGCAGTCAAAACAGTACAAGTCTGTGGATTACTGTCCAACTTGGTTTCTTCATGCAGCTTTCCACTTTTTTCAGCCTCAGGAATGGTGCACCTGGTGTGCCAGTCAAACTCACTATAGGCTTGCATGACCCCATTTTCATATAGGTATCAAGCCAAGAGTACTCCCCTATCATTATCCTTACCCCTCAGCTTCTCCATCCCTTACCAAGCCCAATTTACCTGCATTACCCCTATCTCTGGCTCCATTCTGAGCTCTGGCAGCCTCACTGCAGCTTAGTGGCCACCCTATGGGAACTTTCCCACGCCACATGCAGCTCCAGCAACTTGCCAAGACCCATTAGGCAACCTAAAGGCTCAACAATTCCATTCTGTCCTATGTCCACCTAGCTGTGCTGGTATGTAAATTTCCTTGTCTTATGTTTTGTAACATGTAGTACATCCTTATTACATGTCTACTGCATGGTTTTCCTATCCCTTCCGTCTCCATAGCTATTACTTAGGTATATAATTTCCTACCTACCGAGACTCATACTTCACTACCCTTCTACTGTACACTTGGTAGGAGAAGTCACTATTACCTTTCAGTATAGTTTTCAATCCTTATACAAAATACAATCATTATCAAAAATCATAATAAAATCCTTATCCCACTGCACACAATACCTTCACTATACTGCCATACCGCTCTACTGCTGCTTAGTAATATTTCCCATGCCGTGTGCAGCTTCAGCATACATCATGCTACCCTTGAAAACCATCCTGGAAACTTTGGCAACTTTCGTGCTATCATTGGCCCCTATCATGGACAGCTATTTTAGGCAACTCAGACTATATCCAGCTAGCATCCCCCTTGGGTCGAACATTCTTGCACAGCAAGTATAGCAGCTAGGCAGACTTTGACATATACTAGCTTAGGTGGTAGTCCACTATTAGCCTAGCTAGATTGTAGTCTTTACACCAGGTATTACTATATAAGGAAATGGCACATGTGCAGCTTGTGGTGTAAAGACTACAATCTAGCTAGTATGATAGTGAACTACCACTTTTGCTAGTATATGTCAAAGTCTACCTAGCTGCTATACTTGCAAGGCAAGAATGTTTAACCTGAGGGGTTGCTAGTTAATATACTTCATCAAGCACTGATGTGAGATGTGTGATACCCCTATAAGGTGATGCCAATGATAGTGGTAGTGATGCTGCTGATAGTGCTATGAATCCTGTAGATGCTGACACTAAGTGTCCTGTGAAAGATGGATACTGATGATGCTGGTGATACCAATGATACCATGGGGAGCACTAATGATGAGTGCTATGATAGCATGTACCAATAACTGTAATAGCACTGTATGCCAAGGGACAGCAAAGAGCGACAGCGTGATGATGATGATACCAATGCTTAGTGATGATGGTGGTGAGGATTGCATCAAGGGTGAAGGCCATTTAAAGGATTCTTAGAGATATTTAGATTTCAAAGAAGATATATTTCTGTATAGCAATAGCGGTAGCAGTACGGGAATCCCATCAAATAAGCGATATGATATAAGAAAATGATTGTAAGTGACTTCTCCTACCACTGTATGGTAGAAGGGGAATGTTGAATGGAAGAGAAGTCAGCAGTCTTTTATCATACTTTGTAAGTACACAAAATCGATAGGCAAGAATAGTAGCAAGTATGCAAGACTTAGCTGTTGCAATATGTAATAGTGCAGCATGTGCTGCAGCATGCATTCTACAAGTAATAAGGCTTGCCATGGGATTAGCAGCAGTAGATGGGAATATACTATGCACCAAATGGAACTAGTTGGCATGGCATGGGCATTCAATGGGCATTGGCTTGTTGAACATGGCTCAGTACTGTGTAGTAACCTTGGTAACTGTATATATTGATAGTGTTAGGGTTAGGGGTGGTTGCGCTATGTGGTATAGGGGTTAGACAATAATGGACCTATGCAAGGCTAGTGCCAGCTAGACTGTCACAGCAGGTTGAAGATGAAATGTTTGTATTATGTTATCTGCACAAGTTTTGGGTCCAAAACTATAGTCCTAAGGGTTCACTATTATTTGACCTTCATTGGGTTGGGGTTTCAGTAGTAATGTAAGTAGATGATCACTGGATGAAACCCAGGGTAAAACAAGTGGCACTTTTGCACATATATACAGAGTGTGTGTGGCCAAAATTTCAGGTTCACAGGTTGGTAATCCCCTATAGCCTCTTTTTGACTTGAAGGCACATGCAAGTTTCATACAAGGTAAATACTATCAGTGAGTGTGACAGTCTGTGGTACAGGTATGATGCATAAACAAGAAATTGGTAACCATACTTGTGATTTTCGGACATTTGGCCCCTAAAGTGTGAAATGAGGGCAGAGATCTTTAGATGGCATCTAGGTAGCTCCAGATTGCTTTGGATGTGTTCTGCAGGTGTGAATCTAGACATCAAAATATAACCAGTGAGCAGTACAATGAAAATCATTGAAAGTGTGAAATGATCAGTGGTAACTGGACAGCCTAAGGCCGAAATTTTGGGTTCATCAATTTCTACTGTTTCTGGGCTTAGCACAATATTCTGTGGTGTCAGTATATCATTTTCAACAATGTCTGAAGTTACTTGAAGCATTTCTGCTCTAGCAAACCCATCTCCTATCAGGTCCAAAATTTCAGGTATGGTGGAGATTGTCAGATTTTTATTTGTGCTGGCTGGGCCAAGTGCGCCTGCTGTCAGTATATACTCTGAAATGATGTCCATTGGTGCACTAGATGCATCCACCTCAAATATCTCATCTCCTAGTGGGTCCAAAATTTCAGGTATAGCAGCAACATTGGCAACCATGGGGTTGTCCTGAATAATAGTGCATTCGATTGGGTCTGTGCTGGGTGTGTCATGTAATACTTCTTCAGCATTGTTGGCTATTGGTTTGTCCTGAATTATGAGTTCACAGATGTCCGAAGATTTCAGGTCCAAGGGTCTAGCACTGACATAGTGTGTGGGTCTGCATTCTGGGTAAAACTGCAAAATGGCATTAGCAAAATCTTCATAGCTGCTACCTGGATATTCATCCAAATCCTTCCATAGATCTGCTTCATCTGGGTTAGCATATCTGACTGCATACTTAATCTGAGATTCTTGTGATATTCCAGCTTTGTCTGAAAGCTGATCTACTTCCTATAAAAATGCATAAAGTTATCTAACATTACTGTCAAAATGTGGTGCTGATGGTGTGGTACATATTGGCATGAAAAATAGCTCATTTGGTGCAGTCATAACACAGGAATGTGTGGATGCACAGGTCTGAAAGTGTGAAAACTTGGTGATGTCTAACAAAATGTGAAAATCAAAAACTTCAGTAGATGAACCCCTCATGGTGGGCTCCAATTGAAACAAGACTACAATCTAGCTAGGCTGATAGCAAACTACCACCTAGACTAGTATATGTCGAAGTCTTGCCTAGCTGCTACACTTGTAGGACAAGTACGTTTGACCCAAGCGATCTGCTGTCTACTGAGGTAAAAGAAAGTGCACACTATATGGGACATGAAAGTCTAAAGCTCTATGGTCAAATCTGATGGCTATATGGGATGTTCAATGCATGGGAACCATGGGTCAGTGATGGTGGAGAGGGCAATAAAAGAGTGCGAGTACTTGGGGTTGTTGTATATATCTAGTAAGGATCAATATAATGATGGGATAGGAGTTTCACACCATGATAATGAATGGAATATAAAATTGCCTGCCTATGGCTTGTTAGACAGGGACCAAGTATCTGGGGGAATCCCCCTTCTACAGCATGGTATGGAATAGTGTCTACAGGTCCCTTATAGCATGTTATATGAAAGTCCAGAGTACTATAGGTGAAAGTAGGCAAGTCCACTTCAGGTTCGAAATTCTATGTAATAAGCCATGAGGTACTGTGGCTTGTGAGAATACATGTAATAACACTGCACAATGCATCAGGAATGGAAATCTCAATGACTATGCGCCAGTGGGGTTAGCTAGGACTGGACTGGACATGGGGAGGACAAGTGTGAAGGTTTCCAAAGTGCAGGAATCTCAGAAACTGCAGGTCCAAGGGTCCAAAACATCAGAAATGATGGGGTTTGGTGTAAACTTTGTAAGACTGTCACAGTGGTCTCAAAAGGGGCTACACACTTGTTGTCTTCAGAGCCTGAACTCTTGTCAAGTACCATTGATGGCATCATTGCTGCCACAGGTACCATGACAGCAACATTCTTGGTTTGTCTGTCTGTCTTTGATCTAGCCATGAATGTGTCTGCCTCTGTAAGTGTCTTGTAAGAGGAGCCTCCGGAGGACCTTTGGTGAATTCTTTAGAATGATGGGAGATGTAGAATCTCCAACATTTGAAACATCCCCCATGATTCATCAACAGCATGTGTTTGGCTTCCATCAAGCTTCCTAGATGTGAGGAGGGGTTGTAAGTCCTGGTCGACATCATTGTCCTGTTTTGAAATGAAGTTGTGGCACATCTCAATGATTTGTGTAATTCTTCAGCAATCTTTCTGTGAGAAGTGAGATCTTCAATATGTTTATCATCAAGATGTTTGACTTCTTTGATCCATCTTTTGAGAGTGAGATCATTGGTGAGGTTTGCTCTTATCACAGGTATAGTGAGTTCATCACAGATGTTTGCTTCAAGTTGGCTGTGTAACTGAGTGTCTGTCAGATGAGTTGTGTTGCCATAGAGTAGTGTATTCTGGTTTTGCACTTGTAGTGCCCACTCATAGGATGGGCAAGATCCCTGTTGGTTCCCCAAGACCTTCTTGTGAAGCTTGGTGTTCCAATGGGTCTCGAGCCACACATCCTTCAGGGCTGTCATATATTCCTCGAAGGTCCCTGTGTCTAAGGTAATTCATTGTGTTAAGTACCAGTTGTGCAGGCATGGGTCTAACATCCCAGATGCTATCATTTTGACTTGGTCTCCCACTTCAATTCCCTTGTGTAAGAAATATGTTGTGCATGCATTGTTCCAGTCACAAGTGACCTCAGGAGTGAGTTCACCTGCCAGCAGTTTTGGTGGTTTGTTGGGTGCAGATTGTTCTATGGCTGCTGATTTGGTCATCTTATGAGCTTGAAGGTAGGGTATATGCATCTCTTTCAAGTCTGAATCTAAATCTGAAGAGTCAGGATATGTAGTTCTAATAGTAGTATGTTCAGCGGATTGGTTGTTTGGTGACAATAGTGTTAGAGGAGAGAGAGAGAGTTCAAGGATGGACAGTTGATTATGTGATTGTTCTTGGATCCTTGCATGCTGTTGTGTGTTCGGCAGTTTAGAAGCAGTGTGTTTCCTTCTTAACAAAGGCAGTTTGGTGGTTTAACAATTGACAGGGAACCTTGTGGTTTGAAAACAGTTACAATACTGGGTGTGGATATCATGAGTTTCATTTCTGTTAAAAAAAAGTGGAACTCTACCGTGAGGAACGGTAAAGAACACTAGATGAATCAGGCGAGAATAACAGGACAAACCTGTGGATTTCTATGTTCGTATACAGGAGCGGATGATGGTAAACTAGAGACCCAAGTCTGGCATGAAACAATATAAGTCCGAACAAAGGGGAAAGACCACGTGATTCATGATGAGATAAGCGTGTAGTAAGCAGCAGGCTTACAACAGCTTGGAGTCTACAATGGAAAAATTGGTGTTGGTGTTATGCGAGATTGGAACATAAACATTGAATACAAAGCGTCGATTCAAAGCATGATACGAGAATGACCAGTCACCGTGCAGATGAAGTTGCAAGCGTTGCCAGTATTTGAAGCAGACGCTTCAAGAGCTTTCGAATCAACACCATGTTCGACATGGACTCTGTTGTCACTGATCATCGATCAGCAAGCAGCCCTTGAACGTGTTGCACACTGGCAAGGACTCAACTCGTGGCAGCGCGCCTTCCTTCCGTTCCCACGGTCTTTCAGACCTGCTTCGGTCAGTCGACCTCTTCGCTTCATTCACTGACAAATATTTCATCGTGTAAGGCAGGAAAGTAATCCGTGCGATCGTTCAATCTGGATTGGCCGTCTCTTAGGGGATGAACCACTGTAAGCAGGCTCCTTGGACCACCAGTTTTAACCAGTGCCATCATGTACCCTCTTCAGAGGAGTACCAGAGGCTGCTAGTGACTCTGAATGTCCTGATTCTTGTGCCATGCGACATCATCACAGAAACCACCTACCACTGGTAACCATAATATCCAACACACTTCCCGTAGTCACCGCTTGTATTGACGACTGGAGTATCATCGCACCTTGGTATTACCATAAAGCATGCTGGGTGGTGAACTCAATTCTTACTCTGGATCAGCCGCGTGTCCATCCAATACACGGACAGTCAATGTTAAAGAAGACGTTGGGCGGATTTCGTGCATCATTTTGATACTTTCTATAACCGTCATACTCGACACTCCCTCTTGCCTTTCTGATTATCTCTTCCCTTTTGAATCATCTTTTCGTTTCGCGTAATGGACACTATGTGTATGGATTGCAGCCTGAGCGGGTATAATATCATGTGCGCTTGAAGGTTGAATGTGATGGCCATTGACTATGCTATCCTGTTGTAAGGCTGCTTGTGAGTTCGAAAGGGGAATGTTTCGAGGCAAGTTGTGAGACATTTCGTTATAGCGCGAGGAATAGACCTATGACTTCGTTGGGATTTTCTGCGTAATTTGAACGGGAAAATAGTGCGTGATATTGTGCTATGAAAACGAGCGTACATGAGCTGCCTACATGTTGTAGAGTGGCTTATTAGCTAGAAGAGAATAGGAAACCGAGATATTCGTTGCGAGAGTGTGTTCGTGAGGATGAAAGCTTCAACGACGAAGAGGACAGACGACGACGGTGAAAGGGTATAAACAAAGGGATCAAAGAAGTCGTTTGGTGGCGTGATAAGGAAGAACCAAGCTACACGGTAAACGTCATACATTACACTAGTTCTCTACTGTACATGCACGTTAATACACTTGAAGACTGATGTCTCACCCTCGACTGGTCGGCATAGTTGGTTTTGACCGTGTCACATCACGTGATGTTCGTAGAATCCGCACGACGGTCTACCTCACCACTATTATATAGTTGAAAATAAACCTCTGTTTGTAAATGGTCTGAGGCAGCCCGACAGTTTACAAATAGCTGTTGAAAAGTTGTGGGGATTTTTCAACCGTACCCTAGTCAGACTGTGGGAACGGTAGGAAAGTGCTGCCAAGGGTGCGGCACAGCCACGTTGCCCCCCTATTTGCCCTCTCAACTGCCCACTGCCATGGAAGAATCACCGGAGACCCTACTTGCAATCTTACAAACGTTGTACCCACATGGATCCAAGGTTGCAAATACCTGCGGTACCAGACGGGATCCACTACTCGAATTCGATGAGCATTCTTCAAAGAAATCAAAGCGAACCATGGCTCTGTTAGACGCAGTTGCAGCAATCTCCGTTCAGCATGCTAGGAATCAAGTTATCGCTGTATCCATCACCGTAAACCCAAATAAATGCGTCATTCATATCGCTGGTAATGATGGTGTCAGCGAAGAAACGCTTTCGCACCTCCGCCACATCTTCACTCAACTCAAATTCATACGTTCCTCCCTTGCCCAACCTTTGGAAGCAGGGACAGATATGTTAGACACTCCCGCACCCCAAAAAAGTGACGAAACACACTCTCTGGAGAAGAATCTTTTCCACAGTATCTGCACATTTTCCTGGCGCAAGTTCAGGCGGCGTGTCGTGAAAAGACAGACTCGGTTCGAAACTGAAGTCATTCCTTGCATGGAGAAATTTGCAGATGAAAACCGAGGCTCGTGGACTAGTGAGGAGGCCAGTGACTATCAGAAGTTCCAGGAAGTCGTAATCACCCTTTCGCTTTGTTTCCAATGGGCGAAAATGGACCCCCAGGATGAGTATGTCCTTCCTACCATCTCGAGACTAGGAAACTATGTGCATGGAACGGCACTGGAGATGCGGAGAATGCTAGAGGATGAAAGCACTACGTCAAGAATCACCTCATGGGAGATGGAGATAAGTAGGTTATTATGCCCTCCTTGTACCCGCCGAAGTTGACATAGAACCTAGTGGAGCGGAGTGGCAGTGGGTTATTTCCACTCCGGAGATACCTTTCAAAGGTTTTCTCTTTGAGCTATCACTTCGTGTCCCTCCTGACCAACATTGCCTACTCACACCGAATGGGACATGTTCTTGACGCCCTCATCATAGAGCGAATTGACCCGGTGTCCGAAAGCAATACCTTCACGCTCTCAAAGGACGTTATCCGACAGATTGTTATGGGTTCTGGTCTCACCGACAATGATGCCATAGAAGAGGCCACTTTAAGCATCATCAGTGCTTTTCCATCTTCTTTTGCCGACGCAAAATCCTTGACTCGAAGCATCACAAATAAAATTCATTGCGAAGCCCTGCTCCTTCGGTATCACGTCCTTAATCCCGCTTTCCCCCCTTTCAACTACATTGGGGTCTCGAAATTGTCATGTTATCCCTGCTACGCCCTCTTCCATGCTTTCAACAAATCAGTTGGTCGGGGACACAAGTACTTCGTGAAGGGTTGTCACAATAAACTTTATGGAAACTGGATCTTTCCGAATTTCACCTTACTGGACAAATCTTTATTACTGGACTCTTCTATCAGGAGACATTCAGTAGGAGAGCATTTTGCAATGGCTCTAATGGAGTGGCTGAAGCTACGGTCAATTAGTCGATGTAGCTCTGACAGTACTGGCGTGTCGACCACTTCGCGCGGAACAGAGGTCAAGGCAAGAGATTACACAGTGGCGGAGGTTTTAGAATATATCAGCTTGTCCGGACCTCCAAAAATCTATATCACACAAAAATCTGGCACAGCAATCCAAGGCGCACAATCATCGTCACAGACACCACCTCCAAATGCCACTGCCTCGACACTTTCCGCTGTCACTGGTACCGCTAGGGCAACGGGAACACCCTCGCACCCTTATATCACCGGTGTTGGATGGCGGGCTCGTTTCGCGGGCTGGGTTTGCTGCATGCCTATTCAGAACACAGACGGTCACCATTAGTAAAGTGACATTCTGGTTTCCCGTGTTTCATTCATATTTTGCTGTTACGTCTATAGCTAATCTATCATAACTATTGACTCTTCCGCTGTTATCGTATAGTATTTGCGGAGACTAGGAAGGTGTGGTCGGGATAGCAAACAATGTTATGATCTGGCTATGGAGCAACGAAGGGCCTGCACAGGACGTTGAGGTCAGAAAGCATTTCTCAATAGCAACACATCTACAGTTGAAGCGTGGATAAGTTAGAGGTGGTCGTCTGAAAATAAGGACTTGAAGTTGGCAGACGATCAATTGCTTTCGACGAGTAGCTGTCTGGCTTTGGTCTACTGTGAAGGTTGTTTGCCTACTCGTACTCCCTGGAATCCTGTATGCCGTTGGAACCTCGCATCGCCCACACTCGGCAGGCCTCTGTTGTCTTGTTATACCTATATCGCCCTTGGCCTGGCATTTTCTTTTCTCCCTCCATGATGAGTCTCGATGGCAATAAGTTAATTGTTATTTTACCCCCTGTCAAGATATGACTATCGACGTCACTCTCGTAAGTACTCATCCTTTTCTTTTACATACGCAATCACTCTTCGATACATGCTTCAGACACGTTTTCCTTTGATTCTCCGTCTTAACCAGCATATTAATACCTCTCACCGTCGAATATCGTGGAGTAGTCTTTTGACCCAATGTAAAGTCTTCGTTCTCGTCCCTCATCCCTAGTCCGAGCCTCGTCAGATCTTCACACCCCCTTTCCCCCATACGAAAATGTTTCTATGTTTGCACTAGCAGCAGATTCCATTCAATACACTGGCAGACTATCAATCATGGCATATGAAACAAGGAAAGGCGGACAACTGTTCTATCTTGCATCCGTGACGTCGTTTCCGCTCCTGATGTTGCCTCTTCCTCTATCGTCCTAACCATTAATGCATGTGCTACTAACATCCCATCTGCAGAATTTTCCAACCCCTGTAATATCGAAGCTCACATGGCGATGTATTGGGCGATCGTGACTCACCGGTGAGAAGTCTTTTCAGCATTCGGTGCACTCATCGGAAAATTCTCGTTACTTTGTTCTTCTGACTTGTGTTTCTCCTTGACGGTGCATTGTTTATGCAATTGAAAATTAGGACTTGTTATCAATCGTAAGTGCATACCATCGACTAAGTAGCTTATTTTGCATTAAATCAACCAAGGACGACACATACTTCAGTCATTTTGCCACGTAGAACCAGTGCCCAAGATGTGCCAAAACCCTGCAGAATCATGGCCAGCCAGTTCCCAGCCGGTCTATGTAGAATACATGCTGGCCGGCCTCATATAGTTCACTGAATATAAAACATTAGTAGTAGTCCACATATATAATACACTAGTATATTGTAAAAGCATGACCAGCCAGTGGATGTAAGACAACTTCCAGCAAAATGTATACCAAGATCAAGGCTTGCTGGTGTAATAGGCTTGCCAGTATATAGGTTTTAATCTAGCATATTGGCCATTTTGCATTTACATATGCAGGAGCTAGGCTGGCCGGTTTGTAAGTGTGAAACTAGTATACTGGCTGTCCTGCATACACCTAGGTAGACATCAGGCTGGCCAGTTTGTAGGTATGAAACTAGCATACTGGCTGTCCTGCACTTACCTATGTAGAGGCCAGGCTAGCCAGTTTGTAGGTATAAAACTAGCATATGAGTCATCCTGCACTTACCTATGTAGGAACCAGGCTTGCCAGTTTGTAGTCATGAAACTAGCATACCAGCTGTCCTGCACTTACCTATGTAGAACACAGGCTGGCCAGTTTGTAGTTATAAAACTAGCATACTGGCCATCCTGCACTTACCTATGTAGAACTCAGGCTGGCTGGTTTGTAGTTATAAAACTAGTATACCGGCTGTCCTGCACTTACCTATGCTGGCCTGAGCTCTACATAGGTAAGTGCAGGATGGCTGGTATACTAGTTTTATAACTACAAACCAGCCAGCTCGAGTTCTACATAGGTAAGTGCAGGACGGCTGGTATGCTAGTTTTATAACTACAAACTGGCCAGCCTGGGTTCTACATAGGTAAGTGCAGGACAGCTGGTATGCTAGTTTCACAACTACAAACTGGCAAGCCTGGCTCCTACATAGGTAAGTGCAGGATGACTCATATGCTAGTTTTATACCTACAAACTGGCTAGCCTGGCCTCTACATAGGTAAGTGCAGGACAGCCAGTGTAAAGACTACAATCTAGCTAGTATGATAGCAAACTACCACCTAGGCTAGTATATGTTGAAGTCTACCTAGCTGCTATACTTGCAAGGCAAGAACATTTGACCCAAGGGGTTGCAGGTGAATATACTTCATCAAACACTGCTATAAGACGTGTGATACTCCTATAAAGTGATGCTGATGCTAGCGGTAGTGTTGCCACAGATAGCGCTATGGATTCTGTGGATGCCAATGTTAAGTGCCGCGTGAAAGATAGATACAGATAGTACTGGTGATACCGATGATACCATGAGGAGTGCTAATGATGAGCATGGTGATAGCGTATGCCGATAATCATGATAGTGTGGTATGCTGAGGGTCAGTGAAGAGTGATAGTGTGATAGCAATGAAACCAATGATACCGATGAATGCTGGTGCTCAGTGAAGATAGTGGTAAGGGAAGCATCGAGAGCGAAGACTGTCAAAGGATCCTTTAGAGATATTTGGATTTCAAAGAAGATATAATTGCGTATAGCGAGAGCGGTAGCGGTACAGGAACCCCATCTAATGAATGATATGATATTAGAAAAATGATTGTAAGTGACTTCTCCTGCCGCTGTATGGTAGAAGGGGAGTGTCAAATGGAGGAGAAGTCAGCAGTCTTTTATCATACATTGTAAGTACGCGGAATCGATAGGCGAGAGTAGTAGCGAGTATGTGAGACTTAGCCCTAGCAATATGTAATAGTGCTGCATGTGCTGTGGGACATGTTCTACATGTAATAAAGCTTGCCATGGGATCAGCAGTGGTAGATGGGAATGTACTATGCACCAAATGGAACTAGTTGGCATGGCATGGGCATTCGATGGGCATTGGCTCATGAAATGTGTCTCGGTACTGTGGTATGGTAGTCCAGCAAGGGTGCGGTAACCTCGGTAACTGTATATATTGATAGCGCTAGGGTTAGGGGTGGTTGCACTATGCAGTATAGGGGCTAGACAATAATGGAAATGGACTCATGCAAGGCTAGTGCCAGCTAGACTGTCACACTGGTATGCTAGTTTCATACCTACAAACCAGCCAGCCTGAGTTCTACATAAGTAATAGCACACTGGCTGTCCTACATTTACCTATGTAAAACCCAGGCTGGCCAATATATATGTACATAGAACAGAAAAGCCAGTTTATACTCAAGTCTTAACTTGTTACCAGAGTCTAGACAAGCATATCTAATTACTGTACAAGATTGACTAGCAATGAAGACAGTGAGGGATACAATATCATATCTTCTGAGCTCTCTTAGAAGGTTGCCTTGCCCTACCTGACTGACAAATCTCAGGCTCAGTCCTAGGCTTCTTGAACTTACTTGATGAAGCTTGGTGAATTCCTCTCTTCCTCTCTTTCTGCACTACCTCTTTAACCTCCTACTCATGCTGTTTTTCTCCCCCAACTACATTCTCCTCTGACTTGACATCCTTCTCCCCAACCTCTACCCTTTCCTGGTTCATCACTACTTCCTTTTCTGTGACCACTTTATCATCTCCTACCATCTTCATCACCGAGTCCTCATCCTCATCACCGAGTCCTCATCCTCATCACTGAGTCCTTCTTTCGTCAGCCTCTCAATATGCTCAACAACTGCAAGCAAGACTTCCCAGTGTGACAGTCTAGCTGGTGCTAGCCTTGCATAGGTCCATTTCCATTATTGTCTAGCCCCTATACTGCATAGTGCGACCACCCCTAACCCTAGCGCTATCAATATATACAATTACCAAGGTTACCACACCCTTGCTGGACTACTGTACCACAGTACCGAGACACATTTCATGAGCCGATGCCCATCAAATGCCCATGCCATGCCAACTAGTTCCATTTGGTGCATAGTACATTCCCATCTACCACTGCTGATCCCATGGCAAGCTTTATTACATGTAGAATGTGTGCCGCAGCACATGCAGCACTATTACATATTGCTATGGCTAAGTCTCACATACTTATGATGTATGATAAAAGACTGCTGACTTCTCCTCTGTTTGACACTCCCCTTCTACTGTACAGCAGTAGGAGAAGTCACTTACAATCATTTTTCTTATATCATATCATTCATTAGATGGGATTCCCATACCGCTACCGCTTTCACCATACACAAATATATCTTCTTTGAAATCCAAATATCTCAAAAGAGACCTTTGACGGTCTTCACTCTTGATGCTTCCCTTACTGCTATCCTCGCTAAGCACCGGTATCCATTGGTATCATCAGTATCATCATCATCACGCTATCACTCTTCGCTGTCCCTCGGCATACCACACTATCACAGTTATCGGCACATGCTATCACTGCGCTCATCATTAGTGCTCCTCATAGTATCATTGGTATCACCAGCATTATCAGTATCTATCTTTCACAAGGCGCTTAACGTCGGCATCCACGGAATCCATAGCACTATCAGTGGCAACGCTACCGCTAGCATCAGCATCACTTTATAGGAGTATCACACATCTCATATCAGCGTTTGATGAAGTATATTCACCTGCAACCCCTTGGGTCAAACGTTCTTGCCTTGCAAGTATAGCAGCTAGGTAGACTTTGACATATACTAGCATAGGTGGTAGTCTGCTATCATA
The DNA here is from genome assembly GCA_016695475.1 of Suillus decipiens. Taxonomy (NCBI): domain Eukaryota; kingdom Fungi; phylum Basidiomycota; class Agaricomycetes; order Boletales; family Suillaceae; genus Suillus; species Suillus decipiens. The sequence goes on from MU172945.1 coordinate 396,570, forward strand.
CTAACTAGATTGTAGTCTTTACACCAGACAGCATTATCCAGAGAAACCAAGAACTGTAGATCAATAACAGCATGAGGTAGGTAGAAGGTGTATTGGGACCAGCCTCATCTTCCTCATACTCTATGACATGCTTAGACTCCCTATATAGGAGCCCAATTCCTATAACTACTGGCATTGCAGATGGCAGTCCTGAGATTGGACATGTCTGTAGCTTGTTCAAGCTGGCCACCAATGCAGCATATGATGAATGAACATCCTCAGGAAGATAAACTTCGCTCCAAGACCAGTCAGCCCAGATAGGCAAATCTTGGTGTCACTCTGAAATTGGCTGTTGGACATATAAGCCATAAGATTGAAAAACAGCACCAATTGATACTAACCTTCTGCTTGGCTAATATTGCCAGGTCCCTAATGGTATCCACAAGCTCCAAGTAATTTTCATTCTTGCTAAGGGTTTCTAAAAATGTGTATCACTCATCAATGGCCACATCATCTGGAGTTGTCTCATGAGTGTGAGCGGCTAGCTGTGTTCTACATTCTGTGACATGAGAGGGAAAGGGAACCAGCTGGCCTTGGTCTTCTTCATCTGAGTCTAGGGTGCTTACTACCTTCATCTTGGACCTGCCAGGGACTCAAATATTGGCATCCTTGGCCTTGATAAAGATGACTAGCTTCTTATTTGCAGAAGAACATCATTCTCAATGCATACATAGATGATTTACTTCCTCTGTCTTCATATGAGAAGGGTCTTTGACCATGAATCCTGTGGGAACTGAACCAGATTCCAAATAATTAGATGTACATGTACTGGCAGTTATCACACCCCAGGGTATGGGTCTAGAGCCACCTGTGCAGACTTCTACAAATCATTAAGTTAATCAAATGTAATGCATATATCGAAGACCTTAGATCTTACTGTACAACATATGAAATATGCTTCTAATCAATTTGTGTTGGCTCTTGAGGCCAATACCATCACAAATAGGAAGTTTTGCATACCCATCATCATCTACTATGATTTCAGGTAAGACAGGTCCATCTTCACAGTCTGAAGCCATGTGGTCTGAATCCTCTGAAGGGTCTATTAATTTAATAGTCAGTAAGGATGACATTTGAAATCAAATGAAACACATACAAAATTCAGTCTTAGACCATTTGTTACAATCATTGTATGCCCCTACTCTTTTCTTCCATTCACGGTTCCTTTCTTTCTTTCTTGCTTACATTATCATTCCCTTGTATATCACTTTTGCCCATGGTCACTTGACCATACGTTCATATGTGACTCATCTTGACTTGGCTATGACTCATTCTGATTTACCATGACTTCTTACATTCAACATGCTGTACTTTAGCTGCCTTCCTTCTTTGGTTACACAGCCTGTTTATATCTGACGAGCCCACCCTAAAGTTCTCTTCTACTTTAGTATATAAACACTCATAGATACACTGGTATTCTTCATTCTAATCTTACTGGGTTTTACCTGGATTCTTCCTTCACTAAGGACCCCCAATCCTTAGTTGTCTAAGATCGTATCTAAGCTTAGCACACCTAAGTCTTAGTCTAAAGCGAACTTACTTGCTTCGGCTCAGCTAGTTCCATGTAAACCAACTTGGAGCTAACTTCATCGTCATAGAACGTATTCGACTCAGCCAGTCTAGTCCTCTCTCAGACTCGTCTGTCTTTGTCATTTACTGAACTGTGCTAGACCCTTGTCCGGCTAGTACATGAACCTTTGCTTGTTTGCATTGGTATATGAGACCACGACTCTCAAGGCCACTTGTTTGCAGCAGTCATGTTAAGAACTATCCCAGTTCGTAACAAAAGATTAGAATCTATTGATACCATCGACTATCTAGTCTTTGGCCCCCACCCACTGATCCGATCAGATAAGTCCTAGCAGACAGCAAGACAGCGTGTTTAGGCATGAAGGTTTACAATCCTGTGACATTGCTATTTGCCCAGAATGTCTATGAAAGAACACGAATTCAAGATTGGTACACCCACCATCTTTGATGGAGATCGCAGCGCTTCGAAGTCCTTTCTCTTATCATGCCATGCGTATATGGACATCAATGTGAAGCTATACACCACCAATCAGCAGAAGATTATCTATATCTGCTCCTTTATGGAAAAGGGAAACACCCGCTTATGGAAGGAACATTTCCTCAAGGAAGCTTACGCCCAATCCCCTCACAATTACGGCAAACTCGAAGACTTCCTTAAAAGCTTCAATAAGGCATTCGCACCTCTTGACCCAGCCAGATCTGCGATCACCAAACTGAGAGACTTGAAGCAGGGAAACAAAGACCTGCAGACGTATATGGCCAACTTCATCCTCCTTGCTGACCAGGATTCAGTTCTTCCAGGATGGTCTCAATATGGGTATTCTTACCCGATTATTCAACATCGGAGACGTCCCCAAAACTCTTGATAAAGTTATTGAAACATGTATCAATATCAATAACTCCTACCACCGCCTCCAGTCTATTTGTAACCATCATGTGCCACAAAAGAAGTCTCAGAAGTACGGGAGTTCCTGATACTCATCTTCCCGTGATCCGAACACGATGGAAGTTGATCACCTTACTCATAGTGAGAAGGTTGACCTGATGAAGAAGGGCAGATGCTTTAATTGCAAACAGCCTGGACACCGCGTGAATGGATGTCCAAAGAAGAAGGAGAGATCCACTCCTGTATGCCAGACCGAAACTGAAACCTCAGGGTCTGGGTCAAAGATTGAAGAAGTTGAAAGTGATGACAAAGAAACCATAAGGTGGTTGGCCCAGGATTTTTAATTTGGAGAAATAAATCGACATATGTTTCTCCATTGGTACTATTATGACTTGTATGTGCTGTAGGTGAACAAAAGGAACTTTGCATTCCTATTACCCTTATCTCACACACTCGTCCAAAATCCATTGAAACCACCGCCATCATTGATTCCAGAGCTGCTGGAACTTTCATTTCGGAAGAATTCATGAAGCTCCATGGAATCTCATGAAGAAGACTTAGTAAACCATTCAAGGTTACTACCGCCGATGGCTCCTACATAAAAGGAGGGCCAATAACGCATTACTGTTTGCTCATTGTCAAAATAGACGAATGAACGATGTATGGGAAATTCAATATCACCCATCTTGGAAGAAGGGACCAAATTCTTCTTGGTATCCCCTGGTTGCGCGCCATGAATCTGGTCATTGACTGGCTTGCTGAAACGGTGACTTTATCACGCACCAAAAAGTCAGATCTTATTGAGATAGATGTCAACACCGATAGAAAGAAGGCGAAGCTTCCCCTCCTATTTAACCATCCCTTACCAAAATGGAAGAACTCAAAACTTCCGCGATCTGCCAGCGCATCATCGTCACTCATGCCCATAGTTGTCACAACTCCCTCAGCCAGCCCCTCCCCTCCTGACTCACTGCCTGCCTCAGAACCTGTACCTACTGCTCTTGCACCAGTCGCCCCTCAGGTGAAACTACCCTTGCCAATGATCACTCGCCCAACTCTCCCAAAAGAAACTCTTCCTCAATGCCTGGTATCACCAATTCCTGAACCCGAGAAGCAACGAAATGAAAGGGAACCATCACTGCGACCACCACCTGCTCCTAAAGAACAGCGACCACCTGATGAACAAAGGGAACAAGTTAGAAAGGCAAAAGAATTACCTGAAAGCTCCTGAGCAGATAAGAAAGTACGACTTGACTTTACGGAGGGGCGGGCTACCGAAGAAGAGTTCTTATGAGGAGAACCATTCCTAAAGGACAATCCCCCTTCTACCGAAAGTTCCCCACCTGCTTTAATTCCATCCGAAGAAGATGAGGAAGAACCATTCTTTGACACTATGCAAGATGTTTGGACCAAACCAGAAGTCCGTAACATTGCCACTTACGAATTAAAGGAAGGAGAATTTCTCGTGGAATACAACGTAAACAAATTACAAATGAGGATCATCGAAGAAATTTCCATGGATACTCCTCTTACTCGCGACGGTACCTCTCAGCTTGAGCAACTCCCAAACTACTCCCAGGTTTCCCTTGCTCCACCATCCTTCGAGGAAACTACTAAGTTCAGTAATAAAGCCCAGGAGTTCGCAGCGGCAGTCGTGTTAAGAACTATCCCAGTTTGTAACACCATTCTCCAAAGGATTCAAATCCATTCGCAGTCCACTCCTTGATACCACTTGAGCTCACAGAAAATTTTTTCTTAGCATTCTGAGGCATAGATTCATGTCTATAGTTTAGTTAGCCTTGGGATTTCATGTTGATTTGATTACTTACAGACTGACAGACAATGTCTGACTAGCTTTTTTCTTATAACTAACCAGCATTACTATGCAACAACCCATTGTGCGCCGCATTTGCTCTGTAAAATCTTCCAGGGTTTTTTTGAGGTTGTTCTTATGATATCTCCAATCAAAGTGTTAGACTGGAATAACCATAGATTTGAAGTAAAACTTACATTGCCTGAGCTTCTTCTGGTGCCCCCTCCTCATTTCATTTCTTCATGGCAAACTTGACCTCCTGCTGTTGTGAAGGTGTCATGTTGTTGAACCATTCCCTGGCATGTCTAGTGTGGTATTTAATTGAATACTCCAAGCCTTTACTCTGTTGTTCGGCCTTGTCATATTTGTTGATCTCCTGTTTAAATAATTTCTGTGCTACATCCCATTCAGACAGGGTTTTCTTATAGAAAGATAGTTCTCTTGGGCAACTTGCAGCCTTGCGTTTATCAGCCTCTTCCTTGTCCTTGATACTTTTGGCATAGTATTCTTTTATTGCCTGTGGGTAACATTTATGTATATCATCAGACAACTAAATACATGTACAATATAAATTTTTTGTGACCTTTTTCAAGGAAGTAGGCAAGGCAATGGCTTCCTCTTGCCCATCTTGAGCAGCTAGTATAGCCTTAGGAATCTTCCTCACGACACATTTTCCAGCAGAAGGTACAACGTATAAAAAAAGAACGTTAATGGCAATTGGTGTGAGAGGATTGAGGCGTTATATTGATGGGCAGATAACAAGACCAGTGATGTTTACACTGGACCCACAAATGAATGCCATGGTGAAAGCTGATGGGAGTGCACCCACCCCTACAGAGATAGAGGACCTGGATAAGAAAATAGATGAGTACTACCAGAAGAACTCACTGGTAAAACAGCAGATATTCAGCATGATATCCAATCAGCTGTTACTGCAAGTCCAAGCGCTGGATGATGCCAGTAAGGTCTGGATGGAGATCTGCCAGATTCACAAAGGCAAGACCCAGCTGGTGCAGATAGATCTGCGATGCTGGATGCACAAGACCAGGTGTGAGGAGGGAGGAGACATAAAAGCTCACTTTGCAGAGCTTCTAAGGCTGCGAGAGTCACTTGCAGGCATGGGTGTGAGCATCAAGGACACCGATTTTAATGCTATCATCCTTGGCTCCCTACCAGAGTCCTATCAGCCCCTGCTATCATCTATTAGTGCGACGGCAAAGATTATGAAGACCTGTCATATTCCATACATCCGATCCAAGATCCGATCCGATCCGATCGATCCTGCTGCTATCCAGACCACAGATCCGATCCGGATCACTCATCCGATGCGCTACAACTTCTTGTGTTCTAAGTCCACTGCATCCTTGCTTCTATCCCCTTTCGGTGATCTACCTGTACCGGTGTCCTGGCTGTGTATATTCCTGTCCTGCTTACTGATCCGTTACCTGTGCTTCATATCCGACTCGCGTTTGCTGATCCGCTGCACATTTACCACATAGACTTCCGTTATACTTTATGCATAGCCCTCCGGTCCTGGATTCATTGATTGTCCGTACTATCTACATACAGTATATAAACTACATGTAAAACTCTAGAGAACCTTAGTTCGAATATTATCTTAGATTCTGCTCATTCCGTTCATCCGAACCCATCCGTCCCAACTCTAAGTATCTTCCGAGACTTAGGATTGATTCCTATAGTCTACGTTTCCGACTCTACCTTTGGTAGTCCATATCTGTTAGTTTCTAGTACGGATCTCATCTGCTACTAGTCTTATACCTCGCATTCATCCTTACCCTCCGGATACCCTCCGGACAAGCTCCTTCCACCCACACGTTTTGGATATAGACCGGACGTGCCATATCCGATACCTCCGGACCTTCGGATCTGCTACGCAAGCACTTCCAGACCCTCGGACGAAGGTTATCCCTCGGAAGTAAAGGGCAGTACTCGGGAAAGGGGCACAGTGCACGAACTGAGGCCAAAGCCCTTCGGATTTCTCACATATTGAGTACGGTCTTAACAAGACCCCCCTTTCCTCGAATGAATTAATTGTTATGGTTACCAAGGAATACAAGCATCGGCAGTTGACCAACAGATGCCCTGCTAAATGAGGCAGGAATAGCACTCTGGCAGTGAGAGAGTCAAAAGGAAAGAGGCGTGCATCCACATCCTCAATGAAAGCAAATGGAGATGTTACCTGCTTCAACTGCAACAGGAAAGGTCACTATAAGACTGATTGCTGGAGACCTGGTGGTGGAAAGGAGGGTCAAGGCCCCAACCAGCAGAGGAAAAGAGGAGAGAAGGACCCCAAACAGGCTGCAAACTCAGCAACCAAAGTCTCCCAGTGTGAGGACCAGTATGCCTTTGTCACTTTGGGCTTAGCAGGAGTGGTGAACAGACTGGATGTACCACCGGAGAAGAGGGGCACCATCATGGACTCTGGCATGACATCACACTTTTGTCCTGACCGAAGAAAGTTCACAAACTTAATGGAGATCACCCCCCAGGATGTACATATGGCTGATGGGTCTGTACTAAGTGCCATTGGTTGAGGGGATGTGCAGATAGAGCTACCTCTGGGCAATAAATGCACAAGTGTGACACTCAAGAACACATTGTACACACCTAAGATGGCCTTTACTCTAATTTCCACCAACCATATCATGTCCACCGGCCTTGCAGTACTGTTTGAAGGCCGAATGTGCAAGATCTTGTCACAAGGTCCTAAGAGACATGTCATCGTGGAGATTCCCCAAGTCAAGGGACTTTATAGTGTCACCAGAAGTTGTCAGAGGTATCATGCAAATGTAGTTATGATGAAACTCACCATACATGAACTTCACAAGATCCTAGGTCATGTCTCCCAAGCTGCGGTCATGGACACCATGAGAAAAGGTCTGGTGATGGGTGTTGAGCTCGATGCCACATCAAAACCAGAGTTTTGTGATACCTGTGTGAAAGCAAAATTGGCGCAAAAGCCGTTGTGACAGTCTAGCTGGTGCTAGCCTTGCATAGGTCCAATTCCATTATTGTCTAGCCCCTATACCACATAGTGCAACCACCCCTAACCCTAACGCTATTGATATATACAGTTACCAAGGTTACCGCACTCTTGCCAGACTACTGTACCACAGTACCAAGACACGTTCCACAAGCCGATGCCCATCGAATGCCCATGCCATGCCAACTAGTTCCATTTGGTGCATAGTACATTCCCATCTACCACTGCTGATCCCATGGCAAGCTTTATTACATGTAGAATGTGTGCCGCAGCACATGCAGCACTATTACATATTGCTACAGCTAAGTCTCGCATACTCGCTACTATTCTTGCCTATCGATTCCACATACTTACGATGTATGATAAAAGACTGCTGACTTCTCCTCTGTTCAACACTCCCCTTCTACTGTACAGCGGTAGGAGAAGTCACTTACAATCATTTTTTATATATCATATCACTCATTAGATGGGATTCCCATACCGCTACTGCTTTTGCTATACAGAAATACATCTTCTTTGAAATCCAAATATCTCTAAGAATCCTTTGATGGTTTTCACTCTCGATGCTACCCTCACCGCTATCCTCACTAAGCACTGGTATCCATTGGTATCATCAGTATCATCATCATCACGCTATTGCTCTTCGCTGTCCCTCGGCATACAGCACTATCACAGTTATTGGTACATGCTATCATAGTGCTCATCATTAGTGCTCCTCATGGTATCATCAGTATCACTGGCATCATCGGTACCTATCTTTCATAGGATGCTTAACATTGGCATTCACGGAATCCATAGCACTATCAGCGGCAATGCTACCGCTAGCATCAGCATCACTTTATAGGAGTATCATGCATCTCATATCAGCATTTGACAAAGTATATTCACCAGCAACCCCTCATGTCAAACGTTCTTGCCTTGCAAGTATAGCAGCTAGGTAGACACTTGACATATACTAGCATAGGTGATAGTTCACCATCATACTAGCTAGATTGTAGTCTTTACACTGTTCCCAACAAGGACCAAGAACCAGGCCCTTCGGTATGGGGAACTGGTACACACAGACCTCTGGGGACCTGCCCAGACTCCTAGTATGGGTGGATGCCTGTACTATATAAGTTTCATGGATGACTATAGTCGCCAGATGAAGCTCCATTTCCTAAAGCTGAAGAGCAAAGCTCTGACTGCCTTCAAGGCCTATGAGGCATGGCTGGGGCACCAAAGACCGGGAGTATGCTTGACCAAAATCCATTCTGATCAAGGGGGAGAGTACCTAAGTGTCGAGTTTGATAAGTATTTGCATCAGCAAGGCATCAAATGCCAGCTAACAGTGCATGACTCACCACAACAGAACGGAGTCATGGAATGCCTGAATAGGACCCTCATAGAGCATGGCCATGCAATGTTACTCACTAGGGATTTGCCCAAATTCCTCTGGGTGGAAGCAGTCAGTTATGTGACCTGGCTGAAGAACCGCTTACCATCCTGTGCAATCCCCAGAATGACCCCATATGAGCTTGTATGGCAATCCAAGCCCAGCCTGTCAGAAGCACATGAATTTGGCTGCCCAGTGTATGTTCACCTGCTTGAGGCAGGAAAGCTGGAAGCAAGGGCAGAAGAGGCAGTTTTTGTGGGTGTAGATGCAGATAACAAGGGATATCAGATCTATTGGCCCTCAAAGAGGAAGGTGTCAGTGGAATGGAACGTCACTTTTGGACCTACCGAGGTGAACATTGCGCAGGATGTCCTGAATGAGAAGGAGTCCAACATGATCAGTAACAGCAACAATAACAGCAACAACAATACTGTTACTACTGGCAATGCCCCTACCGTTCAGCCCATCCCGCTACCAAGGATCCACAGTGCCGATACCCCAGAGCCAAGGGTAACCTGCAGCAGACCTCCCCCTGGCTACTACACCAGGCTCCAGAGCAGACAAACAGCCACAGTTGCCATGGAATCCCTAATGGAGGTGTCAGAGCTAGATCTCCTGGATGAAGAGATGCACCTGGAATGCGCCCTAGCTGCTGTCAAGCCAGAGCCCACACTCCAGCAAGCCCTAAATGGACCAGATGCCATGGAGTGGCAGGAGGCGATATACTATGAAATAAGTCAGCTTGAGAAACTGGGCACATGGGAATTGGCAGATGCACCTCAAGGATCCAATATCATCCCCTGTCATTTTGTCCTGGCAACCAAAAGGGGACCAGATGGCAAGAAGCTAAAGCTCCGCACACGATTAGTTGCAAATGGCCAACATCAGCAGTATGGCATTGACTATTTTGATACGTTCACACCTGTCGTTATATCAATCCTTGCTACTATGGACACTCGGTACCGCTTTTCATTTCTACCTACCTACAAATACCATTTGTTCCCGCGTCTCGCAACCTTCCTCAGTTGACTTCGCACGTCCGCTGAGGTTAGTACTATCTTCATACATATATCATATATCTAACTAACGAATATCTGTAGCTGAGCTGCTACAGGTATATACCAATATATTTAGTTGACTTCGCACGTCCGCTGAGCTGAGCTGCTGCAGGTTATGAGCCCTGAGCACCAATAGAGAAAATTTCAAATTAAGCGCGCGAAGAAAAGACTCACAAAAGGATGTCAACCTCGAATGGAAAACTTGGAGAAGATTTCCTCCGCATCCCAAAGCTCGCTGCCGACGGTGAGAACTGGATGATGTACAAAGAACGTCTTCAGTGGTCCATTGATGCTAGGGGGCTGCTCGGCCATTTGGATGGCACCGAGACAAAGCCTGTGGATCCCCAGACACTGCCTAACAGAGGAGCGTCGTGGGTACCAGCTACCACGGATGAACTGAAAGAAGTTAGCACGTACAAAACCGAGCTTAAAGAATGGCGCACAGGCCAGGCCATAACAAAGCAACAGATAGCGGGGACAATCCCCGATTCCCTATTCATTCAAATCAAAAACCTAGACACAGCTAAAGACATCTTTATGCACCTTTCAAGTTTATTCGAGCAACGCTCACGTGTAGTCTCTGTCGAGCTACTGCGCAAGCTGCAAGACCTGAAGTGCCCAGAAAAGGCCAACATCCGCGAGCACTTTGACAAGATGCGCACCGTGAAGGAACAGCTGTCGTCATTGGGGCATGCGCCCACGGATGAAAGCTTTGCGGCCATGATCATGAGCTCCCTCCCAGCATCCTATGACCCTCATTTATCAGCGCTGACTGCATCAGCCAAAGTATCAAAAGTCATACTCACCTCCGACACATTGATGTCAACCATTGTCGATGAATATGACCGTCGAGCCTCCAAATCCAAAAAGGCTGGATCCTCAAATGACGACGCTGCCTATAATGCAAACTTGAGTCAGCGGACTCGAAGAATTAAAGGAAATTGTCACAACTGTGGCAAATATGGCCATATGCAGCGTGATTGTAGAGGACCTGGGGGAGGAGGATCGAGTGGGAAGGGCAAAGAGCGGTCCGATGCCAAAGGCAAGGACAAACGAGGTGAAACAGCTGCCAGTGCCAAAGAGAAGACCAATGACGAGGAACCCGAAGGTGTTTGGTTAATGGATGATACAGATGAGATGGACGAACAAACATCGTTCACCTACGCCACACTGGCCAACTCAAACTCAAAGTCTGAATCTCGAACGGAATTGCTGGACTCTGGTGCATCAAGGCATATGTCGTCCTACCGTGATCTATTTCGAGACTTCGTTACCATCCCACCAAGACCTATAACAACCGCAGACAAACATACCTTTGAAGCAACCGGTAAAGGGTCTCTCCTCATCATCTTACCTAATGGGGAGTCGAGTACCAAAATACTCCTCAAAGATGTCCTATATGCACCGAAAATGGGCGTAACACTCATTTCCATCAGTCATCTTGCTGCGGCCGGATATGCAGCATTGTTCCGTGAGAACTCGTGCAAGATATTTGACAAGAAGAGGAAGAAGCTGGGGGAGGTACCAGTGAACAAAGGCCTTTACTGCATTAAAGGCCCAAGAAGGTTATTTGCTGGAGTAGCAAATGCAAAAGAGACACTTACGATGCGCAAAATACATGTTCAGCTTGGCCACATAGCCCCCAGCACCATCATGCAGATGATCCGCGATGACGCGATCACTGGTATATCCCTAGACCCCTCCGAGACGACCATGGATAAATGCGAGTCTTGCGAATATGCAAAGGCTACACGCAAGCCTATCGGCAAGATTCAAGAACCCCCACGACACGAGAACTTTGGTGATGAGGTGCACAGTGACCTATGGGGACCATCCCCAGTGAGAACCCCTGGACACAAAGAGTATTTTGTGTCATTCACAGATGATTACACGCGATACTCTCACCTGTATCTTCTGCGCACGAAGGACGAGGCATTCAATGCCTACAAGTACTATGAAGCTTGGGCAAACACACAGTTTGACACCAAAATCAAACGTCTTCACTCAGATCATGGGGGAGAATTCACTAGTGATGAATTCACACATTATCTCTGGAGCAAAGGGACTGAACGCAAACTCACTGTACATGACACGCCAGAGCATAACGGAGTAGCTGAACGCCTTAACCGAACTGTTGCTGAACGGACCCGTGCATTGCTACATGCTAGCGAGTTGCCGAAATTCCTGTGGGGAGAGGCCATTATGCATGTAACATGGCTAAAGAACCGCACCATCACTCGCACGCTGAATAATACGACGCCCTATGCAATGTTATTCAAGAAAAAGCCCAATCTTGCGAACTTACCAATCTGGGGATGCCATGTCAAGGTGCATACCACCCACGGCTCAAAACTCGACATGCGAGCAATAGATGGTAGATGGGTGGGCTTCGACTCAAGTAGCAATGGGCACCGCATATGGCTGCCTGAGGCACGGAGAGTAGCTGTAGAACGAAGCATTACGTTCAATGCAGAAGAGATCAGAATACCTCTAGAGGCATCCAAGGAGGGGACAAACAGCGTGATATGAAGCCATGATGCTGGTTCAGTACCGGAGCCACCAAGCAGCATGACACAAAGCAATGACGTCAGTCCAGCACTTACCAGTCAACCTTCATACCCACAACCCAGTCCAGCTCCTCCTTCTGACCACCTAGGCCCACAGTTCGAAAGCACTGAACTGCCGCGTCAATCTGGGCGGGTACGAGTAGAATCAGCATATATCAAAAGTCTCAGAGAAGGCACAGGCACCACGGATGGCCACAGTACAGACTTACCTCGGGGTATGCGACCTGCGGGGGAGTATAGCAATCTTGCTGTTGAACTCGGCATGGCCAATGAGTGGGGTGAGATGGACGAGGATGACAAAGAGGTCTTTGCAATGGTAGCTGGGGTAGCGGAGGTAGAAGGGGCCGATCCCACGACACTGGAAGAAGCCCAAAGAAGAACTGATTCATCAAAATGGGATGAAGCCATCAATAAGGAACTCACTGCATTGAAAGACGCTGGCACTTGGTCCATAGTCGAAAAGCCAGAAGGAGTGAACGTTGTAGGATGTAAATGGGTGTTTCGCATCAAACGGAATGCAGACGGTGAAATAGACAAGTATAAAGCCCGGCTGGTAGCCAAGGGCTACTCACAGGTCTACGGTGTCAATTATTATGACACATATGCGCCCGTTGCACGCCTCACTTCACTCCGAACTATCATGGCAATTGCCGCACGCAACAACTGGAACATTGACGTTTTCGATTTCCATAGTGCTTTCCTCAATGGCAAATTAGACTCTGACGAAATCATCTTCATGCAACTACCACCCGGACTTCATATCAATTCTCAATTCAAGCACCCTGTGGCATGCCTGCATGTGGCATTGTATGGATCAAAGCAAGGAGCTTTGAAATGGTACCAGGAATTATGTCGCTTGATGAAGAGTCTTGGTATGACACGAGCAGAATCAGACTGGGGGGTATTCTTCAGGCACATAGGCACGGATATACTCATTCTCGCATCACACGTTGACGACTGCACTGTGACTGGCAGCAACCCCAAACTCATTGCCCAATTCAAGCAACAGGTAGCTGGACGCTACAAGCTCACGGACCTGGGACCAGTCGCATTCCTCCTCAGCATGAAAATCACTTGTGATCGCGTTGCACGCACCATCTCATTTTCGCATCAGTCATATATCGAAGCTATTCTCACAAAATACAATTTTGTAGACTTGAAGCCATGCTCTATTCCCATGGATTCCAATCTCCCACTCTCACATGCACAGTCCCCGAAAACTCAAATCGAGTCCGCATGAATGAAGAATGTGCCTTATCGCAAGGCTGTCGGCTCGCTCATGCATCTAGCTGTTGGGACGCGTCCCGACATTGCATTCGCTGTGTCGACCGTGGCTCAATTTAGTGCAAACCCTGGTATGACTCACTGGGAGGCCGTCAAAAAGATCTATAAGTATCTCATTGGCACGAAAACTTTAGCACTCACCTTCAGCAGCTCCAAACAAGGACTCGAAGGCTACAGTGACGCTGACGGTGCCTCTCAGGAGCATCGTCATGCAATATCCGGCTATGCCTTTCTGCTAGATGGGGCCGCGGTGTCGTGGAGCTCAAAAAAGCAAGAGTTAGTAACTCTTTCGACGACTGAGGCCAAGTATGTGGCAGCGACGCATGCTGCGAAAGAAGCCGTTTGGCTTCGTCGTTTCCTCACCGAAATCTTCCGTCCCCTCGCTCATCCAACTGTTCTTCACTGTGATAACCAGTCAGCTATTGCGCTCGCCAATTCTGGCGCATTTCATGCTCGAACGAAACATATAGACATTCGTTACCATTTTATTCGTTTTTCTGTTGATAAAGGTTCCATTTCGCTTGTTTATTGCCCTACAGACAGTATGATCGCAGACACACTTACCAAGCCACTTCCTAGTCTCAAAGTCAAACATTTTGCCTCCGCCCTCGGCCTATGCTCGGCTTGAGGGGGAGTGTCGTTATATCAATCCTCGCTACTATGGACACTCAGTACCGCTTTTCATTTCTACCTACCTACAAATACCATTTGTTCCCGCGTCTCGCAACCTTCCTCAGTTGACTTCGCACGTCCGCTGAGGTTAGTACTATCTTCATACATATATCATATATCTAACTAACGAATATCTGTAGCTGAGCTGCTACAGGTATATACCAATATATTTAGTTGACTTCGCACGTCCGCTGAGCTGAGCTGCTGCAACACCAACCACCAACATGAGTACCATCTGCACAGTCCTCACCATGGCCACCCAAAAAGACTGGGAAATACATCAGGTTGACATAAAAAGTGCGTACCTTTATGCCAGCATTCAGGAGGAGACATACATGAGGCCCCCACCTGGATACCTGAAGGACGGTCAACAAGGGAAGGTACTGAGGCTGAAGCAAAGCTTACCTGGACTGAAACAGGCGGGCTATGAGTGGGCTGAGGAGTTAGTGAGCATATTTGGGAAACTTGGCTTCAACCGCTTGAAAGTCGATCAGGCCATCTACTACAAAAGGGAACCGAAGCAGCACATGGTCATTGTGGTATCGGTAGATGACATGGCAGTCACTGCAAACCACATCACTCATATCGAGTGCTTTAAAGCACAGCTCCTCAAATTCTTTGAGATTTCAGACTTGGGTGAGCTATGGTGGCTGTTAGGACTAAAGGTGACAAGAGACAGAGTGGCATGTACCATAATGCTATTGCAAAGGGCCTACATGGCCACCATCATCGAGAGGTTTCACTTAACCAACACCAAGACTGCAGTAACACCAATGGAACCAGGCACCATGCTTTCTGTTGACCAGTCCCCCGCCACTCATGCAGAAGTGCAAGACATGCTAGATGTCCCATACCAACAAGCCATCAGATCCTTGATGTATGCAGCCACAAGCACACGACCAGACATAGCGTTCATGGTTGCTACACTGTCCCAGTTCATAAGGAGCCCAGGGAGGCCCCACTGGGAGGCTACCAAGAGAGTGCTGAGGTATCTGAAAGAGACAGACAAGTACAAACTCACTTTAGGTCCAACGGAGGCAGGTTTGGAAGCATTTGTTGATGCAGATTTGGTGTCTCAACCCCACCGACATTCCATGTCTGGATATGTGGTATTCCTGAACAGAGGTCCTGTAGTGTGGACTGCGAGGAAGCAGCCACTAATCGCATTATCCACAGCTGAGGCGGAATATATAGCACTCACCAGTGTTGCCCGGGAGCTACTCTACCTACAACTGCTCATCGGCGAGCTATACGAGGCACCATCCCTTCCTACCCCCATATTCTGCGACAACCAGGCTGCCATCGCATTGGCGAGTACAGGCAAGTTCTAATCACGTACAAAACACATCGACCTCCGGTACCATTTCGTACATTCCCACGTTAGAAACGGAATATTCAAACTCCTCTATTGTCCCACTGACGACAACGTGGCTGATGCCTTTACGAAGGCCCTACCACGCCCCCGTCTACAAAAGCTGAGAACTCATATGAGTCTAGCTTGCGCTCGAGGGGGAGTGTTGGAATCCGACGGATCGGAGACAATGCAGAAGGGAAGCGCCGAAGAACCCGAGAAGGAAGGCACGAGGGGGAGAAGCCGATGAACGTGGTTCGAGCGCAAAGCCAGAAGAAAGGAATCGGAAGCGCGTATGACGTCGGCCGAGATTCTGAGACATGCGTCAATATAGTTATGTTTAAATTTTTATTCCCCACTTACCTAGTATAAAGTCAAGCGCCCCGACACGCGAACATCTCAGTTCTTGAAGAGAAACTGAGATGTGAGTACATAGCTCATGTACGTCAGCCATAGCTGACCAAAACTCGTAGCGTACCTTTGTTTTCTAGGTAGCCCATTTGTTAATAGAGTTCTTGAAGAGAAACTGAGATCGTACCTTTGTTTTCTAGCGCTCCCGCTCCCTCCCATTTGTCTCATAATCCTAGATAATACCCCACTACTTCGATGCGCGGGAGGTGGTGGTGATAGGACTAAAACAGAACAATTACTATCAGTCTGGATTGATTCAGGAACTGGAGTAGCCCACGTGTATGCAATCTTGTCGATGTACACGGCAGGATCAGTTTCACGCAAGCTGAGCTTTCCATCGGCGTCTGTATCCAAAAATGGAGGGCTGGATGAACATACCAACAAGGGGCTGAGAAATGATGCGTTTGGAATGCAGCCAGTCAGTGATAATCGGAATCGGGTATTCCGGAAATGTTTTCAGGGTGCCAAGGACACCGTCACCAATAATGCCCTTCCAAGTAGAAGCAACACCGATTGGCATGTCGGCGACGGCAGGCTCATCATTGAAAGTAACAGTATCAGTCAACAGAATTCCTATAGATATGATTGTAGGTATTTTCAACTCATGATATTGTTGTGTATCATACCGGGGAAAGAGGAAGAACCGTAGGTTTCAGTGTTAAATTCGGTGCCGGTTTCCATGTACCGAGTGGCGGCGCCAACCCATGTGTTCGAGCTACCGGTGTCAACAATCAAGTTGTTTTCAATAATACATTAGCAGCCGCATGTTTTCTCTGTGTTGAACTTACATGTTGTGAGGGGAACGCCAATGCCAACGGATACCATGTAGTTGAAATAAGTATTTGCAAAAGGAACAGCAGCACGTTGGCCATGCGGGCCATAGTTCATAAAGGCCGCTACGCGAGCTTCATCGTGCTGCATGGAGAATTTTAGCCTCCTGGTCATGGGGAGGGTGATGCGGGAATTCAACGGGCGATATTGTGATCGACAAAGCCAGGAGTATCAACAAGGATGCAGCAGAGAACATGGCTTACTGGAAAGTGATATCATACTGGGTGGCCCATTATATGTGCTAGCGAACGCGATGGCAATGTCTGGGAACCTTAGCCACGTCAGTCCCCCTTGAAAAAGCAATGGTGAGGTAGTTGCGATTCGAGTCACCATGAGTGCAAGGAGATAAAATGTGGGAAGAGATAATTTGCTTTTGAATCTGGTATGTTATTTCTGATCCTGCTCTGATACACCCTTGGCTGTGGCTTGGCAGCACTTTGAAGATGTTCCAACGCACTGTCAGACCTACATGACGTACCTGCTCATAAGTCAAACTATAGAAAACCCGCCCTCGGCGGACTCAACTAGTCCATCGTAGCAATGCGAGAGTTGAACATTGAATGCTCAACACCACTGCCTACTACAGATGACTTGTTGCTATATGTGCAGTTACAGACTCACAGTTGAACGTGAACTTTTATCAGTGAAATCATTGATCAAACAAGGTGTCTGACCGTTGTCTCGAATGTTCGGTGAGACTGCATCGACCTGTGTCCATGTTTCGCCATCTGACAAGCGGGATATCAGATGCAATCAGCTGCTTAGCTAAATAACTTTGTAACCACTAAAAGCAAGAAAAAAGTACTATAACGCGCTCTTGAAAACAGGTGATTGTGTAGCGTTTCACGATAAAATGCACTTGGACGCAATGTGAGAGATCGAACTCGGCTCAATACACGCATGTAATGGAGGAAAGCATGGTGAAAAACATATAAGAAATTTGGGATGAGATATAGTAGCCGGAAACACCGATCTTGAAGTTAGACGAAAAATTACCCAATCCTGGCCCTAGTCAGGTTCATGCAATTGATACCCAAGTCCTCAGCGATGATCATCGCAGCACGTTCTCCGATAAGAAGTGCCGTCGAATACGTGTTCTGTGTATATCGTCAGACCGCGCATCAACAACCCCCTGTTCAGTACCCACCGTGCCAACGTTCAAGGGCGAAATAGACATATCTGCGACCTTCAGGTTCGATACGCCGTATACGTTCAGCCGAGCGTCGACGACACCTTGATCTGCCTCCGATTTCATGGCACAAGTCCCAAGCTATACACACAAAAATCAGAGGTGAAACTATGACAGGTTCAGCTGCACATACCGAGTGCCATGCCGTTTGCACTGATATTTGATTCAGTATATTATCGTGACAATAGAGATGGCAAGCCACGACTTACCGACGTTGCGGTGGAATCGATTAATCGCCTCGTCATCTTCAGCAGTGTAGACGATGTCAGGTGCATTCAAGTCCACTGGCCCGGACGCTCCTCCGCAGGCTGCAGCGCTTCCCTCTGGGAAATCAGGATGGCCAGCAGTGA
>MU172945.1:416759-465840 GCA_016695475.1 Suillus decipiens
TGTGTTGACCCGCTTCCAGAATCAGGATCTTCAGCGAGGGATCATATGCGGCTAAGCGACCTGCCACAACACAGGCTGTAGTACCACCTATAGAGAATGATGTGTGAACAGGGGAAAACACAACACATTTGCTCACCTCCAGCGAAAATGATATCGAATTCTGACGGGATTAGATGAGACATTGTAAGGCAGGGAGTGAGTTCGAAGGGTAAAATGTGATAGCGACAAGGAACAGATCGACGTATTTAGGATACGAGTATGGCAAGACTTTCGAGACGAGTTACAATATGAGACGTTTGGAAGGCTTTCTGAGGTGCTCTCGAGCGGGGAATCTCTAGGATAGAATTCGCTGTAGATATGAGAGTACATGGGCGGTATATATACGTTTTCGAGTAGTTGACTAGGCCGGAATTGAGAATAAGAGCACGTGGTGATAATAGGTCGGACCAAGAGTAAGCACAGGGTATCATGAAGGAGAAGGTATGTATATCCATGTAGGCGTGCTCAGTTCTCAAGTTCCACCGTGCGTTAAAATAGCCGACCGGTGTCAGTGAGACTCCATGCGGGCTGCTGAAGCCACCGAAGCACTTGAGACAATGGACTTCAAAGTTTAAACGTTTAAGTTTGAACATAGAAACTTCGCTGTAGTCCACTGGCTGGCGCTGTGGTTATGCTTGTGAAAGATGCGGTGTCATTGTCAACATGATGAGTTGTACAGTCGAAATGGTAATATTGCATAATGCATAAAAAATTATAACAAATCAAGATCCAATCTTTTCACGCACAGCTATTCATTCATCCTTCCATGCATTGCTGTTAATGTATATTTTTTTTGCACCCAAGAATAGCGATTTGTTTATTTTATTTACTTATGTATTATGATGACCATTTCAAGTTACTGTACAGTGTATACGACTATGTAAATGCGCCGCAACAATCAGCATAATCGCCAGCAAGAACCCACTGGTTTACTGATGACGCACCGGCACCCGTCTCGACCTCGAACACTACCAAAGTATTTGAGGTCAAGAGGGGTACGTTTTGAGGTGCCTAGCATAGAAGAAGCGAAAAGGATAATTAATGCATGACTAGAACAGTGCATTATCCGGTGATGTGCTGATATGCCGGAGTACCTAAGGCACGGTGGAACTTGAGTGCATGGACGCGAAGTCACTAGGTCACGTGAACGATGACCCATGGTCCAGGGTTGAGGTTCCTTAGAAAGGGTTACTACTTATCTTATAACCTACGCCCGGATCAAGGACTTGCGATACATCAAGACCGTGATAAATGGCTACTTTCATTAGACCATGTTGAGGGATTGAAATCTGAATGTGAGAAAAACACAGGGTACATGTGATCTGCGTAGCGTACAGAACGGTGCGGGTACGTCAACGCATTATCGAGCCTCGCAAACAGCGCAAACCCCACAAGGCAACATCCTGCGCACGCCGTATGTGAGTGACCGCATTATCCAATTGCGCAGCATATGCATCAGGTTCAACCCCGTTTCATTATACTAATTTAGTATACCGCTCAAGCGTCTGCGATCTACCACATCTGTCCCCTACTTTGCGTGGTCCACAGGAATACCTACTCAGATCGTGACTGGAGAGGACTGGTTGAGATCATCGCTGCTCACGCTGGGTCTCCAATAATATTTCACTGGAGACGGCCTTGGTGATACCTGTTTGATGACATGGTAATGAATCATTATTAGCCTGAGTATGCTATGCTCTCGCTCGTGCTATCATTGTGACTACAAATAGACCCAGGGACAGCGAAATTTGGGAGGTGGTTGTTGAAGAGCCGAAATACAGTCTCGGCGGTAAGAAGGCCCGCTCAAGTAGTTCTGGCTGCAGATAGGCTACGCCTCCTGCCGCAGCCTAACACAGAAAGGCTGTTCATTTGACCACCTCATGTGAATGGATTGATATATCTCTATAGCCCTAAAACTGGGATAGATCATCCACATGATTAGGGTACATCCAATTACTCTAATGCCCCTGTCCCTGTATATTCCTAGCAGATCTACCTGTATCTGATGTGGCCTCAGCCGCATATTTATTCTTTCATTCTCCACACATGTACTTTTGCTTCCCTTTCACTCAGTACTTGATGGGATCGTAGATATACAATACTGGATATATTTTGAATGCACTCCAGGTATCGGATCATTATATTTCGATGTTTTGAAGGTATGGACTCCTTATCAGTAGAAATAGCAAGTATAGACACTATCTCCCAACTCAAGCCCCGATCTTTGTCATGTATATATAAACGTTCTAAACCTGAGCATGGACAACAATGATGCTGGTCTATATCAATTATAAGGCATCTTGATGCAGTCAATTTTTTAGGAGCCGAAGAATGATACGAACGCCTCACACACTGGTGAGCAAGAAGAATATATGATCTTATGACCTACTTCCCAATCCCTGTGCCAATACACCTTGGAAGGCTCGGTAGTTGGCTCACAATGACATGAGCGACTTTTTAGTAACAGATATAGTAGTCAACCTTTGTTGTCAGTGCATGCACGTATAGCAAGAGTCAATCATACCACAGGTTTCCGACATGACATCGCGGTGTTTGAAAGTCACTCATTTAGAACTCTAGAAAAGGGGTCCTAGTACTCCGATATGCGGACTTACAAAAGACCGACTGCATTTGACAGCGACACTGATCTGCGGGAAGTTGCCGCAAAAATGAAATCACACGTCAAGGCCATTACTAATGTGTGGCGGTCGGAGTAGCATGGGAACCGACCAAACTGCAGCACTGTATTTTAGTATCACGGGGGTTAACATAAGATAGGTTATACTTGCCTGGTATTTACATAAACCCCCAACGTACTGTAAAGTCCCCTTCAAATTCTTTCCCAATCAAAACTGGACTTATGATTGCATGAAGAGCTTGATTGTGCCGTTACATCAAATCATAGACTTTGACCCCCCTTTTGCGTATGCTCACTTCGAAGCAAGGTCATCTTCTCATTAATCACTGTCTTTCCCTTCTTCGTATCATAATTTCCCCAACCCTTCCACGTGGCTTTGCGCAACTATTCTGTCTGGTTTATTGATAAACCCTCGGTCAAATCGTGGTTAGATTGGGCGATGCGATTATTGTTCCGTCCAAGTCGTTACTCAACTGGAATGAGCTAAATTATTTGTGCGCAGCAGTCACGGTGGAGTTAGGGATTGGCGCGACCGAACGCCGTTACCGATTGGTCAGTCGAGGCAATGACGGACATCATCTATCGGTCTCATTTTAGTGATCCAAGCACAGGGTGGTATGTGTGTTGTCGCCATACGCCCACCAAGTTTGCCTCTTACCCCCATTCTTTACCAATATGACCATAGTCTCAAATGATCCCGTTTGGTGGCCTGCTATTAATGCATTTCGTTTTGCCAGCTATTTTACAGGTTCGTTCAGGGCAGTCGCATTTTGAAGCTAATGTCTCAATCTGCGGTTCCGCAGTTGCCGCCTTCGTTGGACTGATGTATGATTGGGGTAAGTATGATGATATTGATCGAAGGACTGCTAACATATTACAACTATTTATATTTGCAGCACTTACATTTGGACAAGAGTTATATCGCTGCTATGACCGGACCTGTTATCTTGCTGAGAATGGTTTTATAGGTAGACTTGATCTGGGTGAGTCGAGTCTCATGTCAGAGGAACACCCACGGTAATATAATGATTCCAGAGGCAGCCTTGGTCCCTAATGACTGTTCTGTATATCGGTGTATGTAGCCTGTTTGTTGCAGTTGACATGGACATGTTGTGCTGACTTGAAAGTATCTTACTAGGTGCGCTACCTTGGAATTATATTTGCTGCGTATGTTCGGAAGGCTAAACAATTGGTGTTGTGCTAATAGTCTGTCTCTCATAATCAGCCTAAACATGTTATGTATGTCTTCTTGGTACATTCGCTGTCTTTGCTTTTTCTGACCAACAACATACAGATAGTGTTCCAACCATCCCGCTGACGGATACAGTGAGTCTTCTGCACAGATGCCTGCTATTTCCCTCCAGTTAACCACAGCGCCCTGTAGGAGTGGGTGTGGTTCTGTACTTACTTTTTGGTTCACTAATGACTACTAAGCTTTAATGTCACAGATGTGAGCCTGTTTGGGATGCGTACTGCACGAAGCTGGTCACTGACTGGATTTGTCAGGCTTTATCGTATATGCCCTTTGTAATTGGACCGGTGTTGTGGTATTTGCTATGCTGTGGGGTGAGCTTTGCACTTACAAGATCTCAGTGATATTGACTTGACTGGAAGTCATCATCATCACTGTGTTACACGCCATGTATCAACACTCTAGAAATGTCCTGATATTTCTCGTTGTCACCTTCCTGGTTGTCAACATTTTCAACGGAGTGGCAACCTTGCTGTCAATGATCCATACTGTAGATGGTATGCTTAATCGTGGATGACGAAACATGCATCTGATCTATGAATACCAGAGGAACTCATTTTCTCCGCCACCTATCAGTGCTGGATTAGCATCCCGGAAGATATACTACTTTTAAATTCCGTTTGGATACTCAATATCGTGTTGGAGGTCCTTGCAATGGGCCTCGCAGTCTGGGTTGCGTTAAAACACTTCCGTGGACTGCAACGACATTCGACAGGAGGGATCATCAGGGACTGTTTCACGGTGTTGATGAAAAATCACGTTCTTTACTTTGCGAGGTGAGCTCATATTTTAGTCATCGTTCCATTTTTTTCACTGAGTAGTTGGAGGTGGTAGCTTTGTCGCTGTTTCTTGCCTCCAGCTCATTGATATTTTCTCTCCGACGGCGGTATGTCGATCTTTCACTTACCTCTGCGTGCGACTAGGGTTCATCACTTCTATAGTCTATAGGATGAATATTCCTTATTTTTCTAGATTTGTGATGGCTCGCTTTAGGTTTTGGAGGTCGTGCAGATGTTTGTGCTAGGACCCCGCCTGATTCTTGGTGTTCGGGAATACCATGCTAAGCTGGTGGCCGATTCTTATCAAGATATGACTCCTCGTTGCACGCCTTAGACACGTTTCCCTTTGACTCTCCGTCTAAATCATCATATTAAATACCTCTCCCCATCGAATAGTGTTCGGTAGTCTTTTGAGCTAATACTCAGTCGTTGTTTCTCGTTCAGTTCCCAGTCCGAGCTTCGTCAGATCTTGAGAATTCTGACACAACAACCATCATGCCTTCAATCATTTTCCAGGAGCGCATGTACATATTGACTAGCAATGATGTATAGCATGGTAGATGATCGATGGAGTCAACGGTTGTCTAGTGCTCTGCAGCGGAGCAGCAATAGAATTCGTTTTTATTTATCTCGACTTTTGCCTTGATATCATTCCAAGTTACGTGGTGCTCAAGAGTAGACCTCAGCGAGACATAGGTTTAGACAGTGTTTTCGTCTATGATAGTACTTAGTCAAGTGATTTGCTATAC
The DNA here is from genome assembly GCA_016695475.1 of Suillus decipiens. Taxonomy (NCBI): domain Eukaryota; kingdom Fungi; phylum Basidiomycota; class Agaricomycetes; order Boletales; family Suillaceae; genus Suillus; species Suillus decipiens. The sequence goes on from MU172945.1 coordinate 422,217, forward strand.
GTTCTGATAATGTTAAACCAACCGATATCCCGGAAACCTCTACTGGCTAATCACCCCTACAACTGCTTGGGCAAATGGGCGTGCAAGAGCACAACATCGGATCACAAGGTGTACAAGGTCCGTTCGTGCATCCCGCAAGCTCAAGCCATCCACATACCTTCCCCCGTGGCACCCTCGTCCACTCCACTGGTCAATTTCTCCCCCGCAAGTTTCAATTACAAGCTTGAAGTAGCAGTCGGGTCAATACAATTATATAACTAGATATACTCTACAAGATACGATGCAATGTCGGATGTACATTATGGTCTAACACACAGCACAAAGTGATATCTGCAATACAAGTGTGAGATCTAAGCTATCATATCATACAAACTCCAAAAAAGTCGGAAACTCTTTCCCCTCGTGTCATCATCCACTTCATCCAAAGGTTCAGCATATTCGTCATTATACAGATCAATCGTGCCAATGTCCACAATGTCGGTCGTCCACCTGTGACGAGCTTGGGTTCCAGTGCCATGGGGTATCAGAGAGGTCGTCTCGTTAGGGGTATCCAGAGGGGCGTCACCTGAAACTGGTATAGAGTCCATGAAAACATTCTTAGCGAGGATCCAACAGAAGCCCATGATAATCATGATGGGTATCTCGATGTAATAGGAGACGAAATCTACCGGTGAGAACGTGGGGAATATAGAGGACCACCCTTGGACTTCTCAGCTCGTCAGTACTCATTAGGTAGCATTATAGTAAGCAAAGTACGCACTCAAGATGAGGGCGGTCACTGTGATAATCTAGGGGGTCGCATGTGTCAGGGAAGAGGTAGTTAGCAGATCGACACACGCACAACAAAGTAAGGACCCCATGGCCAGGTCCACGATGCTCGAAACTTCATTTCGTCCAAAGATCGGCCCTGTCTGATCCAGGCTTTCCTGAATCTCCAACTGGCCAATCCAATTGATAACCAGGCAATCTGAAATTTTCTTAGTCCATAATCACCAAGCATTTGTGTGATGATGCAAACCTGGTTTGAGACTCCCACAATGTTTTGCAACCATCCCCACAACTGGCCACTGCCAATGTAACTGCTGCCTAAACAGAGCACGCTGATGCTACTAGTCGCAAGCAGCGCATACAAGGGAACACCTGCTCGAGTAGTCCGAGAAAATATACGAGGTGCGTGAGGAATGGGGCCAACAACAGATAGACCATATAAAACTCTTGTCCCCGCGAAAAGAGCGTGATTACCGGCAGATAATACAGAGGTAAGGATGACGGTATTCATGAATGACGCGGCTACAGCTTTTTGGAATACTGTTAACACTTAGACAAGGGGCAAGGAAGGTATACTCACTTGAACCAGCTAGAGTAAATACAATTGTAAAAGAGGAAGTAGTGGTTGTTTTATTCGACAGATTCGGGTAATCCCATGGCACTAATCGAAACAGTTAGGTGTTTAGCAGCGTGTGAACAAAGAGCAGCCCACCGTTCAGGCCGATGAGCAGGATGCTCAGGATATAAAATAACAGAATTCTAATATCACCGCTCGCACATCAATAATCTATAAAAGTCCAAATACTTTACTTGCCTCCAGAACACAAACTTGACAACCTTTGGCATATTTTGCGAAGGGTTCTTCGTCTCTCCTGCGGTAATACCTAGACTTTCTGTTCCACCGTCTACAGACTGATCAGGCGACGAGTTCACACTCAGCAATGCAACTCACATGCGAAACTAGCTGTCACGAAAACCTTGGCAAAACCACCAAAGCCGCCAACGAACGGAGCACCAGGTATGTGCCAATTGTGTGTTCCGATGTAGGTATGTGACTCGTTGACGCCGACATTGACGAGGATGCCAACGATAATGAAGACTACGATGGTGGCGACCTTCAGAAATGAAAGCCAATACTCTATCGCCACGTGTTAAAACTATTTTAGAAAGAAAAAAATGAAAGCTATGTTACTGACCCAGTTCTCCGTAAGCTTTGACATGAGATGCGTTGACTGACACAAGGAACACCCAAAAGAGCAGGCTAACCACCCAAGGATATGATGTCGTCCAGAATTGTAACACCAGCTGGGCAGCAGTGAGATCAGAGGCAACAGATACCGCATCATTGAACCAATAATTCCATGACAGCGCAAAACCAAAAGATGGCGAAAAAAAGCGCGTTGCATAGGCATTGAATGACCCTTGGAAAGATGACGAAATGGTTAGCGTGGTGATAAATATGAAAAAATAAGTCGCACCGGCCACCGGGTACTGTGTGGCCATCTCCCCCAACAGTAACAGTGTCACATATACGATAAATCCCACTATGCCATAACAGATCAGCATGCTCGCAGGACCACCTTGGGCAAGGGATCTGCCGGTTCCTAGGAAGAGGCCAGTTCCAATGGTACCGCCAATTGCGATCATTTGCACTTGGCGTGCAGACAGGCTACGATGTAAACCTCCGCGTACCAGCGGCTGAGGGAGTGCCACTTCCGCGTCATTTGCATTAACATCCTGCTCGGGAATCATAGCTGAGGACTTTGTCCGAGAGGAAGAACGACTCGTAGACCAAGGCACTCAATGTTTGACAGAATAAGCGTGAAGGAGAAGTTGGAAAGAGGTAACACAGAGATCCAATGGCAGTCGGATCCATTTTTGTCACCTCAGAACGCGGTGCACGGAATTCTGGCGCCATTGTGCGCGACTAGCTCGTTCGCTATATTAGGTCAGCTTAGATGTTGTAAAGCTCAGTGTTGTAGTCAGCCAATTACAAATCGTTCGTGGTGCCAGATAAGCCTGCCGGAATGGTCCGGTATCCGTAACGCGGAATTCATTTTACAACGTGTCGTATGACTCGTATCTCGAGTCCGAATTACCCTTACCCTACTACTACCTTGCCCTGTACAATTGTCATCCGGCCGTTCAAGGTAATAGTAATCTCAAGAGAAACGTGATTGGTACTGACAAATGTACAATCATGCACGTGCAGTGCATCTCGTTCCGATATGGGGGATAGATCTCAATCATCGACATCACCGGGCCCAGCGACACCCAAGCCATCATTGCCACCTGGTATGGTGCTTGGTCCGGACGGAAAACCCTGCAAAATATGTACGGCGTTTCGTAATTGGAGGCCCCCCGCTTCGGGTACTGGTTCGAGCAAGAAATCCACGGCATCAATGATGGCTGCCTTTGCGTCTGGAACGGGCTTCCGATCCCCCGATTCTAAGCCAGAAGATGCAACACTACCCCAACACTGTCCGCCGGATGTTGAAGCCCTTGGACGTGCCACATGGACATTTTTGCATGCGACTGCAGCGTACTACCCAGTACGGCCCACTACTCACCAGCGTGCAAACATGCTAAATCTCATCCACGCGCTACCCACCCTGTATCCATGCACACACTGCGCGGCGGACTTTGGCGACAAAATAAAGGAGCATCCACCAGACGTGAGCAGTCGGGAGAGGTTGAGCAAATGGTTCTGTGAGCGTCATAATGAGGTGAATGAGAGGCTAGGGAAGGAAATATTTGATTGCGCAAAGGTTGATGAGAGATGGAGGGATGGTCCACCCGACGGTAGCTGCGACTAGACCGTCTGTCCGTGCAGGTTGGTTTGCATATTAACCACTTCTCAGGAAACACGTAATGTCATCAACAAATGCAGACTACAAATTCCAAATAATACCACTCATGGAAGAAAAACATAATCTTGTTCCGGGTCAAAGATTTGATCACCACCCGACAAGGGGACCAGACGGTGATATAAGTCTCAAAGTCGTTACGCAGCTGCACCGACATAAATGGTTTGCAATGTGCTTGATAAGCGACGGGCACTCGATCTTATGAGTGAGAGTAGACCTCGCGCACTGCATGAGGCAGCAACGTGCGGATGCAGACTGTCAAATCTTTCTTTAACCAGACCTACACTTGCTTGTCCACCGTCGTGCTGAATTTAAGATTCTTGGTATGTTGCATCCCTTGCAATTTTTTTTGCAATATTTGATAATTGTCAGCGTAATTCAGCAACTTGAGCAGTGTCTAGATTAATACCAAAAGCAGGAGGGTTGTGCACATGTCGGTGTGTGTCTTGAGCATAGCACGCAATCTCGAGTGTTCACTAGATAATAGATGTTCAACGTACTCGTCGTTGGCCAAACTGGATGTGGGAAGAGCTCGATTGTGAACATACTCGCTGGAGAAACCCGGGCACCCACATCAGACGACCTCAGTCACTGTACTAAACACTGGACTGAGTATGCGATTCCGGTCGATGGTCGTTCATTCCAGGTCTTTGATACCATCGGTTTTCTCGAACCTGGGCTGGATACAGAAGGGTACACGGATGCTATCGCTGATACATACCTCGCGATCGATGCCCTGAGGAAAAGAGGTGGCATTGATCTACTCCTTTACTGTGTACGCGACGAAGAGATTGAGAAGATGAAGGGTCACTATAGGTTGCTCCATGAAGTGTTTTGTGAAGAAGAAGTTCCTGTCGCTCTCGTCGTCACAAACCGCAGCGTAAACCACAAGGGCTACAAGGCAATTTTCCGCTCACACAAAATCGCTTATGTGGATTACATCTGCACGAACATAACTATCACGCCCGGACCTGAGAGTTCAGCTGCAGACACCGAATCGCAGAAGGCCATCAAGGATCTGCTAGTGAAATGTTGCGATGCAGGACCTAACCCTAGGTCCACTTTGCAACAGCTATGGCGGCGAGTGCAAAAATTCGTTGGAACAGACCAGTCTCAACCTCTCAAACGAAATGAAGTATCCACGCTGCTCACACGGCGTTGCAAGATGCAACAGGCGGTGGCCGAGCAGTTGCTCACAGCCCTAAACCTCCAGTTGCCGTCAAGTCAGCTTTATCGAGCACCATACGCACGCGGTAAATGTTGGTTTTTTGTACCCTATAACGACGTCGCATTGATTAATCGGCAATTGCAGCTGCAACTCGCGAGGTACCTTCATCGGAGAACGGTGCTAACACTACTCAAGATGAACAAGAGTCAGATGTCACGCCGAGGTAAGCCTATCAATTGTTTGACGAGACTTGAACTTGAGCGTATTGTGTATTCCTTCCCTCCAGCTCTGGATCTCATTCTGTTGTGGATAGTGCCTCTCTGCATTCTCGCTCAGACAACTGATGCCGTTGCCGAGCGCCAACCCGTCAAACATCAAGAACGTATGGGTACTTGTGAGATGGGATGCTGATCTTTAATCAAATACTTCAGCTATACCATATGCTTCCTTCATACATGTATTAGAATTTAGAGACAACACACCGATGCCATAATACGTTCCAGGACAATTTGAATGCTTACTATACATCGCATGCACGAACTATTGAATTGACTATATTAATGACCTCACAAGGGCCTAAGATTATCGATAAAAACCAAGATGATGTAAATATTGGACTAGCAACTCGTAAAATCCCACAGCTCTGTATGATCCGTGCAAGGTGGTGCTTGAAATGCTATGGGTTGAGAAACTACTCCCAACATAGTGGACTCCTCTGTCACAGCATCCTGCAAGTCAGACATTTCTCGTAAATTGAACAGGATGCGTGAGGCGAGAACGCTATGAGTAACTAACTGTGGGCTTCTCTGATTCAGCTTTAAACACGAAGCGAGTAACGACATGGCTTACCCGGCGAGAAGTGCACTGTAAGATGGCTGGATTCACGGATCAGAGGTTTATGTGGCGATATGAAAGCGACTTGCTGACAGGTAGTAAAACGATGGAAATACAATTTGCCATCGAGACCACTGCGAAAAGTAAGGCCGCACTCCTCACAAGAACCTTTGAAACTCACGAGTAATACATAGCATATAAATTAGACCATCCCGATATAAAGTATTCATCAGCAGACTATCTTCTGATCGGGGAGATTTGAAGCGTTTGTACAGTGTCAGCATCATCAGCACTGCGGAGGATCGTACGGTAACTGAGCAGAATCATTACAATGCTACGTACCAAGCTCGACTAACATCAACAGACCATAAACAATGCTAGAGTCAGGTACTTCCTCAAATACGCCAGTCGAATCTGAGGAAATGGTGTAAGCAAAAGAAATTCGAATCAAAGATACAGACCTCCGGATTTACTTGCAGTGACATATGTGAGTACCAGCACAGTCACTGATATGGCCTGAAGGAATAGTTTATTTTTCAGTCGAAAGCAAATGGCTCAGGAGAAAGAGACTGAAGTTACCGTGGTAAAAACCAATGTCAAAATCAAGAACCTCTTGTTACCGCCCCAAACCGCATATGTCCTTAACACAAGCAGAACTTTGAATAAGAAAAATCATCAGAAAGGGAATAATTTGACTTGGAGTTGGTACTCACGCTCAGCAGTAGCTACACTTGACCAACGGACGCCTGGAAAATAATTGAGGATTGGATTTTAGGTGACGTTCTTGTTATACGTAACAATCATATACAACAGTGAATATACCATGATCGGGCTGAAATATCGTCATGTGTATTTTTAATGTCGTATCGTGAAGAGCTTACAATTCCTCCACGAGTGGATCCAACCGAGTCTATCCGTGAGACCTCAGTTAAGGGCGAGGGTGGACAGAAGGTCGTGAATACTTACAGTATACGGTCATAACAAGACCTACGAATGGCAAATAGCGAGAAACGATGAAGATTATTCTCGTGATACCCCACCCTCTTCCCCATGTCCAACAAACCTGGCATGTTGTCAACTTTACTAAAGCGCCATTGAAAATAACTGACCTCCGAGTCGAAAGTGATGATGAAGTCAAGACACTGCAAAGAAAAATCAAATCATTATTTATTATTATCCGTTTGGTCCTGCTTACCAAAACCGCTATGGATGCAACTGTTCTGGAGATTCAGTTTTGCCGACAGAAATTGGGAAACATAGACTACCTGCAGTATACTGGATTTAAATGAGCGAATAGAATCGGCGGGTGAGGAGGAGCACACACTGCGACAGTCTGAAAACCAATGGAATCGGGTAAATAGTCGTCCATATGATGTTGAGCAGGTAATCTCTGTAAGGTAGGGCTTGAGTTTGAAGGAGAGGGTGAACAGCACGAGAGAGATATAGGATGAGGAAAAGGTGATAGTGACAAAGAGCAGATCGACGTAGCTACGATACCAGAGTAGGACAAGACTTTTGAGACGAGTTTACAAGACCAGACGTTTCAAGGACTTTCTGAGGTGCTTTTGAACGGGGAATCTTTAGTTCGCTGTGAATACGAGAGTACATGCGCGCTTTATATACGTTTTCGATCAGTCAAATAGGCCGGAGCGAGCAAGGGAGCGTGTGATGCATTAGATGAGGACCGGTCAAGCAAGGATGCCGTGAAATCTGAGCACACCGTAGAATGATGAAAGAGAATGGAAAAGATATATGCATCCTCGTAAGTTTAACTCGTTCAAATTGAAGCGGTGTGACGCCGTTCGCATCACTGAGCCACGGAGACGACAGCCATGATGGTCCGCGCGTAGAGGATATACAATCCTTACATTTCCTATGGTAGATAGAATTGGACGATCGTTCCATCAAGACTCAAGGTATTGGAAAGATTCCCTTGAGTGACTTGAAGTCGTAACTCTCATGCGTAATCACAAGAGTCCAACTGACTCACTGGTCATACAAATATGTCCGTTACGTTCATTCAGTTTAGCTGCGTATCCATATCTACATCTTTAAAGTAAGCGAGAACGGGTGTGAAAGTAGCTCGTACTGTAAGACCGGAGCACAAGAACGGAGCCATTTCCAATTGGTGTCGACGCCATGTGCACCTTTCATGCCAGTGAGCTCATGCTACGCTCCTGGACATGTGATCCTTTTTCTCCTAACTCGATACTCCTGATCTTGCCACTGAATTGCACAACGGGAGGAGGGGGGAAGAAGACGGAAAAGTGTAATTTAGTGGTCAGGTTGAAAACGAGCTTGAGCGCTTGAAATTGGAATCATGGTACGCTAATGATCATGTGACCAATATTAATTATAAAAAGTTTCTCACAGGCATCTTACACAAACTCCGTTCGAACCATACTACAGATCTCAGATCGCATGGAATCATTATTTTGTCTATGATTGGATCAATACTAAATAATGTCGTGGTGCATACATTTTTGTCTTATCTTTGTGTGGGCGACCTTGCTTCCCAGGCCGTTCTTGCTTTCAGTTTACCTGCTGCAGAATCTCCTTGTTGCTTACAATGCCCGCCTCGAAGAATGCCAACTCTACGCTCAAGCCCAGCAAGAAGTCTGCGGAGCCCAACTATGTGCTTGTCATCCACGGCGGTGCTGGTACTATGGTACGCGATGGCTCAACGCCTGAGCAACGCGCTATGTACAGGGCTGCACTCTCACGGGCATTGAAAGCGGGATATGAGGTGCTCAAGAGCGGAGGAGAGGCTATGGATGCTGCAGTCGAGGCTGTATCAGTCATGGAAGGTGGGATAAACAAGTATTCGGGCAGTCGATAACTAACTTCTATGTATGATCCATAGACTGCCCATTGTTTAACTCTGGGCATGGCGCGGTCTTCAATGTTGCAGGCAAGGTACGTTTCCTTACCTAAGATCAAGAGCCCTTGGGTATATCATGCTATCTAGATTGAGCTCGAGACTTCCTTGATGGTCTCCAAGCCTCCTGCATCACACCCCGCAATGCCCTCTTCCCGACGTGGATCCTCGGTTACGTTAATTACCCGCACTAAAAATCCTTCTCACCTCGCACGCGCTCTCTACCTTGCGCCCCAGCTTGCCCCTCACCCAATGTTGTCAGGTGCGGCAGCAGAAGCTATAGGCGTTTCACTTGGCGTACGTCAGGTTGATCCATCCTACTTCTGGACTGAGGCACGATGGAGAGAACACCGACGTGGTCTTGGACTACCTGAGGATCCCGTTGAATATCCCAGACCTGAAATACCAGATGACACAAATTCAGAGGCTACGGATGTCGCCACCCTTTCTGATGACAAAGACAAAGAGACCTGGGAACCTCTTGATTTGATGCCAACAGGTACTGTTGGTGCGGTCGCACTTGATATCCGGGGCTGCATTGCAGCACTAACCTCCACCGGTGGGCGTACTAACAAGCTTGTTGGTCGAATTGGGGACACCCCTGTAATGGGATGTGGATTTTGGGCTGAAGAATGGGAGAGGGACGGTGGACTTGTGAAGCGTACCTGGGATCGCTTAAGAGGCAAATCAAAATATGGGGGTGTAGGCGTTTCTGGTACTGGTGACGGGGATGTGAGAATCGAGCAAATGTTCAGCTTGCAAGTGCTAACCATATACTTTAGTACTACATTCGCCGTGCTGCAGCTTCCAACATTGCTCGGCGGATGCAATACCTTGACGAGTCCCTGGACGAGGCAACTCGGAATGTTGTTAGTGACCTGTTCAAGGAAGGAGGATTAGGCGGTGTTATCGCAGTGGACAGAGACGGAAACGGTACGTTCACGTTTTTGTGTGATACCGTACACTGACTCGAACTCTGGGTGTACTAGTGGCTCTTCCACTGAATTGCAGTGGCATGTATCGCGGTGTTATTCGTCCTGATGGCGTACCGCTCACGGCTATTTTCTTTGACGAACAACTTACTGAACTCTAAGCTGGGTAAATAAACTGCACCTGAGCGTACATTTATCACTGGTTGATAGTTGTTCTTAATCGAGGGCATTTTGACGGGACTTGGCGACATATCTCTAGAGACACATTCAGATGGGACTACATAGATCACTCGGAAGGCAGATACCAGTGAATTCAGCCAAATCTTTTGAAGGTATTGTGGGATAACCAGCACATGTAGCTGTGTACCCTTTATTCTACCAAGTGAATAAGTCACTTTGCCGGAGTGGTTAACGGGATCGCCTGCTATATACAGCTAAGCGGTTGGGCTTTGCCCGCGAGTGTTCGAATCGCTCAGGTGACGCTTTTTTGGTACATTTTTGCAATGGAAATTTCTCACGGGGTCCAACATGGACGCGACCACTGGTTGTTACCGCAAGCCTGCACAAAGTGTGAATGTTTGAATTTGAACGCTCACGATGAGCGCGAACAAATATGCATATCTCCCCGACATCGTGCGTATCATCGCTACTATCCCTGTGTTATCTCTACTTATTGTTTGATGATAGGACACTGCACCAGATGTCTATGAAACAGAGGACGTGACTCCCCCATCTGAGATCAACGTAAGTACTCATGTTGATTTAAGATTATCTAAGAACAACTAATCACTGTCAGGGAGGAGATTCTGATTCTGATGAACCCTCAGGTACGCGGGTACGCGCTCAGCGGGGTGCAGAAACCTCCAAAGAAGAACTCGATAACAGCAACTTGATCAGTGCGGAAGATGCGAGCAGACACTTTCGGAGAGCTGAACGACGACGTGCGTTCTATTCTCTTAAACGTGTATACCGCGTATCTGGTCGCTAACATCTGACCCTACATCAGGTCAGGAATCACGCTTTGCATACCCCCCATCACCGACATCCTCTCCATCACGTTCACCATCACCGAGCAGGCGACCTCTCCCTGCGCGCCTACGAGCACTACAAGCTGAGCTTGCTGCTTTGGAGGGTGAAGTTGCAGATCCATCCAATCCTGCACTTAAAGCCGAGGGTGTTGATGCCGGTGAGATGATAAGAGGATTAGTAGACGTGCGCAGACGGTTAGAGAAAGTCAAAATGGGGCGTGAGGGAAGAGGGAGATTAGTTGGTGTTGTGCTTGGCGATGGCGGAAGGGAAGACAGTGAAGGAGACGTGGAGCAGCCCAGTGCGGATATCAAGACAAGGGAGTCGAAAGTGCAGGGAGCACCCGAAGTTCGGGGCGTCGCTGAAATGGACAAACGAGTCGGGGAACTAGAGAAGCTAGTGGGTTCCGTGGGCGCGACTTTGGATGAGGTTTGCATTTTCGACGCCAAGGGGCAGGGCACTGCTAACCAATTTTCAGTCCACGCCGATTACTCCACCTCTTCTTCCTATGCTCACGCGCTTGAACTCACAACTGATGCTTTTGACTCAACCACGGCATATCGACTCCATCTCCCGTCGATTGAAACTTCTGTTGTCCGACCTTGAGCGAGTATCTACCGCGCAGGCGCAAAAGCGCCAACCCCAACCGGCTGGGAGTACAATTCCTGGTACTGCAACCCAGGATGCACTCCTCCCCCTGTTAACACGTCTAGCTCCTTCACTTCCTCATATCCCACATATATTAACTCGTTTGCGAACCCTCTCTGCACTGCATGCATCTGCGGGTGAGTTTCAGGGAACGATGGTGGCGCTCGAAGAAGAGCAACGTAAGACACGGGACGCTCTGGAAGCTCTCAAAATTGCCGTTGGAGACGTGGAGACTAGTTTAGAAGCTAACAAGGGGACAGTCGCAGGAAATGTGCAAGGTCTGGAGGACAGAGTAGACAGAGTTTTGACTCGACTAGAGGAGCTCTCAAAGTAAGTAGCGGCAGGCAACTATAATGATACTATTAATGCAGGACGATGGATGCGAGTAAAATACAATCATCCTATGCAACTTCTTTTCAATCAATCCAGATCGGTAACCCCACTATCTGCAAGATACTCTCTGGCATGTTGCTTGGCCGCAGCTGAAACGTTTGGATCTGAAGACGCACACGATTAGAAGGTGCAGTATAGTACGGGAGTAGATCTTACTATGAATTGCTGCCTTATATCCTGCAAGGACCCGATGCTGATGTTCCTCCTCTGAATGTGTATCAAGCTTGTGCTGAATACCAGCAGCTTCCAACACTTCTCTGGCGTGTTGCTTGGCTTCCTCGGAAACATTTGGATCTGTACAAATCAGCAAAATGGTGCGCCCTCGCAAACAACCAACGCACTGGAAGTCGCTGCCTTATAGCCCCGAAGAACATTCTTCTCGTGTGCCTCGGCTGCTGCCGACTGAGTAGCCTTTGCCTGCGCTGGCATAATGGGGTCTGCTGACTGACCCATCTCTTCAAGGCGCTTCAAGGCATTCTCCTTGGCCTCACTCGACACATTAGGGTTATGAACAGCCGCCTTCAGGCCAGCAACGACGCGCGCTGTGTCTTTGGTGTGTTCTGTGGTTCCTGAGACACAACGAATCTGTGGGTATCGTAAGGAGACAAGAAATGAAAAGACGTACCAGACATTGTTGTGGTTGTTAAAGAAATCGGGGAACTGAATCAAGGATGTTCATCCCCCTAAGGGATGCTTTATATACGGCTGGCTTTTCATGGACTGACGTCGGTATGATATCACGTTCACGTGACGTGTGCGTCAGTATAGGCCTACTCACACTGACTAAGCATTTCCAGCTGAGGTTCACTCAGCTGCACAGCCACCAAGTCTCGCCAGCTAGTAAGAACTATTATAGTCGTCGTCGACTCGGACGATCCCACAGTTGCTAGTGTACCTATTTGAAGCATAAGGTCCGTCAATATGTTTCCTCTTCAGTTACTTCCCAGAGTCAAGTACCACCTGCTTCTAATATGCTGCTCAGCCGCGCTAGGCGGTCATATGACAGTGGACCCCCGGCTTCGCCGTCATCGACTTTTGGCGTTGATGACGGTGATGACGAGCAGAGCGACAGTAGTAGTTCAAAGCGCAGGCCTGGTGATCACCGCAGGTCTGCATCCTCCAGTGATGCAACACCGCGTCCAAAACCATCCGTTTTCCGCTCGGGTCCCTTCTTAGCCCTACCCACTTTTCGCCACGAGTATGATCGCCGCCGGCAGCAGCATGAAGCATTACTTGATGCTGATAATCACTCCGATTTTGATGGTTCTGCACCGCATGCACATCACAATCTGAACGTTAATATCCTTAGTTCCGATCCGTTCCTTGCCGCGTCTCCGCAACGATCATCAAGACGACTGGGCTTCTTTACTGCGTCGAACAGTATTAGTAATCCCAGGAATACAAGTTCATCTCCTTCACGGCGCCTCAAGCGCAGCGATCGGTCGCATTCTCTTGCTCGCGCTGAAGTTGCAGTCTCCCAATCTCCGATAATGGCTTCTGTTGCATCGGCAAATACCCTCAAATCACACACATCTCCCTCGAAAGTATGCCTCCCATTCATTACGCAATCCAAAATTTGACGTTCCCTACCTTAGCCCTCCTCTACTCGGACTTACGATGCGAAGCTCGTCTCACGAGAAATGCACCGCCTCGGAACTCTCGCAGGCCTTAATCCCTGTATTACCCCCTCTCTATCCACAGGCCCTGTGGCACCCCCTCTCGCACATGCACCATCAACCTCGCCATCCGGCAGTGGTATTGCAAGTGCTCCTACAATTCATTCGAGTGCGTCGAGTGTAGGTATAACAGACAAGGACAATCCCTGGCGCACACTACATGTGCATGTCCTCCCCTTATTCAATGAGGAGCCATTACGTGTACCCATGTACGTTCGTTGCACGATCACCTGTTCTCCAGAGTTTAAGTATACACAGAGAAGACCTCAACGCTCTTGTACGGCGGCACATCCAAACGGTGCTAGCTGTGTCCCCTTCAAAAACCCTGGCAACTCTTGAAACGGACGCGCGCGAGCTCATCGCAGCAGGTATGGTCACTCTCAACGCTAAGCTCTGCAATATTTCAGACGAAGTATTACTGGGCCGTGTCACTGAGATCTGGGCCTTTTTCTGGGACCAAATACTCCCGTATATTGAGGGGGTTAGTTGTCTTTCCAAATTATAACTCATGTTTTCATTCTAAGCCTATCTCATCTTTTAGGTACTATTACCATTGCAAACTGATCCTTTACTGACCTCACTACATCGTACACAAAAACAACATAGGACCTCTTCGCCCACACGACAAGGCAGTAAACTAAGTGGTTCATCCGCGCTATCTTCGCTATCTCCGACGATTGACGTTCGCAGCGTTGCCTTATGTGCATTCCGCGACCGTGTTGTGCTTCCTATCCATAGCCGTCTGCAAAATCTACTGTCCCCTCCTTTTGGGAAGGACATGCTCGCACGGCTAAGTCCCTTCCGCCAGCCGAGACTGCAGCAGATGTGAGTGCCATATTGAATTTTAAGTCTGATTTCTCCTGACGTCTTCGCTAGGTTGTTAGTTCTTACATCTGAGCGGCGTGTCCGTTCTCCCTCTCCACCCCTTTCACTGCACGCACCTGTTGTTCAGCCTTCAGCTGGTGAGGCAGCAATCGAGTCTTTACTCCGCCTAGTCTCGAACTCTCAGCGGCTTTCGCATGGACATGGACTCGCACCTCGGGCAGCCACCCCCAGTTTCCTGTCTGCCGGGCGCCCACGTGATCGACGAGGGCGGATTGGCTCCTCTGGGGCAGTGAGTGTCCTTGGGATTGTTGGTGGGTGGGCAACGATGCCCGCAACAGATGAGCGGGAGGAAGAAGAAGAGGGTGGAGAGACTCCAAAAATTGGGGGGATTGATAAGGGGCTGACGAAGTACCACCAGCGTGGCGGTGGCTGGGGTCTTGGAGCTGGGAATGAGGACATTATTAGGCCAGTTGAAGAAGACGACGATGACGAAGCGTTAGACTGGGATCAAGCTCAGGTTAGTAGGGGCTATCCAAATGAAGCGATTTCAAATTAATTTTCTATTAATGATTTTAGGCTGTGGTTGAGAAGATGGTAGGGATAAAACCCGTTGAAACTACTGCTGATTCGCGCAGAAGAGCAACATAGATGATATAACTTCAGACGTCTTCGATGTTGACTGATTGTATACCGATACTGTGCCTTGCCCACGGGTATGGCCACTTCTCGTATTTCGTGTTTCCATTTACCCCAGACCTGATATTCCACACGTAGAACAGCTAGAAAGGTGTACTAGTTGGACCTTCATTGACGCGACACTCCGGAGTTTAGTCAGTAGTTCTGACCAATCTTAGGAGTGTAATATCGATGAAGGACCATCTCACCAGCATCCGCTTGCTCTGATACACACCGTGGCCTGTGGTACAAAAGAGATTTATGCACTTATCACGTGCAAGGACTTTCTGGCGAATGTCTCGGCACGAGGTCATACTCCATGGTGTTGACTTAGACAAAGCCAAGGCACAACAGTAAGAATCGTTGGCGAGGAGGATATGCCAGGGACTCGATGATGTCATAGTATGATATAGTCCTCGTTGACAACGATGAGATGTGCGCCGCTATCAAAGATATCTTCGAAGGTGAGAGAGCTTTCATTATTTGTAGAAGCTTTGCTTCCCTCATAAATCCAGAAACTAAGTCTGTCAAGAGCCTTCCAGAGCCTTCAGGCTTAAAGCGACTCATCGTAAATCAAAACCTTGTCGGCGCAAACCGAAAATTCGTTACCGTTGTCAGTGGAGCTGACATGAACTTTGTTAGGCTGCCTTTCGTCACAGAGCGTGCAAAGGTAAGGGACTTCTGAGCGTGGCACCAGGGAATTCTGGAAGCCAAGTTTTTCATTTTAGGTTATCATGTTCCATCACCTGCATCTGTTATTCATTGATTGACTTTTCTTCCCCGTGCCTACACAGTAAATTGCACTCCACTATTCACCTGCGGGTAACATATACATATACAGTTATAACGATCTAAGCACCACGCATATATTCTTTTTCAAGCTAGACATCTCAGGCTCATCTCACAAACAAGAAGTGGAGAAGGTGCTTGAAGAAATCAAACATCAAGGGATGTCATCGTATGATAATCTCGATAATATGAAACGGTTACGCCATGATGATGCAAGGGGTTTGTACTTTACAAAAAAGTCTAGAACTACTGTAAGCGGTTTCCCAAGGATAACAAATATTACCATAAGCATAAGGCACATATAGGACTAGTATGTATTCGTTTTCGAAGGCGTCATTGAAGAACAAGATGAAACAGTGAGAAAAAGAAAAGAGCACCGCAAATCACGGGGGAAGGAACTTTCCTTGTCCGCAGTTTCCCCCAATCATCTTGGAACCAACGTAACGATTACGGGTGTCGTCTACATAGTACCAGCTGATAGGCTCGTTGCAATGGGGTTGGGAGTGATTGAAGAACCGCTCTTGCGCTGCTCGGGAGGAGATTGTGCAGTGGTATAAACCTGCTCGACGGGGGGAACTGCGGGTACCGCAGAAGGGGACGAAAGGGGACTAGGGAAGCGTTGTTGCATCTCCAGAATGGCTTTCACAGCCAGGGATGTGGTAAGACCGCGGTTTCCGATTTTGATACCGGAGGACCCGTATTTATAGATCCACCCGATTTCCCAGCCTCCATCTTCACATTGCAGAGGAAGCAAAGTACGAAGATCAACGTCGTTGCGGAGTCCAAGGTAGGCACAAAGCTGGAGGCGCATGGAGAGTGCCAGAGCGTCACCATCAGCCCCTATACGCTCTTGAACACGTTCTATCAGCAGTGGCTTTATATAGGCCTCCAAGTAGGCATCGTTGCTGATTTCAAGCAGCCGGCCAACAAAGTAAAGGAAGCACTCCGGGGTCGCATAATATCGCGTACCATGAAGATAAGTTCTATGCAGGAGCACATCGCGTATCCAGCGAAGGGTGCGATTGAGCTGATGGCCACGTCCGTAAGAATAGAACAATGTGAGCACGTTGACACACACGACCGGATCAATCCGAGGTCGGCGGTGGTCAAAGTATGTCTGTGATTATTGGGAGGTCCGTCAATGCATGGGAAAGAATAACTGAATGCACGTACCTGAATAATCCCATCGTCATCGATGTAGTCAAGCATGTCATCCATGACGGAGTGTGCTACGTCTTCAGGGCCGCCCATTACGGTTAACCCAAGGGAAGTGGTATCCAAGTCAGAAGGAAACTCTTCGGTAGTAAGCAATGGTTTCCCTGATGCTAAATTAGCTGGCTAAATAATGATAGCAAACATTTGATACATACCCTGGAAGAAATTCCACGTCCGATGTGTATCGTTCAAATCGACAAGTTTTCTAACGTATTGTTGGATGAGTTTGGAGAAAGAAAGGTAATTCTCTTACTGGTTATGAGTCGCCTCCAGTATAAGGAGCTGAGCGAAGTTCTCCCGTATGAAAATTCCAGTGTCAGTCACAGATAGGAGTTTCTTCGCATTCACGGTCAAGTATTGTCTGCCCCTTTCAACAGGATCTCCAAGTAGGTTATAAAGCGCGCGGACGACACTACGGTGATCATCAAAAACAATACCACACATTCCAAGCGAACGCGCAGAGAGTACATTCTCCATTTTATCGTCCACAAAGATAGTGCGGGAGGGATCAGCCCCTGTGCTTGAAATCACTGCCTTGTAAAAGCCAAGGTTAGGCTTGCGCTCGCCTACACCGGCGGAGGTGAAGATGGTGTCGAACAACGACCAATCGGCAGGCTTGGTACGAAGAACTTCATAGTCAGGAGCAGAGATATTTGACATGGCAAAGACATGTAACATCCCATCCGAGCGCGCTTTGAGGTGTCGAATAACCGATATAAGCTCTTCGTTGGACTGTAAAGAGTCACGAGCATCTTGGAACGCGCGACTAACCTCTGTGGGGTTTACAGAGAATTCGCCGCCGATCCTAGCATAACACTCCACCTGGGAGATTCTTCCCCTCTCGTAGTCAGCCCATGTAGGAGAAGACAGAATTTTACGTAGAGTGTTTGGAGATATGGAGGTTTTGGTGTGTGGGGACCAGGAAAACAAAACATCACCGATGTCGAAGATGAGAGTGGTGTAGTTCGAGGTAAATGACATCGAGATCAGTTTTGCAGTGTCACAGATGAGATGGAAGATGTGGTACGATGGAATGCATATTTTTCTCCGTAGATGGCTCAGACTATTTGAATGGTCTAATGCCCCGCTCGGCAACTGAGTCCGGTTTGTTTTCCGCTGGTTACACGCCAAAATCACGGCTGATCGAACCAAGCTGGTGTTCCCATCAAACATCAATTTAACCCGACCAGCGCGTGTGCTCGACAAAAAAGTTTGATTTTAACTAAATTATCAAAGCTCTGCAGACTCACAATCTGAAGCATGGCTGACAATGATAACGTTCCGATCCGGGCGGCGGTATTAGATGTCAGCTTCCATTTCTCCCGCCATGAGCCCAAGTGAACTTTATGCATGGCCAAAATGGCATTACTGTGTCAGAGAGTCGTGTACCCCGGACTCCAGCACGAGTCCAGGAAAATGGCAACACTGTAGTTGGTCGTTACTACAGAATCGCCTTCAACTTGTAGCCTAGTGGCGCGTTGTAGTAAACTACTTTGGGTTAAGTCAGCTTCATGAGGGTCGACCCATCACCCTCTTGGGAGAGGTTACAATGTTGCAATCAAAACAACTGCAGCCGCTAGTGCATTGATTATCAAGAGCCGAATTAGCCGACTTCGTAACTCGCCGGAGTTACCCGGTACGGGCCACACCGTCGACAACAAGTTCGGCATAGCTCGCGCATCCTCACTCGTCATTGCTCTCGTTCCTTGCGCTTGCCTTTATTACCATTTTGTAATTATCTTGTTATCACATTATACCGTGGTTAGTTTATCACATATTGGTAGATTGGGTTTCGATATAGTGTTCATGAGCGCAAGAATAAACTCGCAAGCAGGTTTTCCGCCAAGCTCCCAACGAACGACCCCACCTGCTTGCATCCCATGCTCGGTCTAGCAGCCCAACATCAGATTGTGTCACTCACAGGGCCAGATGAGGCTAGACCAGCACACAGTGTATCTGGCAATTATCTGTGACTACATATTTTTATTTCTCGGTAACTACAATCTCAACAGAACACCCTAAACTGACTATACCGTGACAGACTCTTGGTCATTTAGCCTTTTGATCATTCTGATCAAGGCTGTTCTAATGGGTGGAGTGGCTCTCAAGGTATGGTGTTGGTACCCTTCGCATATGCGGCCCAACTTTCGGGTACGTCAAGGATTAGAGTGCAGAAGTTACTGGTCAGTCACCAAAGTGTGTTGAACACTGTCGATACTAATTGGTATGTAAGTGGAAACGAAGGCATGAATGACAACGGATAACGCACGTTGCCATAGAATCAGAGAATTTACCGCCAGGCTGGCAGTCGTACGATGACGTGCGCTCACATGGGTTCCATGATGGATTCTGACCCCCCTTAAATTGGCTATTATCTGGGGACCATTGACACTTTGTGTGCACTGCTCTGAGCTCACCGTATCATTTAAATCAGGAGCATCAGGAATGCAGTACGGAATTGCACCGGCAATGAACACTTTGTGGTCGGTTTTTACCAAATCCGCTCCGAGTCTGTCTTGCACTTTTCGTTGCGACTCGGAAAACTGCGCACGTAAGTCACTTGTACCTAGCTTTAGATGTGCATTCTTGAACAAAATCATCAATGATATAGACCAGGTATCTGGGCTTTGTTTCGCTGTTCTGTGTTATCGTCGATCATAATGGTAACCAAGTCAACAGTGCCAACGCGGTCAGCGTTGTGATAAATATGTATTCAATGCAGGTTCATATTTACTATGCAAGACAGGCGTTACAGCATTCTTATATACTGAACATATGTATAGTGCTGCTTGTGTTCGCCTGTTTCTCCACTTTTGTGTCAGGTGGGTTGATGATGCATTTACGGTGCATACAGCCAGCTATGCTGTGGAACGGGACATATTTGCAAATTTTACGATGTCCGCTGCATCGGAAGCGAATCAGGGCGTTCTTATCGTGCGCACATCACATTCAAGAGAGCTGCGAATACCCCACTAGGATGCATTTTGGACTGTACGTGTGCTAGCAGTGCCGAGTACCGTAATTTCACAGCGAATGTGCACTGCAGATGTGGTCTTTACTGCGGGCTGTGCAGACAAGAAACTCTGCGCCATCTCACAAACAAGAAGCGGAGAAGGCGCTTAAGAAATCAAAAATCAAGGGATGTCATCATATAAGGATCTCGATAACATGAAACGGTTATGCCATGATGACACGAGGGGTCCATCCAGAATAACAACGAAAGTCTAGAATTACTGTAGAGCGCTGCGAATCCTGGGGGAAGATCCAACGTCAAAACCATGCATTATCCGCAACTGTCGTCATTTCCCCAATCACCTTAGAGTCAAAACGATTACAGGTGTCGCCTACATAGTACTGGCTGATGGGATCGCTGCGATAGAGCTGGCAGTGATTGAGGAATCGCTCTTGCGCTGAAAAAAGCGCTCAGGAGGAGATTGTGGAGTGTATAAGCCTGCTTGACGAGGGAAACTGGGGGTACCACAGAAGGGGACGAAGGGGGACTAGGGAAGCGTTGTTACATATCCAGAATGGCTTTCATAGCCAAGTGTGTAGTAAGACCGCAGTTGCCAATTTTGATACCGGAGAAGACGAATTTCGGATTCTCTTATCTGTTTGCCTTCCTTGTTCGAGTGGTTGCTTTGTGCTTGTTTGTGTCGCTTCCCGCCACTGTTGTAAGAAGCGCTAAGGCTTCGGCTGCGAGTTTTCATAGGGGTGTAAAACCTGCTAAGATAAGAGCGCGCTGAATAGTTAGACGTTTCGTTAGCGATATTTATATGATAATGAGAACTGTAGTTCGAGAGACGATAGACTGATACTGATAATAACGAGTGAGATACGGGACTGGACTGTGAGACTGATCTAAATGCCTGTGGATTGCCAGTAGAAACGAGTATACATGAACTATTTTATACGGTGAACGCTAAGGGTCCTCGGGTATGGAATGGCCGAATGATTTAGGTAAAACGGAGACAGAAGGGAGTGGCGCTAAACCTGGCAGGGTAGAATAGAGAGGTGGTTGACAGAGAGTACGAGAATTTGAATGGGTGGCGCAGGAAAGGGTATGGTATTTGACAGAGTTAACAATAGTTTTTAGGTTGTTTTGACAGTTTTTAGACGGCTGAAGGAGGTGATGGTGACGAGAGACGGACTAAGGGCCAATATGCGATGAAGGGATGACGGCGAACGACGGCGGACATGAGCTGAGGCGGTGGTCGATGATGGTGGTCAAGGTAAGTGGTATTTCGGCTATTTTCGGCCACAGACGCTTATCACTACACTGTGTTTTGTACTGCCGCTACCTGTTAGGCATGAGAATTTAGAGTAGAAATTATTCGGAGAGACGGAAAGTACTGAAGAGAAGAGACGCACTGTCAGCACGAAATATATAGTCCTTGGGTGCACACATTTTAGAAGAGCGCTTGCCACAGCCATGTAAGTACATCAAAAGAAAAAAAAATAAGTATAGCCACGTAGTTGCGGTACATTCCGTGAACTCGCTTTGTGGCATGAGTGTCCTCCGTTCTAGCACATTTACCCCATTCATGATCGGAGTCTTAGCACCATGCGCTGCAGTTTCTAAAATGGGAATACGAGATGTGGTAAGGATCCTCCTGTTTGAAGGGGCTCCAAGAGCTTGCCGCGCTGGAACGCGTGGCAGTTGAACGATCTTCAGCATGAAATTAAGGCTCTAGCTGACGAGCAAGGGCTCCTGTGGGAGTTACAAGATTGAAATACACGTCGTTCAACCATCTGTCTTGATGCTATCGAGTCCTTGCGCCAGTATGTCTAGCACCTTTTTCCTGCATCCCTGAGGAACTCCGATAGATATGTCGATTCCTCCCTCCGGAGCATGCCACGATCCATCATCTCCGCGCCATGGATTGGCACCAAAGACGCGCAAATAAAGTAAGCCATGCCCGCTCATGTGATGTCTATGCGATTCTGGTTGACCAAAATGTGCTGAACACCAGTCGATGCTAATCAGTAGTGAGTCGAATCAGGACATGAAAGACAATAGATAACGCACGTTGCCATAGAATTCACGGGCATGATTTCGGTAGAAGGAGGGTAGTAAAATGATTTCCCTGCCTTCGCAGCTGCGAGCATTAGGTGACTGACTGTAGACATCCATGTTGAGATGACTTCATGTTGTCGATAGTGCGTGAGGGACTCGCGGATGCTTGTGGCGATACCTGTGATGTCGGTGGGATCCTCTGGCAGTGTTGTCAAAACCTACAGAGAGATCAGCAAGTGACAGATATCCATGCGCCTAACATACATCGATTACAGCGTTGCCAGCAACATCAGGAAATGCGAAGCTTGCTCCAGAGAAGCGATACTAAAATGACTGTCAGCGGAGTCTGTGAGCAGAATGATAAAACACTGGCAGACACTGTCAGTTACTTTGATCTTGCGTATTTGACTAGGCAAGATTCGGTTTATGACGGTGACGATGTATGCGGAGAGACTGTCGTGGATTGACAGCCGGCTTGCTGCTGAAGGTGATCGTTGACGCAAAGAGTTACAGAGTGTCTCCAGTTCCTGCCTCTCGAAGGACCAATTGACCCGTTCTGGGGTGTGTAATCTCTCTGAATACTTCTTACGAAGCTCTTCCTCGCTGTAAAGTTCGTGGAAGTAGTACATTAATGGCCGTAGTTCTTCAATAGTGGTCTCCAAAGGCTTAGGGAAAATGGGTTTCTCGAACGTAGGCAGTGGATAGTCGAGGTGTAAGCCTTGGTAAAATTGGGAAAACGCGTGAGTGAAGCGGAAGAACGCAGTGGCATCGCCTATAGTAAGGTATGAAACGCGTGAAAGTTGCCTCTCGCAGGTAACAGCCTACCTAATGTATGATTCCAGGAGATGCCGAGGGTGGTTTCATCGCGGAAGGAGACGATTTTAAGCTTCAAAAGAGGGACTTTGAAGTCGAGTGCACCACGCTGACGAGGGGAATTCAGCAAGCCCGAGAGGTCGCTTTGAATTACGTGAGAATCAGGAACAACCGAAGACGTTGATTCATGAAGACGCTCTTCGCATTCAACCGGGACTCCATCATTTGTCAGGTAAATCTTGTGAGCTCATAAACTTTGGTGTCTAACTTTGGTATAGAGTTGAACTTGCTTTATATTTTCCACCATCGTCTGTCAGCCTTCCGGCGGTATGAGGCCACAGTTGCAAAGTCCTGGAGAGCGCAGCACTGAACTCCTTTAGATCCAGCGAGCCCACAAGAATATGAACGTTCTCGATCTAGGTAGGGTATTTTCAAGTTCAGGGATCTATAGCAGAATGTAACACGCACCATGGTTGCCCACAGTTCATAACCAGGTAATTCCACTTCATATCTATCTGATAATGCGGTTGGCTGTGCAGGCTGTACAAAGAACGTCGGCATTGGCTTCTCAAATGGGCACCTATGGGATCCCAATGTCAAGGGTCGGGCACGTTATAAATAACGTTTTTATTTGTCCCCACTTAGACTTAAATCTCCAGTTAAGTATTTGGGTGCGCAGCGTGACGCATTTTTCGGGACCCTAGGGAGCTCAACGATGCTGCTACTAAGTTTGTATGATAAGGTTCTCCGCGCTGGTCTTGGATGTCTCAGATGATAACACGGTGTTCCACATACTCCCGCGCGTTCCTCCATGGTACTATAAGCCTAGGTCCTGGAATATTCCCACCAGAAGATTCCCAGAATTGTCATTCTTGCAACCCCACAGGTCGATATGAAATCCACGCGTGTCGCAGCCAAAGCCAGAACTTTCATAGTGCGTTCAGCAGTCACATCAGCCTCAGAGAGTCACAAGCTGGCCTGCTATTCCTTCTCAAGGCGGTTTACTTCTACTATGGCATCTTCAAATTCAAAGGTGTGGTTTGGTAAGCAAGGAATATCTTGAAAACCTGAAAATCCTAATCTTTGTTGCTAGTGACTGGGGCGTCTTCAGGATTTGGTCGAGCAGTTACTGAAGTCATGCTTCAAAAAGGAGATAATGTTGTTGCGACTCTGCGGAAACCTGCCATGCTAGATGACCTTACGAAGTTGTACCCAAAGAATCGGCTTCTCACCTTGCCCCTGGACGTCACAGTTCCTGGTGATATCACTACCGCTTTTGTCAAAGCGCGTGAGGCATTTGGTCGCATTGACGTTGTTTTCAACAATGCCGGATTAGCCATAGTCAGTGAAGCGGAAGGCATGCCTGATGACGACGCAAAACTCCTGTTCGATACATTGTTTTGGGGCGCCGCAAATGTTACGAAAGAAGCTGTGACAACATTTAGAGATTTTAACCGACCCCCTGGGGGCCGTCTCTTGCAAGTGTCATCTCGTTCAGCCCTGCGAGTTATTCCCGGAGCAGCGCACTACGCCGCAGCGTATGTGATACCTTCTTGCTCATCATTTTTACTGATATTTTTGTAGTAAAGCAGGTAGATACAGTTTACCTATCTTTGATTCGAAATATTCAGTCGCAAATAGCTCTTGAATCTCTTTCTGAAGGGTATGCCACTGAGTTGGATCCAGCGTGGAATATTAAGGTGAGTTTTACGCATGATACTGTTAATTTCAAACTCAAATTCATTATCCATAGATCACTGTTCTTCAACCTGCTCGTTTCCGTACTGCCGCACCCTGGACCAATGTTCTCATGCCAGTCCATCCTGCGTACTCTGATCCAAATTTACCTTCCAGACAATATCGCAGCATATATCCAGGAGCCGAGCGTTTTT
This sequence comes from Suillus decipiens, assembly GCA_016695475.1. Classification (NCBI taxonomy): domain Eukaryota; kingdom Fungi; phylum Basidiomycota; class Agaricomycetes; order Boletales; family Suillaceae; genus Suillus; species Suillus decipiens. Next base: position 446,630 of record MU172945.1, read on the forward strand.
CAGACGGAGACATCTACAAGTTTGCACTGCAAATGTATAGGCTCGCGCAACTAGATGATCCCCCGTTTTATCTCCCGTTGCACAGAACGGCTTTGGAAGCGGCAAAGATCAAGGGCCAGAAGTTATTAGAAGCTGTCGAAGACTATGGTAGTTGGTCAGATGATATATATCTTGAGGAGGAAAATAGTCAGGGGCGAGCATAATTTTGTAAACTTCTGCGGCGCGCTAATTTCCGATATGTACAGTTTGCGTGTCCTAGGGAAATGCTCAATTCTAAAATGGTATTGTCATTTAGGACAGGATTAGTGAAGGCTAGTGGTGCTCGGGTTCATGTTGTCGAAGGGAAGGAACCTCGAGGTGACTTTGCTTCGCTTCAGTTCGCTTCGTGGCAACACTGATAAGTGATATTCGGGTCCCAAACGATAACGACATTTTAAAATTGAGCATCCTTTGTCCAATTTTATTCTTGAGGTTGATATTCTCATGGTTGACGGTGCAACCGACATGCACTATTAGAGGCTAGTTAAGCTCTATCAGTGATAACCCGGGTTATTCCTTTCTCATAAAGCTCATGTGATCGCCATGAGTGTCCACACATCCATCTTTCGCAGATTGATTAGCCCAGAACTTGGGGATACGTCGTTGGACAATGACCTCCTCGAAAGTTTGGTTTAGTTTGTCTGTTTCTACTGTGAGTAGGAAACGAAACTAACAACTTTCTCCGCATCCAGTCACTGGCGCATCGACTGGTCTAGGGAGAGAGGTCGTGGAATACGCTTTGAGCCAAGGAGACAACGTATTTGCCACCCTGCGCAAGCCCTCCATGTTGGAAGACCTCACTGCTAAATATCCCTCCTCCCGTCTTGTTACCTTCACGCTCGATGTGACAGATACGCCCTTGATTACCGCAGCATTCAACGAGGCCATCTCGCATTTTAATCGTATCGATATCGTACTGAACAATGCAGGATACTATATAGTATCAGAAGCTGAAGGCATGTCTCACAAAGCAGCACGAGAAATGTTCGATGTGCTGCTCTGGGGTGCGGAAAATGTCATGCGTGAAGCCATACAATGCTTCAGGGACGTGAATCGCCCAGTCGGCGGGCGATTATTAAATGTCTCTTCCCGGACAGCCATTATGCCACAGCCTGGCACTGTGCATTACGCTTCGGCGTAAGTTCACATATTTTGCACAGTTCACCTTATTATCTGCTGACATTCGAATGATAGCAAAGCTGGTAAGTGGACTCTCGATCTCTTCTTGTGGTTTTGAAGTCCAATTGGGCAACATCAGCTCTGGAGTGTTTATCGGAAGGGTATATCAGCGAACTTGACCCGGAGTGGCACATCAAAGTAGGTCGCTTATATTTTCCGGTGTTGGAAAGTAATTCATCTCGAAAAAGATCACTCTCCTTGAGCCGGGCCTGTTCCGTACGTCGGTGATCCAAAACTGTGTGACAGAACCCATTCACCCTGCATATGCATCCAATGCATCCCTCCCTACGCGCACATACCGAGCTCTCTACCCTGGCATCCAGGAGACGCATTTTGACGGCGATCCAGCCAAGTTTGCAGAAATAGTCTATAAGTTGTCCCGTTTGGATGAACCCCCAGTGCGTCTTCCTTTGCATAGGGTCGCCTTGACGTCTGCGAGACAGAAGGGGGATTTACTGCTTGAAGCGGCCGAGAAGTGGTCCAGTTGGTCGGACGATGTGTATCTTCGTAAATGAACGAAAACCAGTGTCATATATTGCTATGTAAATCAATTCTGAGTATATATACACTATCGAGAATGCTTGAGGATGTACAGTATCATAGTCTGAAGCGCGTTAGTATCGATACATGCTTCTATGTCCTCCCGGGTAACTGTAGCCCTTGTTAGGATTACCATAGAAACCACCCATACTGCCCCCACTGGGACCATACGTGCCGATCGAGGTACCTTCCATAGCCCCGCTTCTGAAACCGCCTACCGCACCTCGTGCCAATCCTCCTACTGCCCCTCCAACAAAGCCTGCCGCTCCTCCAGCGATCCCGCCGACAGCGCTGCCTACCACTCTCGCAGCTCCACTAGCTGCACCCCTGACACTGTTGAAGGTAGGACTACCCATCGTGTTCGCGTTAGTGTATGTTATCATACTTGGCTCGGCACTCCGCGCACGCCTGCTATGGTGTTCGCTATGTCTGCTAGATGACCTGTGGCGTCTTCGGGGCAAATGGATTATGGTCGTTGTGCCTGGATGGGCAGACACCGTTGTGATATTTGGGGTGCGGGTGCCAGTGTATGGCGAAGACGCGCCGTATATGGGTGGTACATGTACCTGAGATGCTCCTCCATACACAGGGGACCGAGCACTATACGCAGGGTAAGCACTTTCATGCATCCCTGTAATTTCCATTCCATTTCTGCCCCCTAGGGGACTCCCACCACCATAGATTCCAGGATTCGCCTCCATGCCTATGCCAGGCACAGTACCCAAGTAAGGCGAGCCCCCATTTACACGCATGACTGTTCCCGCTCTGGGTCCATATGCTCCTGTAGCATCATATGGAGCTGGCATAGAGAGTCCCCTGTGCCTCCCAATTCTCTGGCGGAAGTATGGTGCCTCGTAGTCGATAGCATGTGGGTCAATCTCACCAGCCATACCAGAACCTGCCATCCCGGGCGATCCGAATCCTGAACCATATGTACTAACATCCATTCCAGTATCGTGCCCCGTCCCAACACCTATACCACCTCCGGCACGACCCGATAAATTCTGTAATAGTATTGCATCAGTATCGGTGGAATCACGTGGAATAAGTGTCCAAATGATCAAGCATACGAATACTAACTTCGTCAAATATATGTGATGCAGTAGCTGCTGCTGCTTCGCATGCTGGCATGCAACCGCGCGCATCAGCCGGGCATGAGATCATGTACATCCTGAGGGCTAAATGACAAATATCTTAGGTCATGAGGAGGAAAATACTAGCAAGTTTTGGTACCTTCTGCAATGGCAAGTCCTATGAATGCTTCTCTCTGGTGCTCAATCTCTGCGCCAAGAGGCTCGTAAAGAGTGCTGTTATGGATCCAGACTCGGTACGCTTCGTAGGCCGAGGCATATCCAATTTCCTGGGGAGTCAGTGCATCGATTTCACACTGATGATGATGCATTTATCTCGTTTAATATCACCGGACTCAATAGAAAATATGTCTTACAAGACCACCATATCCCCGTCGGTGCCATATACGAGCTTCATTGATACCTACACCCACGGAAGTCATGTGGCCGCTCAATATTCTGCTATAGACCTGGTTAAAGATCGCACTGAGACATAGCGTGAGTGACCATACTATAGAGCGAGATGTAGATGTTCTTACGGGTCCATTTGTGGGGCATGGGCTCTGAAGTAATCATGTCCGCCCCCTGTGCTCAACCACTGAGTTCCTACGAAAAAGATATCGGTACACTACATAGTTACTTACAAGAAGGTTGTGGTTGAAACTGAACCGGGGGAGGACGACCAAATTGTAACTATTCTCTTGGTCATCAAGATGCTCAGTGTTCAGCAAATCGACTTACTTGGTTGCTTCCCCATCCATCTAGAGTTGTCCGGTAATAAGGGTAGGACATGATCGGTGAAAAGTGCGAATTGATGCGAAGTAAGGGACGTGCATCTCCACCGCAGCATACTCGCAGCTATTAAGATGCATCATGTATATGACGTATTACGAAGGTGACCGTGGAGTGCGCACCACAGCGCTTGATATTGTGGAGCATTTAGAGGTTTCTGGGTGTAGTAATTCGTTCAAGCTCTAACTTAGTAGGTATTAGTAAGCGAAGTGATCCAAATACATTCGCTTACCAAATTCAAAGCTCCCACGTCGTCACTTGGAAAGGGACCTGACAGAAACTTGCATGGTCAACTTTAAGTGGCATTGAGACTAATTATAATTTACGGTTAGTGAGCGCTCAAGGTAAGCATTAGGAAGTGGAACCGGATGTTCTAACTTCTGGGTCAACGCCCACGGAAGCAAAAGACTGACGAAACCAATCTAGAATTGATATGATCATCTCACTACAGAACGTCCCTTCATTATCGGTCACCTAAGCAACCAACCACCCATCATTCCCCCTATCCGTGGCATGAGACAGGTAAACGGTGGCTACGTAGATAGCTCAGGTCTTCCTCCACACCATCTGCGATCCCACGAACCAGAGGAAGAGCCAATGAGGGAGCCAGTGTAAGAATGCGGCAAGACGCGAGTTACCTCCAAGTGACATATAAGTTGGAGGGTTGGGACTCAGCACCTTCGCAACTACACGTCGTGCAAATTCACCAGTAGGCATGCACCCTTCGCGTTCACTGAAATGCAAGAGTTCGTAGACCCGATCGAAGTAAGGTTTGTAGATGGACGTAGGCGATAATTTAAGGGTAGCCGCCTGGTTGGTACTCAGGTTTGACTGAATGGCGCCTGGTGCTACTAGAATCACTTTAACACCGAAGGGCTTACATTCCATGGCCAGAGTATCACTGAGCGCGTGAAACGCCGCCTTAGATGCACAGTATATTCCATTCCATGGAGTAGGACTATGATTAAGATGGAGTCAGCTGAAAGATAGCACTGTTGCAACACGCTCACACGTTTCCTGCAACCGACCCAATATTGACGATAAGCCCCTGCTTGCGTTCCACCATCGAGGGTGCGACGGCCTGTGCAACCCGCAAAATCGAGAACGTGTTGGTCTCAAAAGCCTTTCTAGCCTGATCTAAAGATGCATCGAGCAACGGTCCTGCGAGAAGGTGAACTTTACAGTGGTTCAAAAGGTTTTAACGAACCCATGGCTAGAATACCAGCATTATTCACGAGAATGTCGATTTTCCCCTGCTCTTCCAGGATAGACTGCACGACAAGTCTCACATTGTCATCGTTGGTCACATCCATAACACGCTTTTCCACTGAATGATTGAAGCCGTCCATTGTCTCCAGCCTACGAGATGTGGCATACACAGTGCACCCCTGCTCTGCAAAGCGCTCACATCTGTCATCGCAAGTTGAAGTACCTTGACAGGAGATTATTGAAGACTGCGGACTTACAAATGAAAGCCAATCCCGCCTTTTGAACAGCCAGTTACTAGGACAACTTTTCGCGACATGAGTGTGAGGTGAGGTGAGGCAGGATGATCGCGTTTCCTTATAAGTCTGTTCTTGATGGAAGTTAGACCGCATCAGACTCACTCCTGGGTATGGTAGTCGTGCGTCTGCTAAATATACCAAGGCAAGGCACATCGTGATGGACACCGGTTGTCCATTGTGCCGTACGTCGATGTGGCAAAATGAGTAGGTACTTTGCGAACTAGTGGAATTCCCTGAGGGACTTTCGCATTGGACGCCAGTTTACCATCGTATATTGATGTTGAAATTTGAATCATGAGGCACCGCTGGACGACAGAACACACATACTGCACAGTAGTGAGCGGTCTACTACTAAACGACTGATTCCCAGGGAAGCATGTGTGACGGACCACAGTCTCAAATTACATAACAACAACCTTCGAGCTTATCCATAGCGTACTCCAGGTTGTAAGTAATGCGACCTCCACCAAAGGTATCAGTACTTAAGCGCCGGAGCCAAATGTTCTGACGACGGATCCCCAGAGAAGCAAGAAGCTGATTTATGACGAAATCAATATTAAATTAACAAGAATCAGCCATGTCAACAAAAAAACAATCAGAATCTGCTCTTACAGAGGGTGAGTCTGAAAGAAAGAAAGGATAAATGGAAAGAAAACTAGTATTATGGTGGACGATAGATTCGATTTGCCGATATGCCGCAACTTATTTTGAAGTCCGACCAATGTTTGCTCCAGGTATGTACCTATTCATGATGACTATGGTTCTGTCACATGAATCACAAATCAGTTCTATGCCAGTCAGCGACGACTCTGCGTGCCGTGCTCACTGAGGCAGATCCGTAGCTGCCAGCGAGCGTTACCATTAATATCACAAGCATCAGTGGCGAATGAATTTATCCTTCGGATTCCTTCCTTGAGCTCACTGAGCAACCTTTACCCTCCAGGATATGTGACTCACTCAGGCTGCGCAGTGCTTCATTCGCGCTATGATAGTAGTGGGTGTTGTGTTTCTCGCTGCGTATGTTGATCTTAGTCGTCGACTATGCCTTTAATTGTTATCAGGCCATTGGATCCTTTGCTGATATTCCTACTGTTATTCATGTCAACGATGAGTCGAGATTTCGATTTCTCCGTGCTATTGTCTTTTCTGCATGACTGCATTGTTTCCAATCATAATGGGGTCACCGTGGAGTTGACATCTGGTCCTGCGCACATTCCTACTATCGACAGTTGGTATAATTCTTTACATACGTTTCAACCGGTCTATCTAGCCTGAAGTATATTCCCACTGTCTTTTCTCCTGCCGCATCCCATATGGTTTGAGACAGCATGACAATCCTGTATGGCATTACGACGATCAATATTATCACGACAGCTTGCAAACACTGTCCGCATCCGTACTAACCCTTATTGCCCCCGTTTTGTACAGAAGAGAGCAGAGATTCGTACGAAGACTGCTGCTCTAGGGAAAGCCAGACCACCGTGCATTACTCCCAAGGCTTCCACTTCTCAGAACCTTCCTGGTAAGGTAGGTGCTTCCATTGGTTTCCGAACACCTGTGCGACCATTCTAATATGTCATGTAGATTTATTCACGCTATCATAAGGGAGTGGGTTATATCATGTTTTACCACTGGGACATCATTCAAATCGATCGTCTTCCTGCGTCTGTTGCTTTTGTGCTTGAATCATATTCTTCTCTCGTCTTCTTTGATTGCTCGCTCGCTCGGCCATTTGGGCCCAAGTTCGCATTTCGTTGAAATATCCATGGCCTCAGTGATTCATTTCCGTGCTCTCACTACCGGTGTCGAGTTCGAGGTCGCGTGTGGTCTCGATGTTATGTTTGGGATGAACTGGATTGCTGCGTGACCACCGTTTTGTAGGAAGATAAAACTCCCGTCTGTCTGGCCTTCAAGGTGGTGATAGTGTTTTATTGTCATCGTTTTCTAGTATCTGCTCATTTCTTCTGTGTTTCTAGAAACTCCAACTCTATGTATACTTAGTGGTAATCCCAATCATATTGAACTTGCTGCTAACGATGGTGAATTAGAATTATCTCGACCTTCGTCCCTCGTCGGGGCAATTCTATTGTCTCGTAGACGTTCAGAGTCGAACTTTATTGTCCATGTCGTCTTTTTCTGGCAGTATCAATCAGGGGCCTATAAGTTTTCAGGAGGTCTCGCGAGTCGTCAAGTAGAAGAGTTAAAGACTCCTGGCTAGTGTGGTTGCCGCAATAAAACCGAAATCTGTTTCTCTTGGATTACGCAGGTTCGAAACCTGTTGAACTACAGTTTTTTTCTATCGGAACGCACTTTGACATTCATTCATGGATGGTTTCTTTAGGAGTTTACCGCAACTGGTCTTAGTCAGGTGGTTACCACAACAGAATCAAAATCTGTTTCTCTTGGACTGTGCAGGTTTGAAACCTGCCGACGACAAGGTTCTTTTTTTATCGAAACACGCCTGGATATTCACTCATGGGTGGCTTCTTTAGAAGTTCATCGTAACTGGTCTTAGCCAGGCGGTTGCCATAACAGAATCAAAATCTGTTTCTCTTGGACTGTGCAGGTTCAAAACCTGCCGCGAGGTTTTTTCTATCAGGACACACTTTGATGTTCACTCGTGGATGGTTTCCTTGGAAGTTTACCGTAGCTGGTGTTAACCTGGTGGTTCCTCCAACGGAATTAAAATCTGTTTCTCTTGGACTGTACAGGTTCGAAACCTGTGGATGGCAAGGTTTTTTCTTTCGGAATACACTTTGATATTCACCCGCGATGGCTTCTTTGGCAGTTTATTGTAACTAGTCCTAGCCTGATGGTTACTACCACAGAATCAAAATCCCTTCCTGTGTAGGTTCGAAACCTGCTGATGTGACAGCGTTTTTTTCTATCGGAGCAAACCTTGACATTTAGCCCCTGTACAAATTGCTGTTACAACATAATTATATTGTGCTCTGCGTGTCTAAGATGCTTATGTCTTATGCATGGACCTTTGAAGCCGTGCCGGAACTCATCACTATGCACGGAATTCCGGAGTCGGGGATTCCGACCAAGTGTAAGTAACCGCACTTGCGACTTCCTTTGACACAAAATGATATAAGACTAGAACAAACATTGATCGGACTTCAAAATATGTCGCGGCAAATCTGCAAATCGAACCGTAACCTATAGGCTATCGTCCACCATACTAGTATAGACGAAGAATAGTTACATGATTATTATAAGGGATGCTCAATATTAATTCTAAAATGTCGTTGTCGTTTGCGAGCCAAACACACGCTAAGCGTCGCCAAACCTGTGCTAAACGGGTCTTGTACCTAACCCTTACGGCGCGCAGAGGGAACACTTTCAGTCTTCAAACACGTCCTAAACCTCAGCAGTGCTCCTAATCCTCATGGTTCCTGGCCTTCCATGGGCCTAACCTACATCCAAACCTTTTTATGTAGAAATGCTAGCAATATATAATCAATCAATTCCATTTTTCGAGTGAGAGGTGCATTATATTCACAAACATACTACATAGCACTGGATATACTCTATGGAAAGGGTCAAAAAAGTTTATGAATGTTAAGGATTAAGTCTGCTAATGGTTAAAAACGTGAACATGCCAGGAACCACGAGGATTAGGAGCACTGCTGAGGTTTAGGACGTGTTTGAAGACTGAAAGTGTTCCCTCTGCGCGTCGTAAGGGTTAGGTACAAGTCCCGTTTAGCACAGGTTTGGCGACGCTTAGCGTGTGTTTGGCTTGCAAACGACAACGACATTTTAGAAATGAGCATCCCTTATCCGAGTACAGACGTCCCTTCGTTATCGGTCCGCACCCGTCATTCGTTCCTGTCCATGATATGAGATGGTAAACAGTGGTTATGTAGATAGCTCAGGTCTTCCTCCACACCATCTGCGATCCCAATAACCAGAGGGAGAGCCAATGCGGGAGCCAGTGGAAGAATGCGGCAAGACGCGAGCCACCCCCAAGTGACATATAAGTTGGGGGGTTGGGACTCAACACCTTTGCAACTACACGTCGTGCAAATTCATCAGTAGCCATGCACCCTTTGTGTTCACTGAAACGCAAGAGTTCGTAGACCCGATCGAAGTAAGGTTTGTAGATGGACGTAGGCGATAATTTAAGGGTGGCTGCCTGGTTGGTACTGATATTTGAATGAATGGCGCCTGGTGCTACTAGAATCACTTTGACACCGAAAGGCTTACATTCCATGGCCTGAGTATCACTGACCGCGTGAAATGCCGCCTTAGATGCGCAGTATATTCCATTCCATGGAGTAGAGCTATAATTAAGATGGGGTCAGCTGAAAGATAGCACCGTTGCATCATACTCACAGGTTTCCTGCAATTGACCCAATATTAACGATAAGCCCTTGCTTGCGTTCCACCATCGAGGGTGCTACTGCCTGTGCAACCCGCAAAATCGAGAACGTGTTGGTCTCAAAAACCTCTCTAGCCTGATCTAAAGATGTATCGAGCAACGGTCCTGAGAGAAAATGAACTCGACAATCGTTTCACTGTGGTTCGAAAGGTGTTAACGAATCCATGGCTGGAATACCAGCATTATTCACGACGATGTCGATTTTCCCTTGTTCTTTCAGGATAGACAGTATGACGAGCTTCACATCATCATCGCTGGTCACGTCCATGACACGCTTTTCCACTGAATGATTGAAACCGTCCATTGTCTCCAGCCTACGAGATGTGGCATACACGGTGCACCCCTGCTCTGCAAAACGCTCACATCTGTCATAGTAAGTTAAAGTACCTTGACGGGAGATCGTTGAAGACAGCGGACTTACAGATGGAAGCCAATCCCGCCTTTTGAACAGCCAGTTACTAGAACGACTTTTCGCGACATGAGTGTGAGGTGAGGCAGGATGATCGCGTTTTCTTATAGAATAGAAGTTAGACCGCATCAGTCAAATCATGACTCACTCCTGGATATAATAGCCGTCGTGAACTATAATGATGCGCCTGCCAAGGGAATGTACACGGACATTGGTTGTCCGTTGTACCGTACGTTGATATCATGTGCGTAGGAAATGCAGTCTGCGAGCCAGTGAAATTTCCTGAGGGAACTTTCGCCAGTTTACCATCGTATGTTGATGTTGAAACATGAGGCACCGCTACGCACATACATGATACCACCCAGGAGTCGGAGCGATCTAATGACTGATTCCCAAGGAAGCACTGAGAAGCTGATGCTGTGTCTCAAATTCAAATTACATAACAACAACTTATGTAAGTAGTGCCACTGCCTTAAATATTCGTGCGTCTTTTAATTGAACCCCACTTCTTTTCCTATCATTCACTCAATCCACATCTTCATTGTTATAGGCTGGTCTTTTTTCCGCTGTCACTACATTCTTCATTGTCAATATATGCAGCAAAAATTAACTCCCGATCCAGCCATAGAGACCAACATGCTTTTCAAGAGGCTGATTCATACAGTTGACAATTCAACATTTCCGACCAATAATTTCGACATACCACCATGGACTGGTCCCAGCTCTACCCAAATATGGGTTCAATCGCTCATATATCCAAGTCTATCCACGAGCCTTCTGGAAGCACACTAGGCAAGCAATGGCTCAGTCATTTCCAACATTTTGGTCATGGCACGGTTGATGGTCGTGGAAGGCAACGGCCACGGAAGCTCATTGCTTTATATGCCTGGCATTTCAACGCTGTTCTGGGAAGTCTCCCTGTCCTGTTGCAGTTATCTTTGTTACTGTTTGGGGTTGCACTCAGTGCAAATCTATGGACGGAACAACACATTGTCGCCTGCGTCATCATTGGCACGATGGCATTTGGGACTGTTTTCTATGCGCTAATCGTTGTCGCCGCATTGATATCTGATGTGTGTCCATTTCAAGTACCGGCATCTAAGCGACTTTGCAGCATCGGTCAACGCGTTGTTCGCTTCTACAACACTCTTCAGAAGGGAAATCAGACCATCTTTTCTTCATTCTTGCGCTTCATTAGCTATATCCCCTATATCATAATCACTTTATTCCACTCATTCGCATCATGCATTTCCCACCGGCTTTCCTCAGAATACGCTATCGAGAATACAGATGCCCCTTGTATCCAATGGCTACTTGAGACTTCCGATGATCCAGATGTGATTACCACTGTCGCTAGCCTGGTGCCTGAGGTCGAGTGGCCAGGAGATCTGGATGTATCCTGTGCCTTGCTCAGGCTGCGAGACACTTTCCTAGATTGCTTCGAGAACACACAGTACGGTCAACCGAAACTTTCTGACTCTAGCCGAGATTGTGCGATTGCATGTGGAAAGGCCTTCTTGCACCTCTACATCGAAAGGCGGGCACTGGATACCAGACCTGTCCTTCTGCGTGCCGCTCATGATCCAGAATTCGCACTTACCAGCTCCTCCCGTCTGCATGATGTCCATTGGCTAATGTGGACTCGTCAAAACGACCCCGAACTTTCTTTCATCTGTGACCTTATCTTCGAGACAGTGCTGGAAGCTGGCGTCAGCATACCCATTTCGCTTGGAAACCCCAAAATTCCGAATACTTCACTGTCTCAGCGCAAACCAGTATGCAAGGTTTTGGAGGCGGCGTGCGTTGGATGTAGTAGAGGGGTTGCTTGTGTCGCCCTTACCTCCTACGAACATCATGGTAAATTGCCTTTTAGCAGCAGGTTTACTTTTGGATCGACACATTGATCCATGTCAACTAGCGAGCACAAACAAGGGGTAAGGAACTTCTGATATCTTGTGAAGTTTTTAAGTGACGTGTAATTATACAGGTTATCGATCAAAACGTTGCTTGTATCCGTACTCGAGAGCATGCAGCAAGCCACCGGTACCGACATCCATCTAGAATTACGCGAGCGCTCATCTCTTTACGCCCTCAAACTTATACAACCTTTGGCAGCTGTCTTAGAAGTTGAGCAGTTTCGTCAGATGACGCACGATTTGGGAATGTCCGACTGGGGTGTTCGTTTACCGGTGGAAATGCAGTCTGCATGTATCTCAAAGCGAAGTCAAATAGTATAACATTGCTCTGTACAGCTCCGCTTACTAGGAAAGCCTCAAAGATAAATGAATGCAACTTCCCGTAAAAATAATGCAGGTATCTCTAAGCGGAATCGAATGTTCTGACGACTGATTCCCATAGAAGCAAGCTAATTTGTGACGAAACCAGTATTAAATTAACAAGAATCGGTCATGTCAACAAAAAACAATCAGAGAAGCTACTCTTACAGAGGGTGAGTCTGGAAGGAAGAAGATAAGAGAAATACAAATATTACTAGTACAGACGAAGAATAGCTACATGATCATCTTAGCACAGACATACGTCCCTTCATTATCAGTCACCTCAGTGGTCCGCAACCACCCATCATCCATAACTGTCCATGGTAGGTGGTGACTACGACGTTAGATAGCTCAGGTCTTCCTCCATACCGTCTTTGATCCGATGATCCAGAGGAGGAGTCGATGAGGGAGTAAGGATAAGACTGCGGCAAAACGCGAGTCGCCCCCAAGTGACATATAAGTTGGAGGGTTGGGACTCAGCACCTTTGCAACCACACGTCGTGCAAATTCATCAGTAGCCATGCACCCTTTGCGTTCACTGAAACGCAAGAGTTCATAGACCCGATCGAAGTAAGGTTTGTAGATGGATGTGGGGGATAATTTAAGGGTGGCTGCCTGGTTGCTACTGATATTCGAATAGATGGCGCCTGGCGCTACTAGAACCACTTTAACACCGAAGGGCCTACATTCCATGGCCAGAGTATCACTGAGCGCGTGAAATGCCGCCTTAGATGCGCAGTATATTCCGTTCCACGGAGTAGGACTATGATTAAGATGGAGTCAGCTGGAAGATAGCACCGTTGCACCATACTCACATGTTTCCTGCAATTGACCCAATATTAACGATAAGCCCTTGCTTGCGTTCCACCATCGAGGGTGCGACGGCCTGTGCAACCCGCAAAATCGAGAACGTGTTGGTCTCAAAAGCCTTTCTAGCCTGATCTAAAGATGCATCGAGCAACGGTCCTGCGAGAAAATGAACTTTACAATTGTTTCGCTGCGGCTCAAAAGGTATTAACGAACCAATATCTAGAATACCAGCATTGTTCACAACAATGTCGATTTTCCCCTGCTCTTTCAGGATAGACTGCACGACAAGTCTCACATCGTCATCGCTGGTCACGTCCATGACACGCTTTTCCACCGAATGACTGAGGCCATCCATTGTCTCCAACCTACGAGATGTGGCATACACAGTGCACCCCTGCTGCGCAAAACGCTCGCACCTGTCATCGTAAGTTGAAGTATCTTGACGAGAGATCATTGAAGACAGCAGACTTACAAATTGAACCCAATCCCGCCTTTTGAACAACCAGTTACTAGAACGACTTTTCGCGACATGAATGCTGGATGATAGTGTTGCCTATAATCATATATATAATGAGAAGTGCGTTCTCGACGGAAGTCAGGCCACATCAGTGAAATAATGACTCCTTGACGCCATGGCACTGTCCCTTGACATGATGGCACTATCTTTGCAAGCACTATCGTCAGGCTCAAAGATTTGGTTCATTACAGAATGTCCGAACCAGTGCATATAGAAATAAGTAGACAATCTAGGCACCAAAGAAAGGGGCCAAAGCACGAGGTCCCCTACTGTGGTGGCATAGATTAAGATCTTGAACGTGGGCGCAGGCTGACTGCCCCCAAGCACCTTCCCTCCTATGATAAGACGCAATTCGGTGGCCGGAGGGTTAGTAAGCGGTTTCGACCTCGCGAAGGGTCTCGTCAGGGAGTTTACCGCTGCCCCAACCACCTTACCTCTGTTTGTATTTAGGCTAACTATGCTGTTCCTAAGCCTTCGATGTAGAGGGACTCCAGTGCACAGACCGGCCTTGACTCAACTAGGGAAGTGTACGATTTGGGTTATATAACCTTGTCGCGATGAGGATTCTTCTCGAGTCATCGCCTAGACCTCTGGAGGCGATAAGGGGACTGGCACGACGACAGGTTTACCTTATCGGCCTGCTTACACAAGTCAAGAAGTACTATAAGTACGCAAAAGTATACGAGGATCTCATCAGGCGCAGCAGCAGCAGTGATGATCAAATGGCAGTCAGATTATTATGTCAGCAGATATCAGTGTCTATTCTCGACCCCGGCCATACTTACTCCGGACTGTCTAGAGTAAAAATAGATGACCATATGACCCCAGCCCCTGGACTGCAAACCAGTACTTGTAGAGAGCCCTAATCCTAACATTAACCAGTGTAAGTGCAAGGTATTAGTGGGCGGAACTGAACGTTCTGACGCCCAAAGATGCAATATGTGACGAAACCAGTCTTGAATTAACGACAAATGGGCATGTCAACAAAAAACAATCAAAGAACTTACTGGAGTCAGGAAGAAGATGGGAGAAATAAAGAGAAACTAGTACCAGTACAAACGAGGAATTGCTGCATGATCATCATATTACAGAACGTCCCTTGATTATCAGTCGCCTAAGTGGTCCGCAACTACCCATTATTCACGACCGTCCATGGCATGAACGAGGTGGTGACTATGACGTTAGATAGCTCAGGTATTCTTCCACACCATTTTCGATCCCATAATCCAGAGGAAGAGCCAATGAGGGAGCCAGTGGCAGAACGCGGCAAGACGTGAGTTGCCTCCAAGTGACATATAAGTTGGGGGGGTTGGGACTCAGCACTTTTGCAACTACACGTCGCGCAAATTCATCGGTAGGCATACACCCATTGCCTCGACCGAAATACAAGTGTTCGTACACCCGATCGAAGTAAGGTTTATAAATGGACGTGGGGTATAATTTAAGGGTGGCCGCCTGTTTGGTACTGATATTGGACTGAACGGCGCCTGGTACCACTAGAATCACTTTAACACCGAAGGGCTTACATTCCATGGCTAGGGTATCACTGAGCGCATGAACTGCCGCTTTAGATGCACAGTATATTCCATTCCATGGAGTAGGGCTATGATTAAGACAGGGTCAGCTAAAAGAAGGTATCGCTGCACCGTGCTCACATGTTTCCTGCAATTGACCCGATATTGACGATGAGCCCTTCCTTGGGTTCCACCATGGATGGTGCGACCGCTTATGCGACCCGCAAAATCGAGAATGTGTTGGTCTCAAAAATCTTCCTAGCATCATCTAAAGATGCATCGAGCAACGGTCCTGCGATAAAAAGAACATGTCAATTGTTTCACTGTGACTTGAAAGGTTTTAACGAACCCAAAGCTGGAACGCCAGCATTATTCACAACGATGTCGATTTTTCCCTGCTCTTCTAGAATGGACTGTACGACGAGTTTCACATTGTCATCGCTGGTTACGTCCAAGACACGCTTTTCTACTGGATGGTTCACAGTGCATCCCTGCTCTGCAAAGCGCTCACATCTGTTCTCGTAAGGTGAAGTACCTTTATGGGAGATCATTCAAGATAGTAGACTTACAAATGGTAGCCAATTCCACCTTTGAACAGCCAGTTACTAGAACGATGTTTCGTGACATTAGTGTTAGGTGAGGCAAGACGATGCAATGACGGCATACCTGTTTCCTATAATCTCAATGTAATGAGACATTTGTTCTGGATGGAAGCTAGACAATGGCGAGAACAGCCTGAAGGGTCCGTCCACTAATTTGTCGTCCTCATCTTCAGCAAGTGGGAATTGGCTGATAGCAAGAGCTTCGAGGATACGGCCATGAGTTAAAACCTCCGGAAGATATACGCACAGTTTATTTTCGTAGCTTGGTGCTGATCACCACGGTTCCTTGGAGAAAGTATGGGGACGCCTTTCATTTATTTACATTTATTTCTCCTGGCTTTGGTTTGCGCACAGCCACGTCAGAATTCCTTTTTTGCTCATTCGGCGAGACAAAGAGCCAGCCAGCTGAATGAAATACGGGGTAGGGCAGTTCCATTACTTTGAAATTGTACAGCAGTAGGCCCCGAAGGTCAAAAGGGATATCACATCCAACAACGTCATCCAGTTTGTTTGCCGATCTGTGTAACATCCAGTGTGTAACAGTTTTTTGAGTAAATCATTCCTTTTTCGTGTCGATGCTAACCGTAGCTTACGTCTTTTAGCACTGGCTATGGCAGCACTTCGGCAGCATGACTAGTAAATGCGCATCATCCTCACGGTTAATGTGTAGCCTAAGTTGCATCATTCGGGCGCCTTCATTGAGGTCCCACAAGTGGCAACTGCAACCGTTGATTGGGAATGATACAGCACAGCTTTGATCTTCCTTGTCAGTATTACCGCCCTGTTTTCTTGCACAGGTTAATGCTCCCATGCATGTCTATAAGAGTGATATGTTGACCTGATGGGCATAACCCCATAATCCCCTTTCCACAAGGCAGTCAACTTATAACCTTACTTTCCACCGTAACAGATGCCGCGTCAAAATATTGGCATGCATTTACTGGCAAATCATGGCAATAGTAGCACAAGGTATATTCCTCTCCAACAGTTCCCCTTGTCGACTCAATAAAATTTAATTCTTTAGGGCCCCAGAGCTTCCGAAACCATCTGTAGAGACTATGCAGTCCTCCCCTCCATCACAGTCCCAGGCCGACGGGAAAGACCCCAAATCCTGCTTCTGGGCCACCTATACACGGGAAGCAACCGAGCATGACGGAGAGTTTCTTGACAAGTATCAGTCAGACATGGATATCGTTCTCATATTCGTCAGATCTGTTTCTTTTTTCTCGCTTCGTCATCTAAGCTTGAATCACAGGCCGGTCTTTTTTCAGCTGTCAATACAGGGTTTATTGTACAAATGCAGTCGAACCTCAACCCTAATCCACTCAGCACTACAAATGTGTTGCTTGGAATGCTACTCCAGGCCGCCAACTCCTCCTTCGTCCCACAGTCCACCGAACCCTACGCCCCGTGGCAGGGACCTGGTGCCTCAGTGATCTGGGTCCAGTCGTTGACCTATGCCAGTCTTTGCGCAAGCCTACTTGCCGCCCTTGGTGCTGTGTTAGGGAAGCAATGGTTAAGCAACTTCAAACGCTCTGGCCGTGGTACCATCGATGATCGGGCCCGACAAAGGCAGATGAAAATCGATGGTCTTCGCACTTGGCATTTCGATTCTGTCTTGCAGTCCTTGCCCTCACTCTTGCAGATCTCTCTCCTCCTTTTTGGCATCGCACTGTCCGCTAGCATGTGGACGATGTCAACCACAATTGCTATCATCATCATCGCATCCACGACGCTTGGCTTCACATTCTATCTAACGATTGTCTTGGCATCACTCATGGCTGCGGATTGCCCTTTCCAGACATCAGGAGCAATCACCCTTCGCTCTCTGGGTCGGTCTGTCCTCCGCTACTATCCATCATTGCAGAATCATCGTCAGGATTTTAGCAAAGCTTGTTTACGTTTCGTGCTTTACATCCCCTTCAAAATCATTAATGCCCTGAACACTTTCTCGCAACAACTCACGCCTTCCATCAGTGTTGCACAACCAACAGATGCTTCGTGCATCCGATGGATCATCGAATCATCCAGCGACCCCGATACCATTACAACTGCGGCGAACTTCGTTCCTGAGGTGGAATGGCCGCCCGAACTTGCGATATCCACTCTTCTTCTGCAACTCTTCGACACGTTTATTGGTTGTTTCGAAAACACATACCACGGGCAACTGATCCTTGTTCCACCTAGACGGGAACGTGCAATCGCTTGCGGAAAGGCATTCTTGCACCTGTACATCGAGAGAAAATCTTTCGTAAATTTTGAAGACTCTCCATTCCCAGTCGCTGCCTGCAACAAGGACATCCGCAAACTTATATGGGTACATCAAAGCGATCAGGAGATATCATTCATTTGCTATCTTATTTTTGAGGTGACATTGGATGCGGATTCTCCAGCACACCTTTCTCAACCCAACATACCGGACGCTTTTCTTTGCTGGATGTCACACCCACTACTTCATCGCCTCAAGGATTCTCGTTACTCCTCCGCTTGGCGTGAGCGAGCCCTGGATGCCATCCCAAGAATTCTCGTAAATCCACTCCCTCCGAAAAATGTACTCGCCAATTGCTTTATGGCCGGCAGTATGCTCTTTGGTCAATTTACCGAGCGGGATGCTATTCTAAAGGTCACCAAGAGGTTCGTTCGGTTCTTTTTCGAGTACACGCATGTACTAACAATCCGTGATGCAAAGTTCCACTATTACACTCGGCACCTTGCTGGAGCATATAAAAAATCAAGAGTCCCGTGAGCAGTTCGCAATCGCACTGAAACTGTTAGCACCATTAGGTGTAGTTTTTCAATTTGAAGAGTACCGTCAAATCGCAGCAAACCATCGTGTCGCGGAGTGGGGACTCGAAGTATGCAAAACCCTCGTCGGGACTGCTGCTCAGAACCAAGATACTCAGCATGCAAACTGGAATGCCGCTCGTACTGTACTACACTTCACCGTTATTGTGGTCGGTGATGGTTTCTTTGACAAGAGCGATGGGTGGCAGCAGGGGCCATCTCGGCTATCGATTCAAGAGCCCACTGATTGTGGTTGGCTCATCGACTACATCATCCATTACCACAACAGCTCTGATCACACCGCTGTCGCTGACGCTATGATAGCACTAAGCCAGTTACCTCGCATCAAGTTCAATCCATCCTTGACCCCAAAGATGATTGAAGTCATAGTGTCTTCTCTGGCTTTGGAACGACTTCCTGCCCTTCGAGGTGCTGCACTGCGTGCTGCTCATGCCTGCAGGAAAATCATCTTTGGTTACACTGAAATTCTGGACCATCTTTACCCAAATTTTTCCACTGCTCTTCATTCTACTCTCACCCAGAGCGACTCGCCGCGGCAACACCTGCTCTATCTGCAAATCTTATATTCCTGTGCCCAAAACGGGGCGTGGCGGGCTCCCATACTCGGGCATGAACATCATGCCAACTGTCTTCATATCGCCAACACTTTCCCTTACCGTGATGCTGATCTTCAAACATCCGATCACCTCGCACTCTACATCATTGCAAATTTACAACTCATGCAGGCATCATCTGATCATCCGCTTGACCTTCCAGACCCCAGTTCTTG
>MU172946.1:0-54015 GCA_016695475.1 Suillus decipiens
GATCTAGAATCATGCTTATCTTTCTGGTTATTATCTTCCTGGCTGTAAACATCGCCTGTGGAGCGATCATGGCAATAGGAGTCAAATATGTTGTAGGAGGTAAGCTTTACTTGTTGACTTGACGAACACAGCTCATTGGACAAACGCTAGAGGAGCTGATACTCTCTGGCATGCATATTTGCGGTGATACTGTTGGAGGATCCTACCAGCTTCTGGCTTCAATGGTATGGATGCTCAACACCGTTTGGGAGGCCGTCGCATTGTGTCTTTCAGTATGGATTGCTGTGAAACACTTCCGTGACCTGCGGCGACTTGGCCCATCGACAGGATCAACCATCGGTGACTGTTTCAGAGTGCTGATAAAGTCTCACGTGCTTTATTTTGCAAGGTAAGCTTGTGATGTGAATGTAGTTATCTTTTTCCGCTCAAGTTCCGCACGTCCTAGCTTTGCCATCGTTTCTTCCCTTGAGCTTGTTACCATCTCTCCAGGGGTCTCGGTATGCCGACCTGTCGCTGACATTTGCTTGTAACCACTGTTGATCATTTCTATAGACTTCAACTTCTATCGTAACTCAGATACTTTATGGTGTCCTTCCAATTTTTTTCGGCGTGCAGATGTTTGTGTTGGGACCACGCCTCATCCTTAGCGTTCGAGAATATAACGCCAAACATGTGGCCAACTCTGACGCAGAAACTAGCATGGGATCGATTGTCTTTCAGGAGCGTGTACATGTATCAACTAGCAGCACTGTGTAGGGAAATGCTTGCCAAGCGTCCTGTAGAGAGGAGATATCTGGTCAAGGATCTGCTGTAGTATTTATTTAAGTTATGGTTATGGCGTTTCAAAGTATATTCAAGCTTCATGTAGACAAATCCATTTCTTTTTGCATCATTATTGCTGGAACTCGGTGAACGGCGAGGTCATTGATAACTATAGATAGAGCGCGAGGATGTGGTAAAAGATGAAGATGAATTTAAAGGTGATATGGTACTCACGTTCAAGTCCGATATGTTGGCCTTCCCAGCTACCGGGTATGATGGCGGAATAGCTGTCCGAGAGTTAGTACTGGGAATATCAGCAGTTTTCAAATGCTGTCCTGCTTACCCTAATTGTATACCATCACGACACCAGTGAAAACTGCAAAATCACAAGTTTTGATGTTAGATGACATAGACATCGAGATATACTGATGCGAAGAACTCATCCAATATTCCCGTGTCCAGAAGTACCAGCGTACTACGCTCACTCTCCTCATCCCAGAATGCTGGTGGTTTTGATAATATTTTTTGAGATATACACCGACGCCCATGTGGAGGCATGGAAAAAGGTATGCTATGTGTTGGCCCCATAGCACAAGTAACAGAAGCAGTTCACGAGAAACGCTCTTTGATTTTAATACAGCCGTTTGGGGCGCCCGGTTGCGTCGCAGAAATAGCCGTTCTTGCCAAAGAGAACAATAGTCCATACGTTCAAGTTGGTGCTTCATCCATCCCCCTCCCGAACACTAAGACAGACATGCCACACCCACTCACCATGAATGAAATTGAGGAATACGCCGCTGCCGCCAAAAGTGCCATTCGAGCTGGTTTCGATGCCGTTGAAATTCACGGCGTGAATAGCTACTTCAATAGACCGGTTCATCCAAGACGTCAACAACCGGCGCACAGATGAATACGGCGGAAGCATCGAGAATCGTGCAAGAATTGCACTCGAAGTAACAGATGCCATTGTGGAAGCCATTGGTAGTGAGAGGACAAGTTTGTGAATCAGCCCGTCGCGTGCATTTGCTGTAAGTATGCCCTGTCCCTAGACATACATCGAAATTTTATATTTGTTGTACGGCTTTCTTGCCGATTGTTCATATAATTTGCCTAGTGTTCGTGTGAACATTCTCTAAATTTCCGACAGCTAAAATTGTGCTCGTAGGAATCTCTTGAGGTATCCGGTTATAGCCTCCTAAAGGCAGCAAAGAATAAGTCATTATTCGTTCGCATAAATCTATACTCACCTCATCACATGTTTGCTTCAAGCTCGGACGGCCTAGCATTCGCTCAGCGTATTTCTTGAATTTGGTAAATTTGGCTCCTTTTAACTCCTCGCCTAATTTATACCCCATCCCGACGGGGAAACTCCCTATTTCCAGTTAATCAGATTCAACTTCTCGGAAAAGACACGACTGGATGCCCTACCTATGTCAGTTTCGGTGACGATCTTGAGCCTTGCGAGATGGGGAGTGATGCATGCATCTGCAATAGTATAATGATCTCCAACAGCGAAATCTCTCCCCTCCTCCAGAAGTCCTTGAATAAATTCAATCCCCTTCAGTACATTTTCGAATGACTCGTTTCCTTCGATGAAAGGAAAATACATTCCCTCAATGTATTTAGTAGTCGCATCAATGAAGAAACGGACTTTGGCCCGTAAAACAAGATCATTTGGCATGAGGCCAGAGTCTGGATGGAGGTCCACCAAGAACTCAAGGATGACATTCGATTCCGCAATTTTAGCGGACAAGGGCGAAGGATCGTCGGGGTTGACATTCGGTCCCCCATATGTTACAGCAGGCACCTATAGTTATAATGTCACGCTCGTCTGCAATAGATGCAGAATATCATCACCCATACCTCGCCGACAGGGTTCACTTTGCTGGTGAACCATTCTGGTTTGTTATCGAGATCGACTTGGTAGGCTGTGTATGGTGCATTGGCTTCAATAAGAGCCAGTTCGACCTGTCTGTTTGCGTCAGACTCATGAGGTGGTGTGAGCAGTTATTTCACCTTGTGGCTATAGCGTGAGATCTGCAGAGTAAGTAGTGGGTCAGACAAGTTGTGCACTTCACTCTTCATCGTTCCTCACCTTGCTAAAGTATAAAGTCAGCTGTTCGGACATGATGATTTTAGTAATAGCACTTGAACAAGGGAATGCTAAGGTTTATATACGAGACGAGCAGAGCTTTAAGCCCGGTATTGGTCATCGCATCACTGCTTGGTGAGCTGAAATTAGCTATTCGGTTATAGTTATTCGTAATCAAAGGGAGTTGCTGTGCAGGGATGAATCTTACCCCGATGATAACTTGGTGAATGAGTCAGTTGCTGACTGATAGCTATTTCCATGTCGATAGGCCTAGGTCGGTTAATCGTGTACGATTTAGGGCCTGAATCCTACAGGTCCTGAATCATACACTTACCGACCTTGTTTATCTTTGGAGTAATTAGCCAGAGATGTCCAACCAGGCTGGTTGGACATCTCTGACTGATTACTCGTTGATATCACCAGTGAAATCTGAGGCCTGACGGGATCTAATGACGATTCTTGCATTGAGGGCAAAAACGATGCGCTGGTGCAGTGGAGGAGTTTATTATTATATAATTATTATGTGGAAATTCTCCCAAAATGGAATTTGAGCGAGGAAATTGTAATCACCATTTGAACTTGACTCGAATTCCATACAATGTAAGTGTATTCGATGGCCACCTGACCGTGCTTTCATAACAACTTGAAGTTGCAGCAGCCAATAATACACGTGTGGTACCTACGTCTGACACGGAATCCGGCTTTCACTTATGCGTTACGGACTGCCACGCTCAACTTCACCATCTCCTGAACGGAGGTATCTGCACAGTGCATGTCGCAGCAAGCCAGGCTAACTTAGTATCCATCAGATCTCGCAGGCGCACGTCCACTTTCGGTCTCCCATCAGATACCGAAAGCGATTTCGAAGAACCACCGACAGATTCAGACTCGGAACCATCCTCTCCAAGCTCTCTTTCATCAGACTCATTCTGTTATGAGTCTGAATCACAAGTACCGCCACCACCTCCGTGTGTATATTTTCATCACTATCATATTCGTGCTGACCCTCGCTTACCTTACTTCTGCAGCCGCCCAAAGCGCGAGCCACTCAGTCCAGCTGAACAGCGCCATACGGAGGACACAGTGGCTGCTATCCGCTTGCGCACACGATACTATGATCCCTATGAAGAATGGGAAAAGAAGACGCGCAAGGATGCATTCGTGCGTAACTATCAGTCCTTTATATGCATTTTACTCTCTGATAACCTCTCAAATAGCACACAGCGCGCAGAGCACAAGTTCAGATGCGTTTGGAGACGCAAGGTCGGTGTATCCAGCGTAACACTCAGGAGCTGCAATCACTTGCAGCTATGCACGCAGAGCAGCTCGCAGAAGTGCAGAAACAGCTTGCAGCATTACAGATGCGGCAACAGGCGGACGTTAATAAGCTCATAAGTAGCTGGCAGGAGCAAGATAAGACATTTCGCGGTAGGATAGAGAGCGTTATTCGCGTGGAAGAAGAGAAGTTGCGCGCAAAAATCGAAGCTGAGCGCAAAGCGCGGGAAGAGGCGGAGAGAAAACAGAAGGAGGAAGAAGAGAGACGCAAAGTGGAGGAAGAGGTGAAGCGGAAAGAAGAGGAACAGGCACAAAGGAAGCGGGAGGCAGAAGCAGCTGCAAAACACCAGGAAGAGGAGAAAGACCGTTTACGCAGGGAGAAACTCGACGCCGAGGAACAGGGGAGGGCACAACTGGGAATGACATTGGCCGAAGAGGATTGGGTGCATGCTCGTGAAACTCTCAAGGTGAGCCTGCTGCTTCTGCCCATATGTCACGATACTAATTCCTAGTTCAGAATCTTAAAGCCGGGCCAATGAAGACAGTCAAGAAAAACCCGTCACTCAAATCTCAATGGGGTGCCATTCGCCGACAGATAACACCAAAGATCGGACAACTAACACACGACCTCGATTCCGTCATGCGAATAGTAAGTTTATTTCTGCTATTATTCTATCACCTCGAACTAAAGTTTCCAGACTCAACAACTCATAGATATCATTCGCCCCCCAGGACGACTTCCTCAAGACACCTACTTCGCTGCTCTATCCTCGCTGGCCAAAGCCATCCTCCTTCAAGCCGAAACAGAGGTTACGGCCGAAAAACGAAGCGCTATACCCCTAGCTATGGTTGCCGCAAGACTGCTAGGCACGCTGGATGGCTTTCCAGACATTTTCTTCGCGAAGCTCGTGCAGCGATCTGGTGGGTGGCCTGTGCCGTCAGCGATTCCTTCTACAGATTCAGACGGTACTGCATGGGACGAACTGGAGCGCACCAAGGCGATGGGCTATCGGACGAATGATGACCAAAGAGAGACCTTATCCGAGCATGTTATGCGCGTGTCTGGGATGATGCGTGTGTATTTCCTTATTCTAGCTGCGCCTGTCCCGCAGCCATTGGATAGGATGTTCCAGTTACCGCGTTTCTGGACATATTTCGCCAGGATGATTGGAGATGAGAGATTACTTGAGACGGCGGTAGCCGCACAAGTACTTTATGGTGCGTTTTTGGTAATTGGGTGCTTCCCAGGCTTCTCACTCCTGAACTCCGTAGCTGCACTTGATGTTGGAGGCATGGAGGCGAAGTTCATTTGGGGTAATCAGTGGGTAAAGATGCTAGAATTGCTTTACGAGGGTGCAACGACAGGTATCGGCGGAGTTGCAGGGAAGCTGGTCGGTGGTCCAACCCCTGAGGGAAAGGCTGCACGTGTACGCGTACAACTTCAGATAGAACGCATCATGGATGCCACGAGCTTGCGATGAGGCTTTCAAGGATCTTTTCACCCGATCACCATCTATTCGTTCACCACGTGTAATATTTTGAAGGACATACATTTCTGTACAGTAGCATCAGCCTACATATGCTACGCAGCATTTTACAACGCTAGTCAAACAGCGTGATGTGAGGTTTTGATTGCTTGATGCTGAACGCACGCGGTGCGCTACAGAACATTGCAAGCGTTCCGGGCGGTTGGTGAGTGCGTACCCAGTTGCCTATAGATTCTTTTGAATTCGTAACCGTTCTTTGCACGCACAACTATTTTTGTTTGGGCAGGGTAATCATTACCATCCGTACCAAAATAAGCCGGCTGGGTACTGCGAGACTAAAATTCCCCGAATCTTCAACATGAATCAACATCGGATCATTGTACCCGGGACCGCGTCCAAGTTATTCAAACAAAGACATATTGCGTTTCAGTCTGAGGACTTCTTCACAACACCGGGTAAGAGAAGATGAATCTTATGGATTGTGCCACTAGCATGTGGATCTAGGGTGTTAAATGTGTACCTAGAACATAACTTCCGATCATGGAAGATTCTTTGGTTTAGTAGACTGGCGGTTTGTATATTGTCTGATCTTAGAAGCGAGTGCGGCCGGGAGCGGAAAACGAGCCAAAGTAAGTCGGACAATTGACATTTCTGTCTCTCGGTAGATCGGATGGTGTATTTGGTGACGGCATCCAACGTTCGTAAATCTCTTTACGCCTCTTCTCATGCTCATCAGGAGTGGTTGTTTGAGGTAATGCCTCGGCAGCGTAAGTCGGGAACAGGGGGCGAGCAAGGCTAGGAGCTGAGGACGAACCAAAGTAGGATGAATGGTTGACATTTTTACCTATCGGCACGTTAAGTGCGTTTGGTGACGGCATCCAGCGTTCGTGAATTTGCCTTCGCTCCCGCCTGTTTCCATCTTGCTGAACAGGAGTGATTGTTTGAGGCAACCTGGTGGCAGCGTTTGTCAAGAACGGTATGCGAGCACGACCGGAGGATGGGAATGAAGCAGAGGCTGGATAGTCGACAGTTGTGCCTGTTGGTGGGTTGGCCATCACGTTTGGTGACGGTATCCAACGTTCGTAAGTCGGTTCTCGCCCCCACTCGTCCTTGTCTACCTCTGACCCATCCTCATCTACCTCTGACCCATTCTCATCTATCTCTGACCCATCCTCATCTAGCCCCGACCCATCCTCATCTAGCCCCGACCCATCCTCATCTAGCCCCGATCCGTCCTCATCTAGCTCCCACTTATCCTTATCTAGCTCCCACTCCTTATCTAGCCCCCACACATCCTCATCTGGCTGAGTAGGCGTGATTATTATTTGAGGTAACGTCGTAGTAGCCTTAGTCAAGAGCGAGGTGCGGGTACGGCTGGAAGCTGGGGATGAAGCCAAGTAGGGTGAATAATTGACGGCTTTGCCTGTCAACAGAGGGTGTGCCACCTTTGGCGCCGGTAACCACCGCTTGTGAATTACTTCGTGTGCTCTATCCTGATTATCGGGGCACGGTGGATTGTTTGTTTGAGGGGACCTCGCAGACGATTTTGAGGGTGGGATGGGGAGTATAGAACGCAAGCGAGACGACATCGACGTTTCCGATCTCATTGATGGTGATGCCATGCGTGCGGGAGTTGCTGGTTTTCGGACTCCAGTAACAGAAGAGGAGGCACTTCGAGAATGAGCAGATGCAAAGTGCGGCAACATGGAAGACATCGTTGGTGCGTTGTACCGGGATGCTACAGATGAAGAGACTGATTGGCGATGCTCGCTTAATCTAGTTGAGGCGGCGGTGTTGGGGCGGGCAGGTAAATTTGCAGCCCGAGAAGAAGACTTGAGGGTACAGCGGGTAAGTTCTGCTCGAAGAGCGTGACATTCTTGTATCTTTCGAGTATAGAGGGTTCGCTTTAACAAAGAGCAACATGGTGAGCGACGTGTATAACATTCCTCAAGTCACAACATACTTGTCTAGAGTGCGTCAGTCAAAAGTGCATGAATCATTCAAGGTTACGTACTGCTTTAGATCAATTTCTAACCTGCTGACCTTTAATTCCATGTCATCTAGCTTTTCCTTTGCAATTTTGGCGGCTTCTGAATGAGCGATGTGGTTCATCAAAATGGTCTTAAGCAGTGCAGCACTCGATGATAAAGAATACGACTGGACCGAGACTTAGCAAAACTGTAAATTGTCAAATTGTCAGGAATTACCTGGACGCGAAAATTCTCGTCATGAGTTAACCACTCTTCTAGCTCCTTGTAGAGGGTCGAAACCTCTTCCATTGAGCATTTTCTTGCGGCTACCTTGGCCACCTTATCCTCCAATCTACGAGTCTCGACCCGGGTATGTGAGAAACTTGGCTCAATTAGGGGGAACTGATCTTTCTTTCGTGACGGAGAGCGATCAAGAACCTCAGTGGGACCAACTCGCCGCTCGGGAGGAGTAATCCGTCCACTTTCTGGAAAATTCATGCGTATCAAACGCACCTCCTCACTAATGAAATGATCGGAACAGAAAGGACAGGCAGCTTGGAGACGAGGCAATGTCTTTTGTACGATCTTATGGCAGCAGTTCCAGCAGAAAATATGACCTAAAGAACCTGCAATGTTAGAAAGTTTCATGACTGCAGCTTGGAAAGCTCACCGCATGGAATGGAATGAGGAACACAATGCGGACTGTACTCTTCTGCGCACACATCGCAAACCGAACCAGGACCAAGGGTGAGCATAATCAGGTCGAACCGATGAAACTCTGGCCAGATTTGCTAGTCAGAAAGCTATTGACAAGGAGTATCGCTTGACGCAGTGGTGGATAAATAGCATGATGAAGTGAAAAATCTCCAGATGCACCCGACATCAATTATAGTGCACTGCACGCACAGCAACTGGACCAGCTCGAGTCAGAACTTCACATACAACTTACCTAATACTAGTAGCTGATTCAGATGCTTACTCGTAGTACGGCATGTTGTGCGGACTGGACAATAACGTGAAGGAGTCCAAGTTAAACAATAAGGGCATTGAGACTTGAAGCCCTAATAGGCTTTCTGGACAGACGATGATTCGAGTAATCGAAATGTCCGATACCATGTCGGCCTTTCCGTGGCCCGTGGGACAAGTTTACTGAAACAGGTTGGCCCCTGTCATCGAGACTGTCCTAGATGAGATAAAGAAATTGAGATAAGAACAAAGTACAGTATCTATGGATGGAAACCAAGTAATTGGCTGGCGAGGCGTTCGAAGTAGAAGTCAAATAGAGGACTATAATTTAGCAAGCCAACTTTTAAAGAATGGACGTATTAACCTTGGGCGAGGAAGATAGTAGAAAGCCGGCCAAACTCCGCCACTATTATTAGTTGGACAGAAACAGGCCCGAGATCTGACCCAAACATACATGCATAGTAATCGAGACATGCTCAGTGACATCAGTCTACGTCGTTCAGTCTATCCAGTTGTAAGTCCTGCTCGAGGAAAAAATACTCAAGCCGCTGAAGTGTTATCAGTAACACAATCGCATACTTACCAGGGGGCAGTGATGGAAGAAGTGAAATGAAATCCGCGCCGCAACAGCATGTACAGAGCCAACAAGAACCTTTTATAAGCGCCTACATCATGAGTGGGAACTACTCGCCACACACAAGATCCACGCCGTAACTACATCCAAAAAGTACGCTGCTCTCGTCAATATGAGATGATGACTACTAATCGTCTGGCTCTGTAAGGATCAATACGACATCATGTTGCTAGGGGTAGTTCAAGAAACGCACTTCGCCGCAAGAGGATCCACGCAGATGACGGAAGGGTGGCCTGCGCCAACGCGAATGATGCGAAGTCATACCGACTCATTACTGGCAGTCGCGTTCTTCAAAGACGGCCGACGAGTCGTCACAGCTTCACATGACAGAACCCTGCGAATTTGTGACATGCAGAGAGGATCAGTGGTAGGAAGGCCATTCGAGGGTCATAAGGACTATGTACAATCAGTCGCCGTATCACCAGACGACAGGCGAATTGCGAGTAGTGGAGATGATAAAGCCATCATCATCTGGGACGTTGAGAGCAGACAGATGATACTCGATCCACTGGAGAAGCATACAGGTTGGGTGCTGTCGGTGTGTTTCTCACCTGATGGAAAGAGACTGGCCAGCGGGTCGCATGATAAAACGGTTGTCGTATGGGATGCAGAGACTGGCGGTGTCCTTGCAACACTCAACAAGCATAATAATTCTGTCTGGAGTGTTGCATTCAGCCCAGATGGGTTAAAGCTAGCCTCCGGATCGGCGGATAATTCGATCCGGATTTGGCGTTCTGATAATGCCGAGCTTCTTCTCGAAATTGACGCTCACCAACATTGGGTTCGAAGCGTCGTGTGGTCGCCTGACAGCCAACAACTTGTCTCTGCGTCACTGGACAAAACAATCAGATTTTGGAACTCAGATGACGGAGAACAGGTTGGTCAACCTTGCACTGGTCATACTTACCACTCGCTTGCCATCTCTTCTGATGGCTCCTTTATTGCCACTGCCTCGGACGATAAGACTTTGCGGCTATGGAGCACAAAGACACACAAGTTGATAGGACAGGTACTCGAGCACGCTTCTTTGATTCGCTGTGTCGCAATTTCTCCCAACGGAGAGCTGCTCGTGAGCGGTGATGGTGAAGGGAAGGTGCTGCTCTGTTCTATTAAGAACATACTCGAGCGACACAATGCAGAGGAAGGGAAATTAAAACATGAAGAAGTGTGGCAGCAACGGCTCCCATCCAGTGAGACTCAGGTATGCTTATGCCCATCATTGCTTCGCTCCTCTATTTACCAACATTTGGTGGTGACAAATAGCTACGCGGTTACGAGAGCAATGAAGAATTTCTTGGCAACCACGGTAATTCAAGTAATCATCCCTCAAAAATTGACGACACTTCTGGCATCGATGATGATCATTCGTTATTTGACGTGAGCAGTTGGCCTTCTACATGTTCGCTTATGGCTGAATGTGAGCTTACTTCATGCAGATCTTCGCTATACAGGCGACACTCCGCAATGGATCGACTACTGACATCCTGAATACCGCTGAAGAGCTACTGACCAAAGAGATTGACGCAGATGATAACGACTACGAATCTTATGCCAATCGTTCAGTTGTAATGGGGCGACATGAGAAGTGGGAGAATGCGCTTCAAGATGCAACCAAGGTTATACATTCTGCCTGTTATGAACCTCTGAGGACAGGTTGACTCAGCTTTATCTAATAGTCAATTGCGATCCAGCCCTCCTTACTGGGCTATATTTCTAAGGGCATCGCCCTCTGCGGCAACGGGCAGCTCTGGGACGCAATGGAAGCTTTCGATCTCGCTTTCATATTTTACAACCATAATCCAATTATCGTAGATCTTTTGCTATTGATCAAGGTATTCTCGTCGCTGTTTCCATAGTTTTTTGTCATACTAAGACTTTGATGACGTCTTGTCCAGGCTATTTCACTTTTTAATGCTAGTCGTCATGAAGAGGGCATGCGGCGAGTTCAAGACATGGCCAGTGCTTATCAACCACCAGATATATTTCCGTACAGCGTTATTAATGTGGGTCTGATATTAAACCTTATAAATTTTCATTTTCTCACTTTGAGAACCTCCTTAGTCATATCTACGTGCGCAGCTTGCGATAACCGATTTCGAAAATGGGCAGTACAGCAAAGCTGCTGATCAACTCACTGCCAGTATTACTGGGTTATTCTTACATACGGCACTTTTGAAACCTAGATTCAAGATATTCACGGTGGTGCGTCGCTGCAAAATTGTCAAAGATACTTCTGATTGATCATGTGCGCTACACAGCTCTTTGGTTGGGATTTGGATTTGCTATGGGAAACTATCAACCAAAAACGGTGTGATGCGTTCCTCCTCGCTGGTCGGGTGGTAGAAGCAGTCGAATCTTTTCAATATATGATGAATGTGATTCACGAAACTGGTAAAAGCATCTGCATCGAATGGTCTACTGGTAAGTTTTCAAGATGAAACAAATTGAACATAGATACTCATAGTAGTGCCGACTAGCCTTCAAAAAGGATTGTATTGTGCACTGTGTCACGAAAGCACATGAGGCTGTTGCTGCGAGTAATTATGAGATGGCTGTGGTATTGTATTCAGCAGCGATTGTGCTGGATTCCTCGAGCGAGTCCTTGTTTGTGCACCGCAGTAAGGTAAATTTAGAACGAAAGCTCTATGCAGAGGCCCTTTGCGACGCGGAAAAGGTGCGGATGAGATTCATCGTTGTTCTAGAAATTGCGCTAATACTTGATACTGCCGATGTGCAGGTCATTGAACTCAACCCTTCGTCATATCTTGGTTACGAAGTGAAGCATGTAGCACTCCACAAGGCCCAACGCTATGATGAAGCAATTGAGACCTTCAGCATCATGTTCTCCAAGCTGAACCACGATCCCGATGCTCAGAGACAAGGCAAGCTCCGCATCACTCATGTGTCAACAGGAAAATCATCAACCTATTTTCCAGAGCTGCATCAGCAATATACCAGTCCATCTGAAGTAGAGGACACTATTCGACAAGCCGTTCACGCCCAACTTGAAAATGCTCCAGTTCGTCTACTCAACACATACACTGGGCGTTTATGCAACCGAGAGGCGCAGATATACACCTTCTTGGAAAGCACAGAATATAAGCAGCTTTTATATCTATCGATGATCCACGCGCCCCTCCAACCGGAGCTCGTCACAGAAGCGGTCGCAAAGTACTTCAGTCGGGTCATGTTATCGCACAGATGGGAACAGAAAGAACCACTGCTGCACGACGTCCAGGAGAAGATCGTGTATGATTTGGATTCTGTCGGAACTATGGTCAAGTTGCAGACATTCTGCAAAACTGCTCGTGATGCAGGGTATCGCTGGGCGTGGAGCGATACCTGCTGCATCGATCAGAATAATAATGTCGAGCTCCAACGATCGGTGAACTCTATGTTTGTTTGGTATCGCCAGTCAGCTCTTACGATTGTCTACTTGTCGGACGTCTTGCCCTCAGCGAAGTCTGGCGCACTGGCAAAAAGCGCTTGGAACACGCGAGGATGGACTATCCAGGAATTCTTGGCTCCCACAGTTATCCTGTTCTACCGAGCAGACTGGACACCATATCTTGACGATTACTCTCCCAATCACAAGATGTCTTCCACTATCATGCATGAGCTGCAGAATTCAACAGGCATAGATGCATCGTCTCTTGTCACCTTCCGCCCGGGCATGAAAGGCGCACGGGAGAAACTCCAGTGGGCCTCGAACCGTGTCACTACGTTGCAGGAAGACATCGCGTACTCATTGTTTGGCATCTTCGGTATCCACCTGCCCGTCATCTACGGCGAGACAAAACAAAACGCGCTCGGGCGGCTCTTACAGGAGATTGTCGCCCGGTCGGGTGACATTACTCCACTGGACTGGATCGGGAAATCATCCCGGTTCAACAGCTGTCTCCCAGCTGACATTACTTCGTATAAAGCCCCACCATGCATGTTGTCATCTTTATCCGAAGATGAGATGCAAATGTCTGTCTCCAGGCTGCAAAATGATGTTGCCGTGGAGTCGGCTTTAGCACTTTATACCCTCCTTGACAGGCTCAGCGCTCCTCGTTTCGCGAACTCGAGATTACAACTGCCTTGCATCGCATTCCCCATAACCGAAGTCAGACGGAGGGGCGGTCAAGATCAGGAGACATGTTTTACTTATTATGTCAAGGCAGACGGGCTCCAAGACCTTGCGATCACCACAGAGGATAGGCTGATCCAATTCTCGCGGACAAGGCCCATTCAGCAGACATTCCTGCTCGTCCGCCCGTGGAATCGTTATGACCCCGGGCTACTTGACTTTGAAGATGATAAATCCGTCAAAACAATGTCTATGCCCTGGTCTATGTCAGATCGTTCGCTGAGCGGCTCTGTTGATGAATATGAATATGCAGAAAGTATTGATTCGGAGTTGCCCTCGCGGGCGTTACGGTTGATGGTTCGTCTTGGACAAACCTTTGGCGCACTTTTACTAGCGCAGCAGCGTGGTGGGGAGTACAGGAGGATCGCTTCGGATCACAATATCATGGCACGGGTCAAGGATGGGACTACCGTTCATGGCATGATGGACATCAGGACGCTAGAGATATTGTAGCCAGCGCATGGATTTCGAAGAACGGATATCTATATACATACGACAACTATGGCTATGACTATGACTGTATGATCCAAGTTAAGACGCCGAGGTGTTGTTTGGTGTTTATTTGTCCCTCCTAAGTAACCGATGACCGTTGTCCCCACCCCATGACAATGCACACGAGTCATCGATGTATCCTTGTAAATACTCATGTCAACTTCCGGCTGCGAATTCAAATGTTCAAGAACCGAAAGCTGCAAGATCCCTCACGGATTCTGACATTAGTGGGAAGAATTCTGTTGACAATGTTAACACAGATGCCCTTCCCTGCAAGTCGAGTTAACCAATCAGTACCCTGGCAAAGGACACATTTGAAGATAGTCGTTCCTTGTGCACCATCCAGTCTCGTCCAATTGTTTTGTTTTGTTTTAATGTAATATCCCAAGCACACGGCTAGGTTTAGACTGCTGAATTGGACCAATCGAGGAGCTAGCTTGGGTCATTCAAGGTGCGCTACCAGGCTATGATTGATATATTTGCAAATCATATATCACTGATTGTGGGCTTCATATGGTAGAGCTGCTTGTTCGCCTTGAACAGCCCTTTGGTGCTCTTTTCCCAACGCAACACCGTGGTGCGGAGTATGATAACGCCGCACGCGTGGGGAACATGAATTGTGTTCGTGGCACGAATGATGGATGCCAGGATATAATATTGTAGTCGCATGCGTTTCAAAGAATGGAGATATTGAATCCAACACGTTTTCATTGATACCTTGACAAAATCTGCATGGAACAATATTTCCAGGGATTTGCGCTATATTGTGCGCTGACTTACAACAGGAACGGAAACCACCACGAATGTATAATTAAACCGTTGCTGACTCGGAGAGCATCGCTGAGAAGACGGTGTCTATCCCCGCCGCCGCAGTCATTTATTATGCGCATATCGGTCAGAGTGCGTCTTTGTCAATTGTTAGCGCGTTTACTTAACTTCTACCCGCAACAGCTCATCCATACAGGGAGGTTATACTCGTCCACCTTCAGAAATAGCTCTGCGGCAAGTGTGTACACCGATGATCCTTCGCGGCTTCTGACGTCAAGCGACAATAGCGCGTATGCTCCGAGCTCTTGTCATCTGAGGCCGAGTTACCCATGGAGTGTCACCGGAGTATTTTTACTAATCATCACTCAGCATTTGATATCCTTTTGCGCCCATTGAGTTACGCCGGATACTCAAGCGTGTGCCTGAGGACCAGGAAGGGCTGAGCTCGCTCATTGCAAATTTTCAAGTTGAACCGGAATGTATCGGATGCTCTCGGGTTAGCGCTCTTCCTGTTGAAATTCACTGCAAAATCCCAGTGTCGCAATTCCAAGATAAGATCGGACAACAACGCCACAACCAGGAAGGCTGTGACTCGGGAACTCCCGTCGTCGTTTTCGCACAGAGGTGGACGCCCATAAAACTTTGCAAGTGAAATTGCTGTTTCTGATGCCACTAATAACTGGCCTAGAGTTTGAAAGGCGGGTCAATGGTCGACCGGGCAAGCCGCTCAAATCCCGCCATTCGCCGACACCAAAAATTGAGGAACTATGTAAACACGCGCCATCGACTCCGTTGTGCGAACAGTACCTTCATTTCCGCTATTAGTCCATCACCCCGAATTAAAGTTTGCATTGCAACAAATTATAGATATCAACACCGACTTCGAATTATTAGTTGCTACACGATTTATCGTCTTTCCAAAAATAAAAACAAAGAATAACTTCCACTAGACATTGTGCCACTCTATCCTCGTTAGAAAAGGCCATCCACCTTCAAGCCGAAACAAAGTTCACCGCCGAAGAATGAAGCACTATACTTACCCCTGGCCATGTAGGCACGCTGGAGCCTGGAAGGCTTTCCGGAAACCTTCTTCGCGGCGAAGCCTATGCTGCGGTCCGGTGGGTGGTTCGTGCCGTCAGTTGTTCCTTCTACGGATTCAGGCAGTACTGCGTGGGATGCGCAGGAGCACTCCAAGCGATGAGATAATGGACTAATACTTAATGGCCAGAGAGAGCTTGTCAGACCATGTCATGCGCGCGTCCAGGATGACTCGGATGCGTGTTTATTTTTTGATTCCTGCTGCGCCTGCGCCGTAGCCATTGGATGACGTGTTCTAGTTTCTGTATTTCTCAGAGAACGCGAGAATGATTGAGGATGGGAGATTATTGGAGACGGATAGAGACGGAAGTAGCTGTGCGGGTCCTTCTGAAGGATGGGTTTCCTTTTTCCAATTGCCTGCTTCTCAGGCTCTCACTCCTAAACTCCGTACCTGCAGTTGGAGTTGGGGATGCAGAAGCGAAGTTCATTTGAGGTAATCAATGGGCGAGTCGCTTTACGAGGACGCAGTATCACTGGTGGAGTTGTAGGGAAGCTGGTCGGTAGTTGAACCCCTGAGGAAAGGACGTGTACGCGTACAACATCACATAGAACACATCATGGATGCCACGAGCTTGCGATGAGGCATTTAGGGATCTTTTCACTCGATCACCCATCTATTCATTAGCGACATATTATATGTTGGAATCGCATACATTCATGTACAGTATTCTACGGCGCTAGTCATATGATAGATCGATATCCTTGTGATTGAGATCATGACCCGGAGATGAAGCGTGAGTGGGGTAAGATATTAAGTCTCGTCATGTACGTAGTGGTGCACGATGATGCTGCCCCACCTTGTGAAATTAGGCCGCACCTAGATCTGCGGATGAACATAAAGTTAACTTCAGCCTATCAATCTGCGATAGACGCTCGCTAGGGGGGCTAAACAATGCCCCCGCACGGCGTTGGCGAAAGAGGTCAGCCTCGATATGAAACGTGTGACCCGCCGATAAGTCGCCAGATCGCCTCAATTGACGACGCGAGGAATGATGTCCGTCCAGCTCTTTGCATCGTGTTTAGTTGACTTCACAGAAAGTGTGAATCAGCAGAGGGACTTCCATATCTTAATCGGGAGCTATCAGAGACGTACTAATAGCAAACTCCGTGAGGCGCAATCTTGCCTACGTTGATGAGCCTAGAATTAGTGTACGCCAGTGATGATCGGACTGCACCGATGGTGTTTTGTCGAAAAGTCAGTCCACTGGATTCACCAGGTACTGTAGAAGATTGCAGAGTATTGCAAGCGTTCCGGGCGATCAGTATGTGGTACATATTTGCCTACAAATCCTCCGAAACGATATCGGATCAGTGTGCCTGGGTCCGAATCAGAGCTGTGCAACAACCAGATCTTGCGTTTCAAGGTATCTTCTTGACGACGCCGGACCGTGGAAGACGATTCGTCTTATGGCTATTGACCAACAGAATGGCTCGTCTTAGAGCTCCACGATGAGATTGTGATAACTTTAAAACCGCTTCAGAAAATGACAGCATGGCCTAAGGCGTGTTCGAAGAAGAGTCTGTTATCCACTATCCGAATCCGATAATCGATGGTCAGCAAGAAAGGAAAGGGAAAACATGTGTAGAGGGTTACTGCATCCTGCTTATAATGAGTCAATTTTCGGCTTTTTGATGCTTTATTCCGACAAACCTGTGGATCCGGCGTGTCAAACGTGTAGTACCGAGAGGGATCTTCCGAATTCCGATAACGGAGAATAGTCTTGTGAGCAACTCGTGAGATAACCAAATGTGGGCGCCTTTGCTTTGTTGCTATCTAGCAGTTTGGCCATTGTCTTGTTCCGTCCGTGGCCATCTCCTACGGCTGTGGAAGAGCGTTCGACCAAAGCGCAGGCTGCGCAGCGAATGCAGCGGTACTACCAAGTGCGCCGCCTAATTAGGCAATGCGACTTAAACGCAACCGATGATAGGTCCGAATTATGCTTGGGCCTGGATACTGGAAAGCCGATATCCGCGCTGCGGCGGAAGGAATATGGATCAGTCATGGGTCGAGTCTAGTCATCATGAGCGGGTGACTCCCGCCGTGGCGGGAACACGTGTTTCGCACAGCAGCATATGACCTGAAATGGGTAAAAAGTGTGAGACATAAAAAAGTTCCACTGGTATTTTTGCTGATATCTATGTGCTATTAACACAGAAATGCTGTTAGTTCCGTCGGCAAGATTCGTACGATAACCTTGGCTGACCTTCTAGTCGAGTCATGTTTTGAAAGTCGCCAGGACAAAGGGCGAAATACCCTAAGCCCTAACCCTAAATTAGAACTT
The DNA here is from genome assembly GCA_016695475.1 of Suillus decipiens. Lineage (NCBI taxonomy): Eukaryota > Fungi > Basidiomycota > Agaricomycetes > Boletales > Suillaceae > Suillus > Suillus decipiens. Next base: position 17,959 of record MU172946.1, read on the forward strand.
GTACATTGCATAATAATGGAAGAACCGAGATAAACTCAATATTATTCATCCAAAATTTGTGATTTGTGATCCTCAAAGATATGTCCAGAACATGAGGGGGCTCTGTAGAAAATGTCATAGAACTTACAGATGCGACTTGTAGATAAAATGAACATATTATGAAGACAGCGTGTTACAAATGTGATTCTGGATGGCATAAGAAATATGATTTGTTTGGCAATCAAGCCATGCGTGCAGTGCATTGTTTGGCCACTTTTGGTGACTTGCCGTCATTCTGAGATTTTTCACTTCATGCTATTTATCCACCACCAGGTCAAGCGATACCCCTTGTCATTAGCTTTCTAACTAGCAAACCTGGCAAGGGTTTCATCGTCTTGACCTCATGCTCACGCTTAATCCTGGTTCGGTCTGCGATGTGTGCGCAGAAGAGTACGGTCCGCACTGTGTTCCTCACTCCATTCCGTGCGGTGAGCTCACAATCTTTTGATGATGTGGGAATTTTTTTTAACTCGAGTCATAATTCTTTCTATCCCTCAGGACACGTCCTCTGCTCTAGTTGCTGCCATAAAATCGTAGAAAAGACATTGCCCCGTCTTCAGCCCGTCTGTCCATTCTGTCGAGATCATTTCACCAGCGAGGATGTGCGTTTGATCCGCATCGACTTTTCAGCAAGCGGATGGGCCACTAATCGACGGCGAGGTGGCCTCACTGAGGCTCTTGACATTGCTGACCGCTCCACGCCGCGACGGGAAGATCGCTTTCCCTTCGTTGAGCCGAGCTCCTCGCGTACCCGCGCAGAAGCTCGTAGGCTGGAGGATAAAGTGGCTAAAGTAGCCGCTAAAAAATGCTCAGTGGAAGAGGTTTCGACTCTACACAACGAGCTACAAGACTGGTTAACTCATGATGAAAAATCTAATGATCAGGTATTTTTTTTTTTTTTGCTTTTCAATGTTTCCGGTTCCGTTAACTCGAGTACAGTTGAACTCTTCTTTATCCTTGAGTGCTGCGCTGCTCAGGGCGATTTTGATGAATCACTTCGCTCATTCGGAAGCCACCAAATTGGCAAAGGGAGTCGAGGCCGCCCTAAAAGGGAAGCTAGACGACGCGGAATTAACTGTTACCAAGCTAGAAGCCGATCTAAAGCAGTACGTAACCGAATTCGATATATGTGTTTGGCTTGGCTGACCACTCTTCTAGACAAGTACGTTATAGCTTAGGGAATGTTTTACACGCCGCTCACCCTGTTTCTTTTGTTATAGCAAGCTCTCCATAATCAAAAAGTACAAGAATGTCAAGCTCTTCGAGCAGAGCTTAGCCGTTATACTCTCAAGTCCGCTTCCTCTCAGGCTGCAGCATCACCTGTCCGTCCCAGTACTGCTGCTCCAACTGGATTAAGCGAGCGGCGCCAATCAGTTTCTTCATCAGCGGCATCCACGTACAATGTACCAGCTATGCCATCCATGCTCTCGCGTTTCGCAGCTACTCATTCCCGAAGTACCTCTGCATCTGTGTCAGGAGGGTCAAGACCAACGACCCCCGCACGCATGATGGCACCATCAATTAGGTCCGAGACCCCAACGCAAGCATCCGTGCTATCGTCTCGCTTACGTGCTACGTCCCCAATTCCCCCCTCAAGACCGCGGACTATTTCTGTCTCCGCGTCGTCGCCTCAAAAAATAACTCGTTCGCACTCCGATGAGCAGGAGAGGGAACGAGAACGGATTCACGAACGTTGGATGCCGTCACCAAATGTGGCATACAGCCCGCCGACGGGCAAAACCATCAACTATCCACCCTACTTTGGTTCGTCCCAAGCTCCCGGCCGTGCCCGCTCCTCGTTCTCAACAAACGCTGCTTAAAATCTTTTTCTTTTGGATTTGTCGTTGCTTGGTTTCAGTCTAGCGGTCTCAGGACTACTACTCTACTTGTCTCATATTGCTATCTGTCGCCTAGTTCTCGTATCCGTCCGTCTGATCTCTTTCTGTTTCTCTCGCATCTTTCTCATCTGCATCTCATCATTCGCGCTGCTCCTTATACTAATACTTTATTTCTTTGTATCCATCCGTTTCGCTTTCTTGACTCCGTTGGCTTTGGCAGGATTTCTCAGCCATCACCCGTATTTGTTTCCTGTCACTTATTTCCTTTGAACATTTCATCCCTTAATAAGGAGCGCGTTCCATGTGCGTTTGATTGCACAGCACATACTTCCTGTAGCATTGGGTCGTTTCCTCTTTCCTGCTTTCACTGTCACTAGCGTTCCTTGCTCTCGGTTATCCCTTTTCAGCCCTCTCCATTCTCCGTCCCGTTTCCATTCCAGGTCATCATCGATTTCCCCTTGATTCCCGAACTTATCCGTTGAACCTGCATCGTTCCTCCCTGCCCCCCTTCCTCTTGTGCCATTCCCAGCCGTCGAGCTTTTAGATATACCGTCTCGCTATCAGTTACTTGCTTCTTACGACTAGTTCGCGGATTTTAGTTTCCGCGGACTCCTTTACGGATTTTGATGATTCTCAGTAGTACATGACTTTGGTGACGTTTTACCTAGTAGTGAATGATAACTCCAGCGTTCTCATTCACACTGCCGTCGTTGATTTCATACTGCAATTGCATATTGTCGTTGAAAATTACCAAGTTCGATTCAATCGGATATGAAACTTCAATCGTTTCAAACACCCAAACGCTCTCCGCGGATGGGATGGTCACCTGAGTGCTAGCGCGGTTTCAGCGTCAACGTAAACTGGGGTAGTATAACTCCAGGACTATAATCACATGCTATCGCGGACCCCGCGTATCTCAGGCTCTATTTACTTCACCATTGACAAATTTTAGTCCGTGAGCGCGTGACCTTGCGTGAGTTGAACGTTCTTCATGCTTATCATCCCGCGAATAGTACCACCTTCACGACTTCTACACCGTTCCAGCGCGTGGTCATTTGTTTTCGAGCCATTTTCGAGTCCCTGAATATTTTGCAGCGTGTAAAACACGCTGCCCTCCCAAACAGGCACAACGCCGATGGAACGAGGCTACGAGGCCTGCGCATCATCGGCCTAACTGCGCATGGTCTTACACACAAGGGCTATTATTCCAGCTGAATTTCTCGTCGGATATTACGCGAAAGATTATCATGCTAAGCCTAACTCAAAATGGAGACTTGCAACGTTGCAAACACATGCGTTTTGTAGAAGGGTGGGTGACTCACCTTTCAAGTTGCTCGCTGCAGGACAGGATCCTTCTTTCTTTATTTCTTCCAGCGCTCTAAGCGTTATCGCACTCCGCTCCGCCGCGTATCGTACGTGCGCAGCTGAGCATAAATTCGGTTTGTGATGTGAGTGACATTCAGCCCTAAAACGCGATTGCTGGATGGTGCGGATGATAGGGGGGGGGACCTTTTGGTGTTTGACGTAAATTGACTACGATCAGTTCAGTGGCGAGTGATTCCTTTGCCTTTGTCTTTCCTTTCGGACTCGTTGATCGTCGATCAGCCTGATTGCAATCGCACTGCGCCTAATGGACATATGCAGGAGCCGTTGATGTTACTCGATCCTTCGAGTGACGGTGCTGTGGCGAAGCGTTCTTGCTGGAACAATTACAAGTGATCATCAATATCCCCAATTTGAGGAAGCGGCTATCTGCCTTCGATGGGGAGGCTAAGTAATCAATATCGTAAGTCGGCTTCTATCAGTTGCTGCGTATCGAATATATTTATTCGGCCGTTGATGATACTACGATAGGGTATAAGACGTGCTCAATTAGGACATGTCCAATATGAAGTCGCCGTGCTGGTCGTATCGCAATCATCGCTACCAGCCAGCTCATGCTACGAGTGGCAAATACCAAGACTGAATCGTCCAAGACATAATTTCATAGTTTATTGATACAAATGCTACAGAGCTAACGGAATACTACACTATACAGAAATATATGTTTAACGCAGGTGGTCAGCGGGGACCTGGCACGAGAAGTGAACACGATTAAAAGAAGCGCACATAACAAATCGAACCACACTTACGCTGCCCAGGTTCAACGCAGATGCGATCTTGCTGTATTCCTCCTTCGTGGGGGTTACCGTGCCCGCGCAAACTGTGCATCGTTAGTCATATCGAGGATTGGCTGTGTCTAAGCGTACTTTGGGACATGCGGTTCTGATCGCTCTGAGTCCTGTCAGCGAGCTGCTGCGTGGTCATACCTGATCGAGAGTCATGATGTTATTGCAGTAATAGAACGTGTACAAGGACATGCGCACCAGTCTTGGTGAGAGCGCTGGAGAAGGCCTGGCAGACGGGCATAGTGAATGAGTTGAGGTAGATGTGGGGTGATTACAAGTTACAGGATAAGAGTCCCTGATATATTAGACCTATTTGACGGGTTTATATACCGCACCGATGACAGGTCAACTGACCAATCCGTAATGCACCATTGGCCACCGTATCAGCGATATCAGGGGTCGGACCCTGCCGAGAATATTATCTGATAAGGATTGATATGTACGTGTTTCACTCACAATTTGGAGCAACAGCAGACGTGTTTGGGAAAGAGATAAATATTTCATTGTGTTGGCTGCATTAAGCAGTGTCCGACTACACGTAAAATCCATGTAGTGTATCGCGATTTTCTGGTACGTTTCTATAAACATGCAGATGCGGCCTCGGCGCGAGCCGTGATACTAGGAGTAACTACTACTAGTATAGGGTGTGACACTGAGGCGGTACCCGGCCGCGGATGGAGCGCGGGACAGATGGTATAAATGGTGGTACCTCGGCTGGTTCCATCCTCACGGGTATGGGTCAGAGGATCTACTGAAGTTGGGTGCCCGCAGATATCCGCAGGTAGTTAGCACTTCAAGCAGCAAATGATTTTTGGCAGAGCCAAACTCTAAGGCCTGTTTGCTGAACTCCCAGCTACTGTTTAACCTGTCGTCGCAGAGGTGTGATCAGGTACGAACATCCCTAACAGTGCTGTACTATGAATCGATGGTTACTAATTGTCGTAATCAGGGCCTATCAAAATATCACTTCTAAGTTCTCGATGTTTTAAACTTGATGTGCGTACTACGTAGTGACTGGTACTATTTGGATGTGCAATCTTCATAACTACCTCTTGATCAATCAGATCCGTCTCAGTGGTGTGAAGAAGTGTTTGATTTCACCATCAGGTACATCCTGGGCGCCTGGGTGACCACGGGGTCACCGGCTACACATTCCACCCTATCGAAAACAAAAAGCATCTCCAATTCCTGTTCTACAGTCTCCTAAAAAAAGCGACGAGTCAAAGCAGAAAAGTCTGACCTCGAGATTCGGGACGAGAGTAGCAATGATATCATTGGTGTGTTATTGTGCCGTCCATTATAATGCAGATCCTGCAAACCATAGACCACATCCTCGAGATAACTCTGATTGATTATAGTCGTAGTTATCGTGTACCATCCATGTCTCTTACTATCCCCTGTGGGTGACCCGTACCATCTGGATCCACCCACGGATTCACCCGCACCCACGATACTGGGACCCGTACGGGTGCGGGTGAGCCTTCAGAATGCCCGCGGATTGAGTACGGGTGCCACCCGGGACCCAGGTGGACCCATGACACACCAAAATTGAGATCATAGTACATACATACGCAACGATGAATAATAGCATTAGCGGCCACTGCTTCTCATGTTCTCAGCTTCGCTGTGAATTTGGAGGAAGCTCGATGCTCATGTGGCCAGCCGCCATTCTGATTTATGGAATTTTTGAGGTGAATTAGCATGGAGGAAAACTTGAAACTTGATTGCATAACTTTCATATAACAAACCTGTCTTGTCACGGTGTCGTCACTGCAAGCTGAATTTCGCCAAGTACTAATGTTGTTATTTGTCAATATTTGTGCAGTTCCCCATAGCCGCAAAACCTTACTCCAGATTCCTCGACTCCAAGGCTCATATCGCTGAATATACCTCAAGCCCATCAAAATGGTGCGTATGCAGTTCCGTGCATCGTCTTGTGGTGTCATACGCCATCAATTTGAGCATTATTTCGCGATTTTGGCCTGTTGTTGAGGTGGATTGCAAGCTGACTTTTGGATGCATAGGCCCCGAAAAAAACCAAGGTCGCCAAAGAAGATAACACTGTTTCGCTCGGTCCTCAGGTCGCTGAGGGAGAGTTGGTCTTTGGTGTTGCACACATTTACGCCTCTTTCAACGACACTTTTGTCCATGTCACCGATCTTTCTGGCAAGGAGACCATCTCCCGTGTCACTGGTGCGCGTGATTCGCTATCTTGGTACAGATCTTCAACTAACTGATGATTATGAATAGGTGGCATGAAAGTAAAGGCTGATCGTGACGAGTCTTCTCCGTACGCCGCTATGTTGGCTGCTCAGGACGTTGCCACGCGCTGCCGCGAAGTCGGCATCACTGCCCTCCACATCAAGCTCCGTGCAACTGGTGGTACTGGTACCAAGACCCCTGGCCCCGGTGCACAGAGCGCCCTCCGTGCTCTTGCTCGTGCTGGCATGCGCATTGGGCGTATTGAAGACGTTACGCCTGTTCCTACCGACTCCACCAGGCGCAAGGTATGCGCTCTCACTCATCTCGAGGAAACTCTGTTATTAATTTTCTGACAGGGCGGTCGCCGTGGTCGTCGTCTGTGATCTCCATCTTCATGTCATTGCTATGAGATTCCCGAAGAGCCAAAAATTGCTATACATGTAATTGGAGTTACAAATAATATGTCGCCGTTCGACGCGCAGCAGGTTTTTACCTGCCCCGCGGTCGTTCACCTGTTAGTGTCTCTAGTATTGTGTTGCCAACGTCTTCGTGCTTCGTATCGACGCGTGATGAGCATGTGATGTACTTGAAATCTATTGAATTTTCTCTTTATTTTTACTTCAAATCACGTTTATGTACTTCCTCCATACTACCACAACACCGTACGGCCTCTTCGGCTTGAAGTCATTGAATGCGAGAAGCAGCTAGCAACGGAACTTACGATCGTGCATAAATTCTTGCAGAAGATCTTGGACTGGACTATATCTTCTACTCTGAGGCCTGCATCATAGGAGACGAGTCTGAAATGGCCGGTCTGGGTGAAAGTCTGCATAGACATCATGTCTGTGCCTGCCACCAAATCTGGCCGCACGTTCAGCATGGCTCTGGCGGTGTTTGAAGCCACCAGCGGCCGACACTGGCAACGCCTGCCGCTGTCACACATTGCATCCCGTGGGCGGGCAGGAAGAGACAAGGGAAGGAGAAGATCGTCGACGTTGCCCAATTAGAGCGGAGTGCATCCCTCGGGCGGCGGACACCGAGTCAGGCAGTGTGCTTGCAGATTGGTCATTCTTCTGAATCGACAATGCCAAATGTTCCCCATGATGTGAAAGCGGTCGACAAATTTACGCTGATTGTTGTAATGCTCAACAATACTTTACTTTATATAAATACCATTCTCATTCGTTCACCGGTTCGCTGGTGCGCGGCGGGCGCTGTGTGGCAGTGTGGAGCTGATGAGTGGGCACCTCTGATTTGTCAATTGATCCCAGACAGACTGGTGGCCGCTCTGTGCAAACGCGCACCCAGACCGGCCGTAATCTGCACATTCACAGGAGGTGACGACGCGGACCTATGACCATGTACGTTTCCCTTTCAATCATATTTAAAACTGATCACCATGCGTCGTTTAGTGCTGCTATTCATCACAATGAAATTGTCGACATTGTGGCGCTATGTGCGCTCTCCACGAGTTGCCTTGTTGTAACTTAAGCAACCGGTGTCGTAGCGGCGACGATATCGTATCGTAGTATGTCATTGGGCACAGTCATCTCTTTTCAAGAACCTCATATCCGGCGCCCTGCTCACTTCCTCAGGAAGCATCCCGGCTTATCGTATCCCCTATAGCTTTTTGTTGACGAGTGCCACAACCTACAAGTATAGACAGAAGCCTTGGGAGTACCGCCAAGACACAGAATTCACCAACACCTGCAGGATGCAGGATGCAGGACGCGACGACGGAGACAACAGATTGCAGACGGATCACCCCCAAACTGTAAACCGCGTCATGATGCTTGCAGCATATTGCGGTAGGCAAAAATTGGGGGCGTTGATCACTAGATGATGATCCAGAGATGCAATAAGATCAAATGGGCCCTGTTTCTTGCCAAGAAAAAGGACCTCTCCGTTGTTCCAAACTGTTTTGGAGGTGGGACAGTATACGCTGCCACCATGAGACTAATGTGGGACGAAGGTTTTCCACCAATGGGGAGAAACGAGAGGAGAAAGCCTCCTGCAACACAGGGAGAGAGGCGAGCTTGATCCCAGAGAGTAGAGTCGGTTGTTGTGAGGCAAGAGGGTCTATGGTGTTTGAGGTGCCAACGCAGAAGTGCCAGTATAACGACTGTGGTGTAGGGGAGAATAGGTCACTTGGAGTGTTCCAAGTCAGGTGTCGCTTTATGAGCTCCCCTGGATGTGAATCGGACTGTGAGCTCAAAAAATAAGAAGTCTACACCATCTTGGTGAAGAAAATTGAACGGCAAAAATGGTCCCTCGAAATGTGATAGTGACACCCATCGTAAGACTCGGAGGATATCTTCTGAAGCCGATTTGGGACAAAGTCTGGGACACGACAGGCACCTCGAAGCGAAGTATCTCGAAATCTTGATGTATCCCACTTATACGAATCAACCACAGTAAGGACTACCTCTGCCGTCGGCTTGCCCGATTTTCCGTTCAGGTCGCTACGACAGATCGAGAGAGGAATTACAGTCCTACAGCTTGCACAATGGAGAACGATGCCGATTGCTGATGGACACAGAAGCTGGCGAGAAAGACAACATCCGCTTGTTGCAACGAAGACATCACGATGGTTATTATCGGGCAGGCACATTAAAGGGACAGAGAACTTGCGAGCACAGAAGAAAATGGATCGTGGGTGGAAAGGTGTAATGGGCAGCGAGTAAGAGGCAGGAAAAGTGCTGGGCAAGCAAGGTTTATGATGGGTAGACAGAGTTGAAACTTAAGAGCTTGACTGTCATGACGGTCGTTATCATTGGCAACACCGTTCGAAATTCGAATTCCGACATTATTCGTGCGTCTCTGCACTATGTCTGTATGACTGTATACACCACGGCGAGCCTCAAGCTACCTTTAAGTTTTGCAAACTCTGAATTAAGCGCTCCGTTCCAATTCAGCATGCACAATCTCTTTCTAAGCGCTAAAGCGAAGTCACCCTCTACCTCTCGCAGTAGGTCGCATCCTACGGATACAACAGTTGGCTGTGTCGTTGGGTATCCGTGAAATTGGCTTAGGCCACCCCGAGGCTTTCGAAACCGACAGAGAGCAGCAGAGATGATCTTGCCCACCATGTACCCGACATTCAGCGCTGTCCCCCAAATCTGTAGATGTTTTTCGAAATGGCTAGATGCAAGACTTAACATCATAAATATCTTTCAAACTAGTGGGTCTTAGCTTGTACTGCGAGTCCTCATACTCATTGTGTTCTTGCCAGAACATACTATTTTACACGTTCCAAGCGTAGGGTAATGCATGTTGACGCTATATTGTCGAAAGACAGCTGAAGCTCGCTATAAGCTGATGAGGAGCCAGCCTGAATCACATCATTTATCGCAATAGGCACGAGGGGGGGGGAGTTCCCAGTTAAACAGTGGCACAGAACTGGATGTTACTGTGACTCTTCAGGCTACAAGAAGCTTGGTCCATTCTGCTTAGGAGTCAGTATTCAAGGATTCTTGGGGTGAATTTTGTTATAATCCGGTATAACGCACGCCAGCCCTCTGAATCTAAGTGTATGTTTACCGGTACGTCTTTCCCTGATACTTCAATATATGTACCAGTTTCTACATTATGATGGACAGTCGGATTCGTCCGAGATCCGGGGACGTGTACCAAGCCTGCCCCAAGATATCTATGAATCCCACAAGCTACCGCTGCCCGCTATATCGGTCTTTCTCTCAGTACAAATGAACATGATCGACATTCGAGTTCAGACAGCATCCGCGGCACCTGCTGTTTTGTCACCTCTTAGTTCATACCTCAAACCGCCACGCTACAGGGGGAGTTTCAAACACACAGAACCTGTCAAAATTTACGGGATATCACCCATTACAGAGGGGCTCTCACCTCCTGGCATGCTCTCGTTTGCTCTCGGATGTTTCAAGGATCAATCACCTGGAAGACCTTGAAAGATTGAGCTCACCTCCAATATAGAGAGATTTCCGATATCGCTGCTTTCAGCTAGACGGTGAGGAAGAGGAAAACTCTGTCATTTCCATCCTATTTTGACTATCCTGATTATTCATTGTAGTTCTCTGTCAACTTTCTTACTATTCTGCGTTGTTTGTTGTGAAATTTTTGTGCTTCATTGTACGACCAACTGGACAGTTGCAACTTCGTATTGGTGCGACAGGGAGGTGGAAATTATTGCCTAATACAGGGAGGTAGACGCCTTATGTAGCCGTTGTGTTATATATAAGCCAGAGGAGCTCCTACTTTGCGTATCTTGCCGCGATCTCGTTCTGTATCCACAGCAAAGTTTTCACGATAAAACAAAACATCTTTACTTCAGGACTCACATCCAGAGTTCCCAATGGCAAGTATCAACACTGAGCGTCTCAGAGAAAGATTTGGGCGTTTTCAAGTTCTTATCAAATGCAGGCAAAACAACCATCCTCCAGAAGGTCTGTAACATCACAGACTGTGGTGTTACTGTAACACTACAGTCTGTGGTGTTACAGACCTTCTGAAGGATGGTTGTTTTGCTTGCATTTGATAAGAACCTGAAAATGCCCGAATCTTTCTCTCACAGACGACCCAGAAATTCAAGATACCAAAGGAAACAAGGTGCGATGATGATCCATGCCACTCACGTGTCTATTGTTGATCGGACGTGGGCAGATCTATGATTCCATCGTGACATCCTCAATCAAGGTATGCACACCACTTACTCCGGGAATACACACGCTGATAAATACTCAGCGTGGAAATCACGACATCACAAACGACATGGTGTTCAAAAGCAATCCCGGTTTTATCTTTCACGACTCGTGCGGTTTCGAAGCGGGCTCTGAAGACGAATTCGAGAGCATGAATAATTTATCTCAGAACGTGCAAATGCGACGAAATTGGAGGAGCGAATACATGCCATCTGGTAAGTAACTCCCTTCTGGTGTTCCACGCTTGTTGATTGCCATCAGGTATTGCATTCCGATGGATGACCCTTGGCGAACATTCCAGCGGTCGGAGGAAAAGTCCTTCCTTGAGTGCGATACTGGGCACAGTAAGTTTGCAATTCTATTGTCCCGACTCTACTCAGACTAAACAATCTATCTTCAGTTCCCGTGGTCGTGGTATTTACCAAGTTCGAAGCACTGCGTCCGATTGCATTTGGAGAAACCAAGAAGGACGTGAGAGGGTTATCGGGTGAAGAGCGTTCAAAGAGGATTGCCCAGCAAGTCGAAGAAGTCTTCATGAAGACAGGTGTTTTGAACCGATTATGCGATCCCAAAAACCGTGCTCGTCCAAAGTCCCATGTGCGTTTGGATAGTAAGTGGTCCAGATTGGCTTATCCAATGCCAAGCTTGATATTACTTATCATGCTAGATATGGACAAACCAAATACAAACTGCAACATTCTGCTAGAACACACCTCTCTGGCATTGGACAACGAAGAATTACAGTTCTGCTTGATTTCGACACAACAATCAAACCTGGGGCTTTGTATAAAGTGTGCCGTTGCGTGAGTCACAAAGTTGCAAGTCATATTTTTGTGCTGACATCATACAGAAACCTTGTTGATCGTGCACATTCGCCATTCTATTACGAACTGGACCAGCTTGACATTGCTAAGTGGTTTCCACAACTCCATGTAAGATGAAGATTGATTCGATCTGACGATAACTTGGTAATGGTGCTTACGGATGGTAAATATCGAGCGCTGAAACTATAGACATTCTGATATATTTTTCTTGATTGTAGTTCTCCATTGATAATAGCAGGTAGGATCGTGGCTTGATTACCATGGTCAATGCTGATGCCTTGGTGTTGCTCGCTTGTTGACAGTGGGTAAGTGCTTTGATGGTTGTAGCCTCGACCCATGCTTATGATCCCCTGGCTTGCTGCTGCTCGCCTGTTGACAGTCTGTAAGTGCCTTGATGGTTTCTAGTCCTAGACCGATGCTTATGATCCCTGTGTATTGCTGCTGCTGGCCTGTTGACAGTGGGTAAGTGCCTTGACGGTTTCTAGTCCTCGACCGATGGTTAAGATCCCCATGGCTTGCTGTTGTTCGCCTGTTGACAGAAAGTAAGTGCCTTGACGGTTTCTAGTCCTCGACCGACGTTTATGATCCCTATGGTTTGCTGCTGCTCGCTGTTGATAGTTGGTAAGTACCTTAATGGTTTCTAGTCCTAGACCGATGCTTATGATCTCCATGGCTTGCTGCTGCTCGCCTGTTGACAGAAAGTAAGTGCCTTGATGCCTTTTAGTCTTCAACAGATGCTTATAATCCCCATGGCTTGCTGTTGTTCGCTTGTTGACAGAGAGTAAGTGCCTTGATGGTTTCTAGTCCTCGACAGATGCTTATGATCCCCACGGTTTGGTGCTGCTCGCCTATTGACAGTGGGCAAGTGCCTTGACGATTTCTTAGTCCTCGGTCGATACTTATGATCCCCATAGCTTGCTGCTGCTTGCTCGTTGATAGAATGTAAGTGCCTTGATGGTTTCTAGTCCTCGACCGATGTTTATGATATCATGGCTTACTGCTACTCGCCTGTTGACAGGGCGTAAGTGTCTTGACAGTTTCTAGCCCTCGGCCGATGCTTACGATCCTCATCGCTTGCTGCTGCTCGTCTATTGACAGGGCGTAAGTGCCTTCACGGTTTCTGGTCCTTGAACGATGGCTTGCTACTGCTTGCCTGTTGACAGTTGGTAAGTGCCTTGACGCCTTCTAGTCCTCGACCGATGCTCATGATCTCCATGCCTTGCTATTGCTCCCCTATGCAGCATGAAAGTATTTTTAATGGTTTCTCGTCTTCGACTCATGCTTATTATTCTGATGCCCTGCTGCTGCACACTTGTTGATAGAACGTACGTACTTTTTGATGACTTCTGACCTTTGCTGATCGCTGCTACTTACCTGTTGACAGGTTGTAAGTTCGTTTTCCATCTGCAATCCATGAGGATAAGTCTCAAATCTTACTGTTGTTTTTAGCACGCGGTAGGTGTCGTGATTATGTCCTGTATAGAAGTGATACTGTGTAGTATAATAATGCTAACTTATTTTTGTGGTCTGATGTAAGTGTCTTCCATTTTATCAGATGGGTTGAATTGTCATTTTATTTCTATAATAATGCATAGTTTGTTGAGTATCCCTCCTTGATAACTCATTTCTATGTTCACTCATCTTGGATATTCTCTTGCCCCGTGCAGAATGTGAGTCATTTGACGCTCATAATGTGGCACATCATGTGTTGATCGCTTTGACTGCCTCTTTCACTCTATAGTATGTGAGTATACTTATTTCAATTGCTAAGCCGTATTGTATTCATCACGTGTTCGCAGGATGTGTGTGAATCATATCCTCTCTAGATATGACAGTGCTCCACTGACACACCATCTGATCTAGCTCGTATGTCCACGGATGGCAGTCTTCACCGTGACATAGTGATTCTCATCCAGTTCCAACTCCTGACAGTTTGTAAGTTACCTGGGGGCATAGTGTTCATTGTCTACAATCTAGTGGTTGATTAATTACAATTGTCACGGTCCAACAAATAGGATGTACGTCTCTACTTTTATTCAAATGTCAAGAAGTTTACAACCTCATGATTTTGGCATTCCTTTCCCATAGGAGGTAACTACTTCGCTATGTTCAAGTTGATTATGATACTCATACCTTCAACCTGTGACTAGGGTATGATCTTCAAAGATGCCGCTATGCACATCCTTCGGCCTGTGGTAGGTTGATTTTCCTTCGCATTGATCCTCAGCGCTGTAAGAGTGTGCAACAGGCTGCGAAGGGATCGATTTTCACTGCTGCGAACGGAGTCATTCATACTGGCATTGGTTAGTTTCTTACCGCATGATTGATCGTAGTCCTAATAACAGGAAGCAGCCACCATTATCGTCCTCGAGTATTACGCCTTCTCCTCCCGCACAAGAATATCCGGCAGCGCCTCCAGTTTTCTGTGGCCTACTGCCTGCGACCTCCCACGGCTGTCGCAGTGGAAAAAGGAGCGAAGGAAATTTCTAGTCAAGGCCATAAGAAATGGGAACTGGGGAAGAAGATTTTTGAGTTCATCCTTGAGCATCGCGTGTGTATGTCCCTCACCTCGTTGTAAGCTCGGAACTCGAAGTTCACCAGCAGCCTGCAGCCAAAGCATTGGTCACGAAGTAGATGATGCTCGAGCCCAGTTTCCTTTTTCGATGTGTTTTCCCCTGCTATGCGTTTGTGTTGTGTACAATACCAAGCACACCAGCTTCAACTCCTCTTGTGCTGTCTTCTTACTTCCATGCTCTTCCCTGTACTATGTAATATACTGGGCGCTCTAGCTTCAACTGCTGAGCGCCGCAGACTATATCGGGTTTCAACACCCATTTTTCAGATCCCAAACGGTCATTTTGACATGTGAATCGACTTACTTCTTCTGCCCAAGGCTCTGAGGGTTCTCCTTGCTTTGAGGATATCCCGGCACAACGAACACCAGCAAGTGCAATGTTGGCCATTTGGTGGTCACCATCCGGCATGAAAAGTCGGACCCGGAGAGTAGACCCGTCCCACACTTGTTCCACGAGTGCTAAAATATGATTTAAACCAAGTACTGTGGTCGTAATAAGGCGTTATACCGTCAATAGACTTCCCCCTCCACTCTGAAATGAATACTTGCTCGTCGCTTGGCATTGTCCGGTGCACGACGCGGGCCTGCGGAAATAACAGAAGCAATGACAATTGTATGGCAGCTGAGAATACGCACCTGGGGACCATGAGAATTCCATAAGCCTTTTCCTGTCGCCTTTGCTTCAGCTTCGATGACACGTTTTCGGATATCGTCCTCCGTAGGGGCCCGTTTCGATTCCTTGACTTTGGCCCAACCGTTCTTCAGTATCTCAGAAGCAACATCTACGCCCTTGATTTCAGCAGTGACAAGGTCACGGGTAACATCGCCGTTGGAAGGAAGACTATGTGTTGAAATATATGAAATCTCTTTGCCTACCGCCAATGTACGCAGAAAATCACGAGACTCAAACGCCCATGGCTGGAAACAACTTCAATCAGTGCTAACGAGACACACAAAGATTGTATCTTACTTCGTCCTCTCGATTCTGGCTTCCCATTCTCGGAGCCATGACATCAGCAAGATGCAGGATCCTGCGGAGTGTAGCAGGTCAGATCGTTTTGCTTTCCCGTCAGACTTGTCTGAGTTGCACACCTTTCCCTGGGACTCTCAGGCTGCCCTTGTGGTCTTGTATGTCCACGCAAAACAAGGGTGTCGCTAGAGATGACGACTGGGTTTCATGCCTTAGGATTAACAGAATGCAGAAAACGGAACGTGTTGATGCACGCACACTTTACAATCTATACGCAAGGAGTCAAGGATAGGAAAATGAACAAAACATTTAGACCTACAGCTTTGAGCGACATTCTGCAAGTTTATCCAAGAGATGCTTGGACAAGAGGTAGATACAAACTAGGCGTCATTGCCGGCGATAATCTTTCTTTATAACTAACAATCGCGGTGAGAAAGACGAATTCGAAATCCAAATGGAGCAATGAATATTCATTATGGAAAGCCAGGCCACCGTGCTCGACTTCCAAGGCTTCCACCTTCTCAGAACCTTCCTAGTAAGTAAAGTGCTTCCATTAGCCTCCGAACACCCTGTGTAACTATTCTAATACGTCGTGTAGAATTATTCCTGCTACCATAAGAGTTGGGTTGTATCATGTTTTACTACTGGGACCTCATTCAAATCGGTCGTCTTTCTGCGTCTGTTGCTTTTGACCTTAAATCGTATTCTTCTCTCGTCTTCTTCGATTGCTCGTTCGCTCGGCCAAGTTCACGTCTCGCTGAAATCCCCATGGCCTCAGTGATCCATTGCTGTACTCTCACTACTAGTGTCGAGTTCGAGGTTGCGATGTTATGTTTAGAATGGATTAGATTGCTGCGTGGCCACCGTTCTTTGGCCCTCACTTGTGGGAAGATGAGATTCCCATCTCCAATCCTCCATGTCTGGTCTTCAAGGTGGTGACAGTGTCTCATTGTCCTCGTTTTTTTAGTATTTGCTGATTGCCTTCTGTGTTTCTAGAAACTCCATGTATCCTTAGTGGTAATGTCAATCATATTGAACCTGCTGCTAATTATGGCAAATTAGAATTATCTCAGTCTTCGTCCCTCGTCGGAACATTGTGAGTCGCCAAGTGGAATAGTTACTTAAGGCTTTAACCAGACCAGTGTGGTTACCACAACAGAATCAAAATATGTTTCTCCTGAACTACGCGGGTTCAAAACCTGCTGAACTACAGTCTTTTTCTACTGAAACACACTTTGACATTCGTTCATGGATGGTTTCTTTGGAAAATCATCGTAACTGGTCTTAGCTGGTGGTTGCCACAACAGAATCAAAATCTGCTTCTCTTCCACTGCAGGTTTGAAACCTGCTGACGACAAGTTTTTTTCTATCGGAACACACCTTGGGATTTACTCATGGATGGTTTCTTTAGAAGGCCATATTAACGGGTTTTAGCCAGGTGGTTGCTACAACAGAATCAAAATCTGTTTCTCTTGGATTGTACAGGTTAGAAACCTGTTCAACTACAGTTTTCTATTGGAACACACTTTGGCATTCGTTCATAGATGATTTCTTTAGAAGTTCATCATGACTGGTCCTAGCCAGATGGTTGCCAGAACAGAATCAAAATCTGTTTCTCTTCCGATGTGCAGGTTTGAAACCTGCGTCGACAAGTTTTTTGTCTACTGGAACACACCTTGGCATTCACTCATGGATGGTTTCTTTAGAAGTTCACAACAACTGGTCTAGTCTGGTAGTTGCTACAACAGAATCAAAATCTGTTTCTCTTGCATGGTGCAGGTTCGAAACCTGCCGACGGCGAGGTTTTGTCTATCGGAACACCTTGACATTCACTGGTGGATGGTTTCTGTGGAAGTTCACCGCAACTGGTTTAGTCTGGTGGTTGCTACAACAGAATTAAAATCTGTTTCTCTTGGACTGCAGGTTTGAAACCTATTGACGATGAGTTTTTTTTCCTGTCGGAATACACCTTGACATTCACTAGTGGATGGTTTCTTGAGCAGCTCACCATAACTCGTCTTAGCCAGATGGTTGCTACAACATAATCAAAATGTGTTTCTCTTGGACTGTGCAGGATCGAAACCTGCTGAGGCCGAGCTTTTTTCTATCCGATCACGCCTACATATTCACTCATCGATAGTTTCTTTAGAAGTTCACCACAACTAGTCTAGTCTGGTGGTTGCTACAACAACAGAATCAAAATCTGTTTCTCAGGTTTGAAACCTGGCGACCTCGAGGTTTTTTATCGGAACACACCTTGATATTCACTCATGAATTGCTTTTTTTGGAAGTTCACCGCAACTGGTCTAGCCTGGTGATTGCTACAACAGACTTAAAATCCGTTTCTCTTGGACTGTGTAGGTTCGAAACCTGCCAGTAACAACTTTTCTTCCAAGCAGAACACCTTGTCACTGATGAATAGTTTCCTTGAATATTCATCTTAGCCCCTGTCCAAATTGTTATCGCAACATTAATATTTGCTCCATGGCGAGTCATGCGTCCGAAACACTAATTATATTGGGTGTTGTGGCTCGTGAGGCTGCCGCAGCTTTTATGTAGATCCTCTTCGGACTTAGTCGATTGCATATTGGATGGATTGGTGTCTGTAGACGTGTCTGCTATATCAGGCGCTGATCTATGGACTACTGCACAGAGTATTGCCTATAGTGATTTTAAAATGCACTCGCGATCAAGAAGAACTTTGCTGATAAAGAGTCCTATGAACGTTCTTTTCTATCGGGGCACATATAAGGTGTGTCTAAATCATTAATCGTTGCGATCACAGCTCACCGCGACCAAGGTGGAACATTTGTCTGAGCCAAAACTTCTAGATCTGGAAGCCATCATTGCGTTTTGGCATGGTTTATGTTTCGCAGGCACAAGCTATTCATTGTCTGATATATTTCTTGCAGCCGAAGCTCCAGGCCTGTACACGCATTAAATAACTGAATGTCAATAATTTTTAATTTTTTCGAACAGTCGCGAGTCGCACAAGGTGTTCGGAGGTCAATAGAAGCTATTTACCTTACTAGGAAGGTTCTGAGAAATAGAAGCCTTGGAGGTAGAGCACAGTAGTCTGGCTTTCCATAATTCATATCTATGCAGCAACACACCGTCCGTCTCACAGAGGCGGTTGGCAAAAGTACTCGAAGATGTGTCTTTAATCACTCGATAATTCGTAGACCAGGGACATTGACATTCGAATCCCATTTACTTGTGAATCAATGACGCTCCTGCGGAATGATTATTGTAGAGATATGCCCTTATGTCGAAAAATCAATGTGGTGTCCAAGTTCAACTATAGGCGTACAATAATTATCACATCTAATATAATAAAGCACGAATAACCACCGGCTCGGGTGCTATTGCGTCCGCCCCGTCATGCTGCGTTGTTTTTGCGCTGCATGTTGCGAGCGCTATTGCGTCCACCCAACCACATTTAATGGTTGCCAAGGGCTAACACTAGCGCGAACCGTACTCGACCTTCACACAGATCCTTTTGCACACAGTCAATTATACACTGCGCTGTCGAGAGTCAGAACGCGAAGAGACTCTCTCAGAGTGTCTATTCGGAGAGACGAACGAAAAGCAAGACCGCGCAAATGTTGTTTTTCATGACTTGCTACTATAAAATCCAAGAACTTTGAGCCGACCGGAGGCGCATCCTTGTAATTGGTAGGTCTTGACGGAGTTCGAAACATAACCTGGAATGCCCTGGACCATCAATTTCACCGTTTGACGTCAAACGCGAACGATATCGTTTCGCTATCCACAGCTTGCACAACTCAGACAACACCCGGATGGGTTGCATATGGTTTTGTTTTAACTTTTAGTACAACTTTTCGTGCACTTAAAGAGTCATCCGATAGACCAGAAGCCAAGCAACCTACGTTGGCGCCTTTACATTTCTTGATCATTTAATATTCACTGACTCATGATGAGGGCCCGCTCGGTTCGTATCAGTTTGATAATATGGACAGCTTCCTGTCTCATTAGCACACTTGTCCGATTGGAGATCATCGCTAGTTGTGCGCTGGTGCTACTTACATGCTGATAAGTTTCACATTCAGGAACTCAAAGTTACCATTACATCATGCGTGATCTGTAACAAGTGATAGTGTGCGTGGGTGGTCTTATGGCCATATAATAGGTCAGAATAGCCCGAAAGGAGGTTACACATAAGTCGTTGCATCAAGTCTCAGGTACAGTCACCACAGGGCAGCCTTTTAAAAACCCTTTATATAGGTTATATATCCTCGCAACTGTTCTCTTTACTGCTGCTCCTAACCTAAGGTCAGGTGTCTGACCTTCTCCAATTGGTTATTCAGTGGCATCATTCCTTGTCCGAGTTTAGATAACTCGCCACTCTACAATGTACATGCTAAATGGAGTCTCTTGGTTTGTTGGATTGACTCGAGCAACAAAACCTACAGTATTACAAAAGGGGCTTAGCATAAGCGCGTATCGTAAAAGAAGCATACTAAAACTTACAATGCCGACTAATTGAGCGGCATGGCACCACAAAACCCACGGACATCTGCTGATCACCGAGCGCCCAAGCAACAGAGTCTTCAATACACCAACTTGAAGATCACAAAGCATCCAAGTTATGAACATACTTTATCCCCTCTGAAATGTCGCCTGTCCCTCCAGAGATGCTTGGGGCAGAACTGCCAGGTGAAGTCATACAGCTACTAGATCTGCCATTCCTCCTCAAACTGTTAGCGCTCATGTGTGGTAAGTTACACATACATTTGAATTCTCTGTACGGCAATACTGAAATATCGCAGAGTTGTTCCATCAGGTCTTAGGCAGCAACCACGAGGTAGTATTTTAGGACCCTTTATATAGTAGGCCATATATCTTCGCAATTGTTTCTGACTCAGTTACCGCCTTACCACTGCTTATGTCTGATATTTCTAACTCACTTACCGCCATACCGCTGCTCATGTCTAACCAGTCAACTAATGATACTGCTCCACAGGCATTCCGACCATTAGTACATGATCAGGGCTCTTCCGGCGAACAATTCAATTGAAAAACAGACTCCCTTGTTTGGTGGTGTATTTGCTACATATTCAAGAGGCACCCCAGGCCAATCTGCATTGGTTCGAAGACCCCACGGCCGGGCAAGAGCTGCATGATCGGTATCTGCAGCGTATCCAACAAATCAGCGTCGTGGTGAGTTGGTATGGGCATCATTCATTCAAATTGATTGCATTAATGTGTTCTGGCACAGCAAGGGCTCGTACTTACCACTGCGGCGGTTTTTATCACCACAAATCCACCAAGTCGAGAAGTACAAGATATCGACTACACATCTTCTGCATCTTACGCCTGTTTGGCGGAGTCCCTTGTCTTTTCGTTGTTTGGGATACTCTTCCAACTGCAGTTATATACCTCTGGATCCATGTTTCAAGAACATAGGACTGTAACGGTACGCATTATCGATTGTCAGTATGGCAGGTCAGAGTTGACCTCATCACAGATCACGGAGTGCTGAAAAATATTCTGGTACCTCCTGAGTTTGGTCATACCAATCATTGTCTTTGCCATATCAGTGGTGCTTTTACTCATGGGTAAGCAGCTCATCTCGCAATGCGTGATCGTAACTTACACAATTCATCAGCCATTGTGCTCACGGCGTTCACATCTCACACTAAAGCTGTTCAACTCTGTGTTAGCATAACATTTGCTTGCCTTGGCGCTTGTTACTTGGTGGTGGCTCTGGGTTTATCATCCCAATGGAAATGGATCCGTGGTAGTGTGAGAACTCGAACAGCGAACCAACCTGTGACAGGCAGACAACCTGTACCAAGCAGGCAAATCGGCGAACGGGTGTAACAAGCAGTCGTGTTTGTTAGTAACAGTTTCACAAGGATAATAACTGATATTCTAGTTGCCATCCATTTCACTGGTCATTCAATATTCTGAAAGTGGTGTTTGAGTTGTTCGGATCTAAATAATTCATATTCAGTCGCTACTTTACATTGTGCATGCAGCAGTTTCTTGCTTTCTTCGCAAACTTTCTGCAGTCTATTGTACACACGTTTATTTACAGAGATCTAGAGCTTGAATCTTTATGTACATGCTCAAATGTGTTCTAAATTTGGAATTTAGGCTTGGGTTTCTTCACACAGTCACGTGCACAGAGATTTCGCTAGCGCCAGATAAAAATAAAACCGAGTTTCGCTGAACTACACGGTCGCTGGCAAATCCGAGTTACTAGCGAAATTAAGCGTAGTACTCACACGTTTCTACAAAATATTGTTGCGCATGATCGATATCGACGATGATCTCTTGAGCTCGTTCGACAGCAAGCCGTGCTACTGCTGCTACACAGCTATTTCTGTTTCACGAAGCAAGTAATGCGCTAATACCCTTGCATTCGCAACGCAACCAGTGAATCTGCAACATGAAGAGCATCACGATACCGCTCACCCTCCACAACATCGTGACGGTTCTTTGACGACAAAATCTGTCGTTAGCCTAGTAAGGGCCGGTGACCGGTAATTGCTGAGGGTCTCGCTAGTTCTCACCTTTCTTGTTGTTGCCAATACCCATGGTGAATTTTACCATCCTCGCAGGAGGATACACCTCCTTCATCGCCTCGTATATGTTCAATAGCGAGACGAACAATTTGACATACTTGAACCAGTACATCACTGGCGGTAATCCATCGTGGATAATCTCACACCCTACGAACAAAAGTATTCTTTAGTGCGTGTCCTCATCTTGTGTTAGTATCTGCGCGTGTCCGCTAATGGCTTTGATTGATTACGCAGTGCAGTCAACGAGAACGTCCCTACAGGAGCACTACAATCATTCACGGTTGAACCTGAAGGAGCACTCACTCTTGTTGATACTGCATACTCTGGAGGAAGTGGCCCGCCGTATTGCGGCGGTCTCTCTACGGGTCAGGTAGCCATAGTCAACGTACGCCATGATTCTCTCTTTCTTTTTGAAATTGATGCTGAGTTTCTATTAGTACGGTTCCGGAACTGCACGTGTCATCCCCACGACCACAGATCCGTTACATTTCTCCACCGATGGCAGCACCATTGTGACATTCCCTGTCCCAACTACTGGAACGCAGGGCGTGTCCGAGCCGCACATGATATACCAATACGGTGAGGAGCTCTTGATCCCTGACAAGGTACGTTTTGGACCTTGCATCTTGTGATTTGTAGTTCCGCTCACCACGAGCGGCTTTTTTTAAAGGGCAACGACAAGATCTGGCGTCTTGGCCAGAACGGCTCACCAGGTGACTTCTCAGTACACGGTCAAATCGCACAGCCGATCGGCAGTGGCCCACGGCACACCCAGATTTACGGTGAGTTCGTCCCGTTTCACATTCTGTCTCGCTAAGCCAGAACACAGAAAACCAGCTCTACACAATCCATGAGCTCGCGAGTACCCTGACACTCCAAGACTTCCCCGCATATCCCAATTCCTCTACTCCCATTATCTCCAACGTTTCCATTGTCCCGCATTACCAACCCGCAGGCTCCAGCTTCGCAGCTGCTGAAGTCCTTATCCCACTTCCAACAGCCGAGTTCCCGACCCCTTATATCTACACTTCGAACCGCAATACTGGTGTACAGGACCCACGCGGGGATACGATCGCCATTTTCGAGAATGTGCATAACCAGCTGGTCCTAAGGAACCAGGTATACACGGGCCTGAACCAGATTCGCGGCATGATGCATGGACAGCAAGCCGGTGAGGGCGGTGAGGGATATATTGTGGCTGCTGGGTCTGCTGGCACTGCTGGCGTCAAGGTGTTCAAGCGAACGGAGGGAGGCGCGAATTTGGAAGAGGTTGCAGTGAATGCAGAGCTTCCGACGCGCACGAGCTTTGTGTGGTTGAAACAATAGATGACCAGACACTCACTATCAGCACAGGCAGTCTGTTGTCTAATATAGAATCTACATTCATGCTTCTAGGTCTAGGTGTGATAGTACTGGTACTATGGTAGGTGTGTTCTATGTATCATGAATTCGTTCGTTGCAAGAGCTGGACTTGCTCGTCCTTGCTCAAACCCATGCGACCTCTCCAATGACGAGGACAAATAGGAGTCTCATTAGCGTTGCGCGGGCGTGTTGGTGATGCCAGAATAGCATCTATAATTTTTGGCACATCCCCAGGCTCTACTTCACCTAGCCTGCAGAATTAACATCAGATAAACGCACGCACAATAACACGCGATTAGCAGGCGCCAAACATACCACTCTCCGTGCGGATACACAAGGATATTTGCTGCATATCTAGGATTGCGTCACATATGAGCGATTGGCACCAAGTGAAGAGAATGTGTGCATACTTGTGCCCTCCGACATGTGCCACTTCTGCAAGCTTAATGCAGGTACTGGGATCGCTCGGGTCTGCATCTCTGCGCTTGCGCAGCTCATCCTTTATGGCTCGGACAACTGCTCCCCCAGTGTCTCCGCACCGACAATCGCGTGAACCATGAGTACAGACATATAAATGCACATCATCTGGATTCGAGGACACAGCACCAGAGCCATCCTCAGTATGCACCCTCAATTGTTCCTCCACCTCCTCAATATTGTCCATGGACACCGTAGTCTCAAGCTTCCCTCGCGGATGCGCGAACGCTGTCAGATGATATTCCTGCTTGTCCTCTTCCCCAGGTGGTCGTGCACAAATAGACTGTTGGTCCTCAGACCACGAAAAATTGACAGACCCGCCCCATTTGGCGGTGCGTAGAAGAAGCGCGCGTTGGACGGGAGTTGCGTACTTGGCGGGATACTCGCTGGGCGGCTGTGGGGTATGCAAGAGGATGTAGCACCGGTGCGCAGGGGCTGTACCAGCGAGCTCTGATGTGGATGTGGCGGTGGTGGATAACGACCGCACGAGCGCTTTGAGCGCACGGAAAGCTGGCATAATGGAGGACCAATGTCAAGTTATGAACTAATTCACAGAACTGCGGTGATCCGCCATACACGTGACTGATGCGTTTCAATTTCACGATCATCGGTGTCACATAATGGTGTTGTGCCAGCTTATGTAAAAGCTAGCTCACGTTTGCATACTCTTATTCTGAAAGTTTACTTTTTATTTTCTATCTAATCCTCCTTAGGCCACATCATGGCCAATAATGTTAGTGCCACTGCACACAAGATATCTCCCTCCAGTCCCCGTCACTCTGCCTTGTCCGCCAAAGCTAGGCTCAAGTCTAGTCACCGCCACGTACCCACATGCAGTCGGTCCTGTTGTTATATCAGCGAACACATCAGTACTATAGGCGTTGAGTACGTCAACTCTTTCTCTTTCTTTTGTTCTCGCCACCATCGCCCACGTTAAACTTCGCGAGTGCATTCTAAATCACTGTAGATAAGTATTCTATGCAGTGGTCCTCAGATCAGCACCTGATATTGTACTAATTGTAGACACGTCTACAGACATCGATTCCTCGAATATGCAATTGACTAAGCCCGAAGAGAAACTACATAAAACCCGCGGTAGCTTCACGACACACAATATATAATCAGTGTTTCGAACGTGTCCGAAGGCACGACTCGCCATGGTAATATTGCAACAACAATTTGCACAGAGGCCAAGACCAGCTAAGATGAACCTCTAAGGAAATCGTCAGTGAAGTGTTTTGGAAGAAAAAATGACCTCATCAGCAGGTTTCGAACCTACACAGCCCAAGAGAAACAGATTTTAATTCTGTCGTGGTAAGCATTAGGCTAAGACCAGGTAGGGTGGACTTCCAAAGAAGCCACCACGAGTGAACATCAAGGTGTCTTCCCGATAGAAAAAAACCTTGTTGTTGACAGGTTTCGAACCTGCACAGTCCTAGAGAAACAGATTTTGATTCTGTTGTGGCCACCGCCTGACTAAGAGTTGTAGACTTGCAGTGGACTTCTGAAGCATTCATCCCTGACAAATGTCAAGGTGTGTTCCGATAGAAAAAAGCATCGTTGGCGGCAGGTTTTGCACCTGCACAGTCCGAGAGAAACAGATTTTGATTCTGTTGTGGCAACCACCAGGCTAAGACTAGCTACGATGAACTTCTGAAGAAACCATCCATGAGTAAATGTCAGGTGTGTTCCGATAGAAAAAAACCTCATTGCGGCAGGTTTTGAACCTGTGAAGTCCAAGAGAAACAGATTTTGATTCTGTTGTGGCAACCACCA
The DNA here is from genome assembly GCA_016695475.1 of Suillus decipiens. NCBI lineage: Eukaryota > Fungi > Basidiomycota > Agaricomycetes > Boletales > Suillaceae > Suillus > Suillus decipiens. Next base: position 43,417 of record MU172946.1, read on the forward strand.
GGCTAAGACCAGCTATGATGAACCTCTGAAAAAACCATCCATGAGTAAATATCAAGGTGTGTTCCGATAGAAAAAAACCTTGTCGTCGGCAGGTTTCAAACATGCACAGTCCGAGAGAAACAGATTCAGACTCTGTTGCGATAACCACCTGGCTAAGACCAGTTACCATGAGCTTCTAAAGAAACCATCCATGAATGAATGCCAAAGTGTGTTCCGATAGGAAAAAAACTGTAGTTAAGCAGGTTTCAAACCTGCGTAGTCCGCGAGAAACAGATTTTGATTCTGTTGTGGTAACCTCATTAGCTAGGCTAAAGTCTTTAACTCTTCTACTTGACGACTCACTAAGTTGAAAACTTATGGGGCCCCGGCCCGAAAAGATGACATAGACAATAAAGTTGCCCCGACGAGGGACGAAGACTGAGATAATTCTAATTCACCATCATTAACAGTAGGTTCAATATGATTGACATTACCACCAAGTATACATGGAATTTTCAGAGACACAAAAGGAAATCAGCAGATATTAAAAAACGAGCACAATGAGACACTGTCATCACCTTGAAGGCCAGACATAGAGCATTGGAGACGGGAGACTCATCTTCTCACAAAATAAGGATTTTAGCGAAACGCGAACTTGGGCCCAAATGGCCGAGCGAACGAGCAATTGAAGAAGACGAGAAGAATAGATTCAACGTCAAGTAGGAAGACGACCGATTTGAATGAGGTCCCAGTAGTAAAACACAATATAACCCACTCCCTTTTGGTAGTGGGAATAAATCTACATGACACATTAGAACGGTCGCACAGGGTGTTCGGAGGCCAATGGAAGCACTTGCCTGACTAGGAAGGCTCTGAGAAGTGGAAGTCTTGGAAGTAGAGCACGGTGGTCTGGCTTTCCATACTTGTCGACTGCACGAGAATAATCACAGAAACGCTCATGACAGTCTTTCATCAGCCACATCCACAATATTCTCTGGCACTCATTTCGACACACAGATATACAGGTTATACCATTGATTCCTCATCTTCCTGATTGTCCTGATATCTCCCTATCCGCACTACCAATGCCACGAAGCAGACGACAAGTGATCCAACAAAGCCCACGGCACCCAGCGTCCATTGGTTTTCAGTTCCGAAGATCAAATTGCCCAAGCCCGCAGTAAAACATAGTAGGCTATTGCGAGTATTCAGTAACAGGCCCTTCATGGAACACGAATGCTTACGCCCACATCAACAGTCCATATGGCAGGCTATACGTTATGGCTAGCGCTTCCGTGCCAAAGAAAGACTGTGACACGTGTTTCAGAAGTGTGACCTGTCGTCTGGGTCAGTCCTTGATGGAATGATGATATTTAATTAGTTCTCGTACAGCTCGCTCGCAATCCTTCTTTTGGTTTTGACGAACCAGAAGAAGTACGAGGAGGACGACTGCAATGCTGCAAGCCGTTGATAGATAGCTTAGTAATTTGGCGAGGTTCTGCACAGATGAAATTGCAAGAAAGGCCATGTTGGCATTGAGAATAACTGTTGCCTAGAGTAAGTTATAAGTATCGCTGACTCCAGATGGATTAATGACGATTTACTGAAAGTGCTAATCCAGTCCACTCATCATTAAGCTTCTCCATAAATTGATTCCAGAGGACGCGATTAATGATCCTATCAACCCATATCGTGTTTAGATCTTCTTGGTGAGTACGAGGGGCGCCAAAGAGTAAGAAAGAGGTAATAATGAACAAGAGCGACTGATGATCATGATCCTTGAAGTAGATTGTCTGGTCAGAGTCCAACCTCGCACCCGGCTGTCCACAGAAATTGAAAAACTTTGCTTTGGCTACTGCAATATTAGCGAAAGTCGATAAAGTCTTTGATTACGCACTGAACTCGGACATGAATCGAGCTGAAAAAGGATAGATAAACATACTTCGGGAACCACATCGTTCAGGATGAAAACACACCTACAACACATCTCGTGTGTGTAAATTCTCCGTCGAGGGTTCCTATCATAGAAAACGTCAGTCATCCAGACCGTGTTCGCAAACCTTTACCAGAACTACCTTCGATGTTCATGACGAGGTCCAGCATCTTCTCCAGCTCGTCTTTATCAAACGGAGAGACAGACGTCGCAGACGTGAGGGTCACTGTAAGATTTACAATGTCTCATTTGAGGAGGTGCGATGTGATATCTAAGATCACCTGCTGCCGCATGCATAATCATTTGTTTCAGTTCCTCAAGAACAACCGGCGTCACTCGATTTTCATACGGAAACAGTTCACAGTGAGTCCTTGAGGCTGTTTGAGTTGGCATCAAATCCACACGAATGGCTGACACGATGTCAGAAATTCCCTTGGTCACACAAAATAATAAACATACCTGGACCTCACCAGTACTGAGCTTCAATAGCGTGTTCTTTGTGTATGTTAGCATGGAGAAAAATGCAGGAAATAGTCAAAAGTCACACACTGATATGACCCATGTTCCTCACTCGCCGGATGTTCTCAAACAAGGATTCTGCGTCAAAACGTTCTAGCCAGAAGATGCACTGCGTATCTTGTTCAACGAAATAGTAGCCGCAGGTGTTTTCATCGATATCCTCAACGACTAATTCCGTCTTACTGGTGATATCTACGCCTGGGTTGGTTTGTGCATCGTTATATAGATTATCAGCGAATGCCTCGATCGCACTAAGGGTCGACGGCCTTGACAAGTCAGCATCAGTATATATTCGCTGCCGCCTTCGTTAATGATTGCGTGGAGTGTCGAATCTGAACCTACGCGAGTGCTGTCGTAGTAATACAAGGCGCCTTCAGGGTGAGTATGTGGTTTCCATCGGCTGGAGGGTAGTTTACTTGGCATTGTCAGCTCACAATAGTCCGACCGCAGAAGAAGGACATACTCCTCGAACACCTTTTTCCCCGGCTCGATAAAAACGCGGTCCTTCGTTTGGGGTCTATGCCATGATTAAGCATGGAAAAAGGGAGTAGAAAGCGCCTCATACCAACTTACATTGTCCGTTTCCTCTTATATCGATTCACCTCAGATGCTGGAATAGGCTTTGCCTTGCGTATTGATGCAGTAGATGGAGATACTGTGCTTGACGATGCAAGTATGCCAGAACTTGAAGGGTTGATGTTACTGCCCGGTGCGGCGCATGCACCGCTTGCTGTAGCGACTGAAGTTGTACCAGCAGAAGGTATCGGAGACAAAGGTAGCGATTTCTGTGGGGTTAGTGAGCCTCCAGGACTACTGACTGTGATGTGAGGTGCTGTTCTGTTAACGAGTGACTGCCTGAGCATCTTGCTACTTTAGAGTATTGACGGGGTAAGACATACTGTGGCAGCACGGGTTGAAGAGGATGGCTCGTTGGCAAAGTTGCAGGAGACCTTTGGAGCCTTAATCACAGGCAAAGGTGCCAAGGTGAACGTGATTGAATTAGTACAAAGAATAGAACACCACATTGCAGACGAACCGGCGTGTCCAAATGTAGTCAAAGACCGTGCTTAGCCCCCCTCTGGTACGGCTTCGTAAATTCGACTGAGAAGACATTGAAAGTAAAGTGATCACTCAGTACTCAGTATTCGAGAGATGCTGAAAGTTTTCCCAGCCCGAAGCTGAGTGTTGAAGCGCCGAACAGCCTCCAATAACCACGTGCATGTAGTATATCGGTACGACTATCATCTGGGCGTAACGCTGCCTGACTCGGGTATTATCATTAAGATTCAGCGTAAACCTCTGAAATGTTTGATCGTGCTACCGTAGGAGCGTTACTCCGGAGTTTAGTCTGCTGGGCTTGCGCGTACCCGCCGCATGCAGTGTCGTATCGTGACAAAGCATTTCCAGGCATGTCGCCACTGTCGTTAATATCATCCCGACGGTCCTGTATATATATAAACAACCAAGTCCTCGACATTTACCCCCTGTCGTTTCTCCTCTTGTCTTGTTGAATTTATTTATCTCAGCACCATGGGTTTCTTTTCAAAGTCATTCGACCCAGTCACTGACCTCCCAGACTTGTCTGGTAAAGTCATCCTTATCACAGGCGGAAAGTGAGTATGTCACACACAAGACCCGGAGTGCTACTCACAGCTACTTTGTAGCGCAGGTATCGGCTACTCAACTGTGAAGCACCTGGCACGTCGTGGTGCCAAGGTGTTCATGGCCGCACGCAACCAAAGCAAGGCAGAGGAGGCGATCGCGCAACTGAAAACAGAAGGGCTGGGTCCTGGGAACGGTGATATTATCTGGTTGGAACTTGATTTAAAGGACCCTCGGAATGCGAAGAAAGCGGCAGAGGAATTTATGAAGCAGGAGAAGAGATTGGATGTTCTGAGTTAGTCTATGTTTATGTTCGTTCATGATTTCGGTATGCTGAATGATGAATCGTAGTCCATAATGCTGCGATGTAAGTTGATCAGCTCGCATGGGCGTAATTGGTACTGAATACCCTATAGGTTAATTGAGGATTATACCATAACACCGGATGGTAAGCTTTTGTCTCGCGCCGTAAAGACCTGCATTTACACAACATCTCAGGCGTTCAAGAGATAGTGATGGTTAAGTGCGTCTTCTAGTAAAAAAGATTTGACCGAACACTCACCTATGTTCATTCCAGCGTAATAAGTCATATCGTCCTGACACGCACCCTTCAACCGCTGCTGGACCAGACAGCAGCAGAACCTAATTCAGACGTCCGAATAGTTGTCGTATGTGATGCTTCACCGAATGCATCCCGAAAACTCACACTTTCATTTAGATCGCTTCGAACGGTCACCGGTTCGTATCAGGGGAGCCTCGTTTCCGCAACCTTGATGATCTTAACAACGAGTTCAAGAGTTCGCTTTTCCCCAGCTTCGCGCGGTATTGTACGTCGATCGTTCCTTGCTATCTTTTGTCTCACAAGATTTCCTCGCAAGGCTTGTCAAAACTCATGAATATACTTTATGCTTCTGAACTTCAACGACACCTCACCGCCGTTGGCTCTCCTATCGCCGTCATCGCCGTTCATCCTGGAGCAGTCAACACCTTCTCCCATAAACCGCCCCTACTCAACTTGCAGTTCATTGTCAAGCCCATCGTGTCCCTTTTCTTTGTAAATCAAGACCAGGGTGCATATAACTCGGCGTTTGCAGCTGGATCGGAAGAAGTGGCCAAGCACCGCGAGAAGTACAAGGGTAAGTATATAACGCCGGTGGGCAAGCTGAGAGAACCGACGAAGGAGGCAAGCAATGAGGGGCTTGCAAAGGAACTTTGGGATACTGTGGATAAGTTTTTGGAGGAGAAAGGGATTTGATGGAAGTATTGTTTTATTGATGGATTGAGGTTGACGAACAGCTGTACCTCCAAGAGGTACAAGAACGTATTTCAGCACTGAATTATGATGGAACAATTATCCCTGTGGATATGTTATCATATACATTGGTATGGCGCTGACGCCCGTCTAGTGCATGCGCTTTTCCTCTCCTTCTGTCTAGTACACCATTGCATCGTGTCTTACATCTTATTTCATGTCATTCCTACACAATTGATTTATCGGACCTTAGTCTGTCGCATTCAATATCTTCGGATCATCCCCATTCTGCATCCCTTTATCACCATAGTAGAGCGCGGTAGCCATCAGAATGATGACCTCGCCGTTCACCGAGTTCTAGAAATGATACAACAAGAAATGAATTTGTCTTTGTCTATATGAACCTTAAATATACTTCGAAACACTACAACCATAACTTAAATAAATACTACAGCGGATACTTGATATCTCCTCCCTACAAAACACTCCGCAAGCATTTCCTTACACAGTACTGCTAGTTGATACATGTAAACGCTGCTGAAAGACAATCGATCTCATACTAGTTTCTGCGTCGGAGTCGGCCACAAGTTTTGTGTGATATTCTCGAACGCTAAGGATGAGGCGTGGTCCCAACACAAACATCTGGACACCCGGTAAAACTTGAAGGGCACCATAAAGTATCTGAGCTACGATAGAAGTTGAAGCCTATAGAAATGATCAACAGTGGTTACAAGCAAATGTCAACGACAGGTCGGCGTACCCAGAGCTCTGGAGAGGTGCCAGCAAGCTGGAGGGAAGAGACTCCAGCAAAGCTAGGACGTGCGGAACTTGAGCAGAAAAAGATAACTATATTCGCATTACAAGCTCACCTTGCAAAATAAAGCACGTGGGACTTTATCAGCACTCTGAAACAGTCACCGATGGTTGATCCTGTCGATTGGTTGAGTCGTCGCAAATCACGGAAGTGTTTCACAGCAATCCAGATTGAAAGACACAATGCGAGCGCCTCCCAAATGGTGTTGAGAATCCATATCATTGAAATCAGAAGCTGGGAGGATCCCCCATCACTAAAATCGCACATAGATATGCCAGAGAGTATCAGCTCCTCTAGTGTTTATCCAATAAGCTGTGTTGGTCAACTCAACAAGTAAAGCTTACCTCCTACAACAGATTTGAGTGCTATTACCACGATTGCTCCACAGGCGATGTTTATAGCCAGGAAGATGACAACCAGAAAGATAAGCATGATTCTGGATCGCTGATACATGGCATACAACCGAGTAATCATGATGACTTTGCATCATGTTTCAGTCGAGTCAATATTAATATCACGAAGGCATTGCAGCTCACCGCCCAGGATGGCAGCTACGACCACACCTGTCCCATTTACAACGTAGTACATAATTGTGCCTGAAATACCCCAATTAATAATCGCCTTTGTACTAGGATCAGATACTCCACTCACACCTATTGAGTCATTGTGCTGAGCCAAGTTTAGTGGTCAAAATCTCACTCACTCCTGCATATTAGGAACGTGTACATTGGATAGGAATGAGATGGTTGCAGAATACTTACTGTATCTGTCAGTGAGCCCAATGGTGTAAACGCTGTGTGCTGCCAGTCAGAAGAATCAAACACAGTGCATATGAGACATACACAGAGCAGAGACACTGATAATGAGAGATAGGCTATTAGCACAGCACCAAATTGTTGGCCTCAAAAACATACACAGAATATGGTATTCCAATATATCGTATCTAGAACATTTAGGAGTGAGTACAACTGGCCAGTCACGTTATAGTATGACATAAGGTACAAACCATCAGGTACAGCACAGTTATGAGAGACCAGCGTTGTCTCTGTCGTGAATTCATTGTATTTTGTTGCCTTTCTTCTAAGGTTACTCACCCAGATCAGTTCAATCTGTAACACCATTTTTAGCAAGTTGGCTACTCCAGCGATAGCACCGACCTACCTCTTGTCCTAGTGTCAGCACTGGAATTATCGTGAGAATATCAGCGGTTTTTGAACACTGTTCTGCGCACCCCAATCATATACCACCACGACACCGCCAGCAACTGCAAAACCACAAGTCAATGATAAATCGAGGTGTTAACTGATACAACTAACCCCCCCAATAGCTGTTAAAAAGATTATAACTGATTGCTGGCCAGAAGCTGGGATCATTTGAGACTACGGTCATATTTGAGGAATGAGTTTGAGCGAGTAGGAAGTGTTGGTGGTGTATAACAATAGTGTTCGTGCTAGATATACCACCATTCAGCGCTTCTATCGCCAAAATCGGCATGATGGAGATGGATATTTGATCCCTCGGGTAGATTTTGATTTGTAGACTGGCGACGTAGTATTAAGCACACGGCCACTTGAAAATCAGGAATGTTCCAGCTGTTGGTGATGTCGGTATTTCATAACGTCATTTTCGGAGTATTTTTACTGCAAGCTTCAAGTTGCATAAACCGAGAAGTCCTGTATAAAATTATATAGTCATTCTAACACAGATCGAAGCGTGATGTATATCCGCTCTCTACTGCCGAGCCCAAGACGTAACCGTAACAGCCCCACCGATTAATCTTATGGAACAAGGGCTATTCTGCGGCATAGCACTACACATAGGAAACCGTGACACGTAGTGGGTCGAAGCGAAGCAAACACGACTCACTTTACACACCTGTGAGCTCCTATGCTTAAATCGATGAACAACGTTTCGTTTTTAAAGTACGAAGTTATACATTTATCGGTGCCACTAGCAGTCGACGCGTCAGCGGTCACGGCAGAGAGCGAATCCAACACAGCAGATACATTTTCATCTATGCTGTATGATCAATATCTGATGCCATCCATACTAGTCGAAAGAGAAATCGAATATAGAATATCTGTGCAATTTCCAAATATTCAGGTGAGAAGTGACAGCCTGGCCAGTGCGGTGGGTTAATTTCGCTGGGCGCCACACGATCTGGGAGTTTTGCCAATTTGCCAAGTGTCACGCCAGCAGTGACTTGGGTCACCCAAACACTCTGGCAACCTGCCTTTAAGTTTTAATTATTCAACGCAGATCGCAAGTGTTTATTATTTCGTTTAAATCTTCCTGCTGGCCATTCGAGCGCTCCGGAGGTTGCACTGATTCATAAGGTAGAATTCTACGATATGAACGAGGAAATTGAGTAACTAAGGAATGTACTGCCATAGCGCTTCAACGGGCGGATCTCGCGACGAGTCACCTCGGAAAGGGTATGTATAAATCTGCATCATAAGTCATGTTGATTATCAGTTGGTTTGTCGCCGAAAACTGGCAAGGGTCTCACTGCGCCCAGGCCAACTATTCTGATGAGACTTGGTAATAATAGCACAGTGATCCAATAACGTCCAAGCTGTAGTACTGCATTTGATGAGTGGATTAGACATAATAGCCTCGCTAGCGTTCCAAATCGTGGTGTTGCCAGTTACTCTAATCATAAGATGACCTGCAAGTCCCCAGATACCTACCGCCCTCAAACGCCGTTACACTCTCTTAACCATTATCATCACTAATGGCCATTCAATGTCTACTTCATCATGTCCTTTCACAGCTCTCCCATCCCCCAGCTCCACAGTAACCAAGAAAACACAGCCCATGCCGATGATAGTGCTGATGAACCTGCTGAACATCGTCTTTGAAAGGCGCAGGCATAATTCATTTGTCAACCTGTTCCAGCTCCGCAAGGTCATCCACCTTTCCCGCCAAGATCTCGTACCCTTCCAGCTGGGGATCAATAACCGATGGTAATCCTGCAATGCATTGCTCAATCTCGTCAAAGGCAGCTGCAACCTCATCCTCTGTTAAGCTTTTAGGCCCCTCCAGCTTGTCGTCAGCCTGACTCTGACTTACCAAAGGAGGTGTCCATGTGAAATTTGTGTCGAGATCCATTGCCAGGTCCATGTCAATGCCGCCATTGTTCCGAGTGTGCATATGTGCATGTTTTCGATGGACTAGTTGGCCAGCAGCAAGTGCACGCTGGTGGAATAGTTGTTACGAAGTTCTCGAAAGTACGAACTGTTAAGTTGCAATGTTTGACACTCTGGATTCCACCAAGATCCGAAAATAGAGATGGTCATTCGACATCTGCCGCATGAGGGACAATTGAGAATAAGGTGATCGCGAGTGTTTTCAATGGGTACGTCTTCAAAGATATTAGAAGATTTTCCCACCTATTGGCTTGACCACCTGCAAATCACTCGTGCCGATGTTAGATTAATCGTTTGGAGCAACATCCGAAGCAGGTGTGTCTGAGTCACGTAAAAGTGGTGCTTCTGTCAGGCTAATGGCAGCACCTTTCTGCAATAAGACTCTGCGAGCTTCATTGCGGACAGATGGAGGAGCATCCAGGCACTCTTTGGACTTTGTGAGATGTAAGAGACACCGGTTATCTCGGCCTTCAATGGATTGACCACTGCCACTGGCTGAAGTACAATAGTTGCACTTCCAGAATTTTCGACGGGATTTATTATCAACTCGTTTGAGTTCCTCGAAGTTATCAGTTAGGATTTTGGCTGGTGGGCGGCTACCTGGATGTTTTTTGGTAGACATTTTGAGACGAGTCCCAAGTGCAGCCTGAGGATGGTGCAAATTATATGGTTCAACTTGAACAAATGGTAATGGATTGACGGTGAATCTGTAAAGGAACATGTCCTTGAAGTTGCCCCCTGGACCTCTGGTACTACTACTAGATAGTACTAGTTGTGCCAAGTTTTGCCAGGACCCCCGAGATATCGCCGGCAATTGCAAAAATAGCACAACTGGCGCGGCGCAATGGCGCAGTTTTACCAACAACACTACCAGTAGGCGTGCTCAATTCTTACGATGTCAAGTTCAAGTGTGTCAAGTCCCACCGTAACTTAAGCCAAACAACATAGCCGACCGGTGAGACTCCATTTGGACAGCCGAAGCCAAGCTTACTCCGTCTTATCACCCCACAACGTGAGCTCTTAACTGTCCTTTCTACCTCACCGTTTATGTTGAACATCTCAAAACGCACTCGCCTCGAGCTCGAGCACTTCATTTTTACTGACGCCGACAATGATGACTAGATTCACCATACTACTGCATCTCTCACAAGAACAAGCAGGGCGCTTCAAGTACTTGCAAGTATGCTGTCTGGTGTCTCGCGAGGCTCATATAATCAATGGAGAGTGTTTTGAATTCTTCGAGATTTCTCTGAGCTGGCCAGACCAAGATTTTCGACATGAATACAGGTATGTTTTCTATTAAATCATTAGTTCACTGAGATCTTTCAGGGTTGGACGGCCCACCTTCGAC